>JAWKAU010000043.1:600000-788000 GCA_033398695.1 Orobanche coerulescens | reverse complement strand
AGTCATCTCATAGAAACTCCAAAGTTAAGCGTGCTTGTAGTTATGGGATGGGTGACCCCCTGAAGTTTCTCAAAGCGTGAGTGAGGACAAAGTGCGCTAGAAAAGACTCGTGTTGGTACAAAGGAGGATAGTTTTCATCATTCTTGGGACCAACAATTGGTATCGGAGTAGGTCACGGTACGAATTCCCTGAGTATCCTAGAGTGAAGGCCGCGCAGTGTTGAACCGAGAGGCGGGCATGCAGAAATGTTGTCACTGGCCGAACTAAGATGTTGGCGCCGTGGAGGTTGTCAGTGCCGGAGGGCTATGTGATCAAATCTAGTATGCCGGAACCGAGATATCGCGCAAATGAAGTAAACGGAGTCAAACAGATGCCGATGTCAAGTGTTGGAGGACTGTGAATAAATCCACCGCTAGAGGGTCAGTGTGATCAAATCTAGTTCATGGAGGTTTCCGACTTTGGGCCGAGATGCCGGTAGGTACCGGGAGGGAGATTGTTGGGATTCGGTCCAAAGATCCCGCCCGCACAAGCTTAAAATGTGCGAGGTGCGGCTTGCGATTCGACTCCGTGAGATCTCGCACTAGAAAGTGGTTAATGAATTGATTCGACTACTCATACCAACAAGATGCATCTTCTTTTCTCGTAGTCATCTCATAGAAACTCCAAAGTTAAGCGTGCTTGGCCTCGGAGTAGTTATGGGATGGGTGACCCTGAAAGTTTCTCAAAGCGCGTGAGTGAGGACAAAGCGCGCTAGAAAAGACTCGTGTTGGTACAAAGGAGGATAGTTTTCATCATTCTTGGGACCAACACTCTCAACATGTCTTCCAAAGGTTTGTATAGTCCGCTCCGATCGTCCGTCTTTCCGAGGGTGATATGATGTACCGAGTCTCAACTCTGCTCCTGTGGCTCGATGAATGACCTGCCAGAAATGTGATACAAACCGGCCGTCTCGATCTGAAACAATACTCTTAGGGGTCCCATGTAATCTCACGATCTCCGCAATAAATACCCGCGCCAATCTCTCCGGTCCCCAAGTATCCTTAATACCTAGAAAATGAGCAAATTTGGTTAGTCGGTCGACTATGACCCAAATCATGTTCATTCCGGTCCTTGTCCTGGGCATACTGGTAATGAAATCCATAGAAATATCCTCCCATTTCCACTCCGGGATAGGAAGTGGTCGTAGCAGCCCCGCGGGTCGCTGATGCTCGATCTTAACCTGCTGACAGTCGACACTTCGACACAAATTCACTAACGTCTGCCTTTAAATTACTCCACCAAGAGTTACCCCTTACTTCCTTGTACTTTTTGTTTGTACCGGTTTGTATGGAATAAGGTTTAGGGTGTGCTTCTCTCAAAATTTTTCTGCCTCAACTCAATATCGCACGGACACATAACTCGCCGCGAAATCTTAAAATTCCGTCATCATGAACCACAAATCCCGAGCTTTTCCTTTCTCTACGCCCTCCTCAACTCGACTAGGAATGGGTCCTTATACTGCTTCGCCTTGATATCATCAATCAAAGACGAAGTGATCTCTAACGCACACACCGACTCGAACTCTCTCGAACCCAAACTTCGATATTATGACGAATCAAATCCTGCTGATCCCGCTCGAGGGGTAAGTACCTCCAACATCTCGCAGCTATCGACCTACGACTCAAGGCATCACCACAACGTCGCCTTGCCTTGATGATAAAGAATCTCAAGGTCGTAATCTTTAATTAATTCTAGCCACCTACGCCGCCTCATGTTCAATTCCTTTGATCAAGATGTACTTCGACTCTTGTGATCCGTGTAAATCTTACACGATGTCCCGTAAAGATAATGCCTCCAAATTTTTAAAGCGAAACAACTGCAGCCTAGTTCCAAATCATGAGTAGGTAATTTGCTTCATATGGTTTCAACTGCCGAGATGCATAAGCAATCACCCTATCCTCTCGCATTAGAACACATCCTACCCGAGTCCCAAGCATCACTATAGACAACAAAATCTTCGCACTCGAGGTAATGACAAACCGCGCCAAAGTTAACCGCCTCTTTAACTCATCAAAACTGCTCGCCTCTCCACACTCCATTCGAACTTTTGGGATTTCGAGTAATCGAGTAAGTGGTCGAGCGATTTTCAAAATCCTCGACAAACCTATGGTAATACCCAACAAGTCCCATGAAACTTCGTGTCTCCTTCACGCTCCTAGGTGGTTCCCATTCAATAATTGCCGCTGCTTCTCGAGGATCCACCCGAACCCCTTCACCAAATAACGTGTCCGAGAAAGGTTACTCTCTTAAGCCAAAACTCACACTTAGAAAACTTTGCGTACGCTTTCTATCCTCAAGGTGTTCAACACTATATGGAGGTGTTCAGCCGTGATCCGCCTCGCTTTGTGAGTAGATAAGAATGTCGCCAATGAAAACGACTACAAATTTATCGAGGTAATCAATGAAGACTTTATTCATCAATCGCATAAATACGGCGGGGCATTAGTCATCCCAAATGGCATAACCACGAACTCATAGTGACCATAACGGTACTAAAAGCGCTGAATATCTCAATCCCGAATTCTAAGTTGATAATATCCCGAACGCAAATCGATTTTAGAGAAAACAAGAGCTCCTCAAGCCGGTCAAACAAGTCATCTATACGGGCAACGGTACTTGTTCTTGATAGTCACTTGTTCAACTCCCGATAATCGATGCACATTTTAACGAGCCGCCTTTCTTCTTAACGAAGAGGACCGTGCACCCAAAGGTGACGACTTGGTCGAATATACCTTTGTCAAGAAGCTCGCCTAATCGCCACTCTAACATCTCAAGAGGCCATACGATACGGTGCACGAGAAACAGTGATGCACTCGACTCAAGATCAATGGAAAACTCTACATCTCTAGATGGGGGTAAACCCGGAGATCATCCGAAATACATCAGATACTCGCCACGACCGAATCGATGATAGATCAACACCACCATCATCGGTACTGTGGCATAGCACCAATAACCGATACGCTTTGATTCAAGAATTTCATCGCCTTGATGGTCAAATCATTTCCCGAACTACCCGGCTTACGACCCACGAAAGTATGCTCGACACCATCCCTGATAATATAGAAATGGTTCGAGTCCCAGAGTTCATAATAGCGCCATGCCGAACCAACCAATCATCTCCGAGAATCACATCCTTACCCTTCGTATCCACAACAATGAGGTCCAAAGCCAATCCCGACTCCCAATGTACACAGTGGCAATCCCTAACCTCTCGATTACCAACCAAATGCTCCCCACTCTGAGTTCCCACCACAAACGGTTCACACTCAACAAAACAATCAAGTCCCAAACGATACCCACAAATAAGCGCAATAAAAGAATGCGTAGCTCCGTAATCAAATAATATAGAAATAGCCGAGAAAGTATCTCGAGGTACTGCAGCCTATTGAGCCTCTCGCATCGTCCGCGCACCTCATCCGATAAACCCTTGTCAAACGATCCCACACTCGGCGGCCCGACGATCCGACCGACTCGACCTCCGCCTCGTCCGAAAGTCTCACGGCTGACCAGCTTGTAACCCCTGATTTACACTAGGAGTTGGCACCGAATTCGTTGCTTGTTGAGCTCGGTGGCGGCCTCATAAGAGGCAATGGTGACTGGCCTCGTCCGCACGAGTAGCAAGTCGTAGGAGATACGGACAATCTCTCGAATCAAGCGACCCGCTTGGTTACAATTAAAACATAGTCCCCGCCATATGAAAATGATGGTCCTGGCCGTGTGCTTGGAGCACTATAAGTTTGATAAACCGTTTCCCGATAGCAGAGTGAGAAGCCCGAGGTTTACGAAATCCACCCCTTGTTTCGAAAACCACTGCCTTCTGTTCTTGTTCTCGATGCCCGGCCCCGACGTAGAAATAACCATCTCAATGGCCAAAGCACGATCCCGGTATTCTTTCAAAGTAGTACATCGAAAGCCTACCATACCCTCTCGAATCCCGGGTTTCATCCGCAAATCAAAATAACGGATCTTATCCGCCTCACCCTCACTTGCTCACGAACGTAGCCCAGCTGCTGATTATATGAAACGATAGCAGTAAAGAAATCTGCAATGCGTTTCTCCTTAACTGGCCAAGGACAATACTCTTCTTCCATGGCAGCTTTAAACTCGGCCCAGGTGGCCATGCGATCCGTAGGCCCCACAACTTCCCCGCCTCATGCGGCTTCCTTATCAAGAAAGTATTTAGCAATAGGAACTCGCCTCTCTTCTCGGGCAAGCAATAGATCAAGATTTTACTAAATCGAACAACCAACCCTCCCACCCAACGTGTCGACGCCCCAAAGAAACGGGAGGTCAGATCTTCATCACTCCTCGAAGCCACTTAGTAGCCCCAAAGAATCTCATCCGATCCGCCGTCACGTGTCCGGCCTCATTCAATCGAACTAATTGTGCCGCTACTTGTTGAAGTATAGTAGCTATGCCGCATTCACATTAGTCTCACTGACGGTTCTTGATTAATGTATGATCCGGCCGACCGCCAGATTCAAAGGGTCGGTGTTTGGTACCGATTCTGCCGCCGAGCGATGTGGCACTAGGTGTATCAGATCAAGAACAATGCCACGCCCACGGCCTCGCCGCGACCACGCCTACCACGCCTCTCATCATGCTAAAAGATAAAAGAGTTGAAAATTATCAAGACAGCCACAATTCTAAGAACTCGGATTTAAAACACTACGAAAGAAAATAAAATACACAAGGAGTTTCACGAAGTCTTACTACCACGGTTACACGGTTCGACAAGAGCGCCAGATGTTAAGCTCTGGCCGCTTACTAACTCTAAGGACTTGACAGACTCCAAATAATCAAAGGCCTAGGTATTTCCGAACCTAGGCTCGATACCATAAATGTAACACCCCAATTCTCTTACGGTAATTACACGCCGTAGGCCCACCAGTGGCCTACCAGCCGACATTACAAACATACGCAATAACTCAATAATGCGAAGACGTAACAAAAATAAAGTGGGCCGTGGCCTCGCCAAAATGTGCAAGTTCAAGACAATTCATAATATAATCCAAAGACATCACTCAACCGACAAACTCAAATCCAAGACATATTAAAATAAAATGAAAATGCATACATTCCAAAACACTAACTCGAGCCTCTTAACATCTCGGCTGCTCGTCAACTCCATGTGAACCACTTGTATGCTCCCGATTCTCTGCACCACCCGAAATGCATAAACATTCCACCCCAACGAGGGGTTAGCAACAACAAATAGTGCAAGTACAATATTACAAGATTTTAATACACAAGCATTTCCAAAAACCAGCTTATAAACATTACATAATCATGATATTCCTAATATCCATCAACTTTCATCAATCAACAACATCACTCAAGGTAATTCTCAGGCAAGACCACTTACCAAGTCCCCGTGGGCCCCGCCGAGCCAATCCCCAGTGAGAATACCCTCAAAGGTAGATCTCGCGCAAGACCATACGGCCAAGTCCCCGTGTGCCCCGCCGAGCAACCCTGTGAGAGTACCCCGAGAACATCCTTACAATACTCCAACATCACAATTTCATTACCGAAATGCATGTCATAATATAAAGCAATAAAGTACTTGCCTTGGTTCCTAAAATACGGTTTTATTTACGAACGAAAAGGCTTCGATCCGAAACAACTCCAATTCCCGATCCTAACAACAATAGAGACCCAATCAACTACAATTCCGCTAAAAATCACGAATCATACGACGTCCTACCCTTAGGAACAATACACCGAACACTATGAGGGCATAAGGGCCAAATTCGATCAACGAGGGGAAAACTTGGAATTAATCTACTAAAGTTCTATGAAAACATAAAACCACAACTACCCAACTATAATCCATCATCGATCAAGCAAAACGACAGAAAACGAATTTTAGCCAAGAACCCTAAAGTTAGGTATAATGTCAAAATACCTCAATTCAACGATGGAATGGTGGAAGGAAGATGATTGATTCGAGCTTTAATCTCCAATTCCGAGTCAGATGATGATAGAATGAAATATCCGAATGAAATCTCCCAAAATCGCCAAGAATGAGTGAAGAGCCGAGAGGAGGAGAAAAATGGGGTTAAAACCCATGTCTCATTCTATTTATACTGGATTTAAACACGGCGCAACAAACGCCCATCCAAATACCGTGTTTATCGCCGTATCGCAAGTCAACGAGTGCACCTATACGACCTTGCACACGTATTACGACGCAGAATGTCGCGGGTCTTGCGCCGTATCACGAGGCAATGAGCACTTCGTGCGACACGGCGCAGTAATGCCGCGGGTCTTGCGCCGCTTCGTGAGACAGGAGCATCCCCGTGCCGTAACACCCCGAGATAATCGAATAATTACAGCCGTAAACCCTTTAAGTAAGGATTTACAAGGCTAAATAAAAGAAATGCAAATATAATTCAACCTTACAACTGAAGTTCAAAATACAGAACTGGTTCAACTGATCCAAAGAGTTAACTTATACAACCATATCGAAAATGACATTATTAAAACACACGTACTCGAGTACTAATGTGAACCAAGAAGACAAATCACAATAACAATAAACATCAACCACATCACTAAGCCATTTCATCGTCTCCGTTTGAGATCGTGGTTGCTTCCCCGCCTCGCTACCCGAACATCAAAACAATGTCCACTCCCGAAGGGGTTAGCAAAACAATGCTAGTACAAGTATCATAATACATAAATCATCGCTGCATCATAAAACATGCAAAACGGACTTCCGTCATCTAATCCAATGATATGAATCCTCACGATTCCATCAACACAATACAGGTAATCCAAATGATCCAAATACTTCTTGGTATAGATCCCCATGATGATCCCGCTGACCAACGCATGGTGGAAAACTCCGTCCAGCCGATCCAAAGACTCCTCAAGAGAGATCCCCATGATGATCCCGTTGACCAACGCATGGTGGACATTCGATCCAGCGCCCTTAGCATAGATCCACATGACCCCCTCGGATCATTTATCCCATAAACCAATCATCTATGCATACATATATGCATTTAAATATGTTCATCAATACGAACAATTAACAACGAATACCACGAGAAATTAAGAAAATAAATTTCATATTCGACAACATGAACAAAACCATATGCATGATCAAAGTTCCGATATAAATCAAACTCAACATATGATACTTGCCTCGAAAATGGCAAGAATGAAATACTCCAACAAATGACACGCGTCCGTATGTCACCGCCCCTCGATCATCCCCTATGCAAGGCTCGCACCTAAGAAGAAATAAAAGAATTCATCTCATGCCGTACGAATGTCTAACAATCCGGTTTACGGCCTAAAGCTCTAAAAATGAATTATGCCTGAACTACTTAGCGTGCGCTACGTACTCTACGTAACGTGCGCTAAGCCTGCCCGTTAACGTACGCAAATGACCAAGTCTAGCGTACGCTAGCTGTGGCATCGACAGCCCTTCTCTCGATCACCGATCGCCACGCCGATGACATAACGTGACGCATGCATCAAACGTAGCGACGTTACTCATTCCCGATAGCGCACATTAATATACACATCTTAGCGTGCGCTAACCATGCATGGCGCCATCACCGCGTAAAACTTAATCTAATGGTGATGAAACTCATGAAATCTTCAGTGCTAATACATGCCATCTCCGTGCATATCATGCTCATACGGTTTGTGAAAGATCTTTACGTATTAAATGACTACGAGATACAATGATACGTATAATCATCACAACACCCTAATTCATCTTTGATCTTCAATAAAATATCCTAAGTCCAATCCATTTCATGTCCCAAAACGTATGATTCCTCTATGTAAAAACATAAGAACTTGGTAATCTCTATATACTGGTCATAATCGTTTTTGAAGATACATGAATATGCTTAGGAGTCCAAACACTAAAAGGTTCAATGGATTATACGATGAATAAGTACCGAAACGTCGAAAATATCCTTCTAACACATGATGTTCGACTACATACGTATTTAACTGACTAGATAGTTCCAAATCATGATCAAAACGTCCTTCATAATAGTACTTAATATTAGTGAATAATCACCTACCTCAAAGTAGTGAAGAACAAGGAGGAACTCGAAGCAATCCAACGCCGAAGGCTTGAACACCAATCTCTAATGATCTACAATCTTCGACTGTGCCAGATGCCGATATGAAGGGTTTAGATGAAGAGTATGACTCTCTAAGTCCAAGGATTCGGATGTGGGAAGTGAAAAGGCCAAAATACGAAAAGGATGATGTCTTATTTATAGAAAGTGATTATTAGCGCGCTAGTCCATATTCATAGCGTGCGCTAATGGCTTACCGACTACATCAGATTTCGCATTTAGCATGCGCTATCCTATATCAAGAGCGTGCGCTACCAAGGCTGACTCGCTTTTTCCCGAAAGCCGTCCAGGTTCATCCCGACATAATCCGACCGAGATCCGCAGCCGATCTCACCTACCGCCCTGTCTCAATCATGCTGACTATGTGTAGCACGCGCTAAGGTTCATACATAGCGTGCGCTACAGATCCAAATTAGCGTACGCTACATATAGTCGATAGCGTGTGCTACATGCGCAGAATCACAATTTAGGTCACATTCATGAAATCATGTGCTAAACAACACTGGATCATAAAATACGGAGAATCATATTCAGATCAAAATGCAACAATTACAATATCACAAGGTTCAATTACATATCAGAAATCTCGGGTATTACATCCTTCCTCCCTAAAAAGAAGTTTCATCACGAAACTTAAGATAAGAACAACTCTGGATACCTAGTCTTCATATTGTCCTCCATTTCCCAAGTGGCCTCTTCATCTCCATGTCGTGACCATTGTACTTTAACCAAGTGTATTGGTTTATTCCTTAATTGTTTGGTCCGACTCTCAAGTATCTTGATTGGTCTCTCTTCGAAGGTGCCGTCATTAGCTATCTCGATCTCATCGAACTCAATGATATGATCGATCCGCACATACCTTCGTAGTCGGGATACGTGAAATACATTGTGAACATGACTCAACGATGGCGTAAGGCCAACTCGTATGCTAAATCCCCACCCTCTCGAGGATCTCGAATGGTCCGATATATCTCGAACTTAGCTTACCTTTCCTCCCAAAACGGAAAATTCTCGCGTAGAGACACCTTCAATAGTACGTGGTCCCCAATGTCAAACTCTAGAGGGCGACGACGCACGTCGCATAAGACTTCGCCGACTCGCGCCAACAGCCTTTCCCAATCAAAGCTATCTTTTCGAGTCCGAACTATCAATTCCGCCTGGCCCCGATCAAGTCCGAAGAATCGCCCCAAAGACAGGGGTGATCGCATCTACTCCCATACAAAGCTTCAAATGGTGCCATCTTAATAGAAGCATGCCAACTATTATTGTAGGTGAATTCAATCAACGGCAATGAACTTCCCAATCAACTGACCAATCCAAAGCACAAGCTCTAAGCATTTCTTCAATCGCTTGTATAGTCCTTTCAGATCGACTGTCCGTCTGAGGATGATAAGACGTGCTAAAGTTTAGTTCGGTCCCCAAAGCCCCGTGAATCGCTTTTCCGTATGCGACACGAAACGACCATCTCGATATGAAATAATGGTCTTCTGTCCCATGTAATTTGACTATCTCGCAATAAATACTCACGCCAATCTCTCGTCCCCAAGTATTTTTAATTCCTAGAAATGAGCCGACTTGGTTAGTCGATCAACTACAACCCAAATCATGTTCATTCCCGTCTTGGTCCTTGGCATACCGGTGATGAAATCCATCGAGATATCCTCCCACTTCCACTGTGGATCGAAAGCGGCTTTAACATTCCTAAGTGTCGCCGATGTTCAATCTTAACTCGCTAACAAGTCAAACACTTCAAACGTATTCTCGCTACGCCCTTCTTCATATTCCCCACCGTAAGTTTTGTTTTAGATCCTTATACATCTTATCACGCCCGGTGAATAGAATAAGGCGCGCTATGAGTTTCCTTCGTAATTGTCCGTCTCAAATCATCAAGACGGAACGCAAAGTCGACTCAAATCTCGTAACTCCATCATATTGTATCACGAATCCTCGGGCCTTTCCTTTCTTTACTTCGCCACATAACCGAAGGATCGAGAATCGCTCAACCGCTTAGATTTGATCTCTCGACTAGTGATGAAGTCGGCCCATCACATATAGTTGCCTCGATTCTCGGTGCCCATACTTCGATCCCTTCATGCATCGCCTCGTTGAATGCCGGTTTGGGATGTAAGTGCTTCCAACACTCAAGAGAAACATGTTTACGGCTCAATGCACGGCTACTACGCTTGCTTTACCTTGATGATAGAGAATTTCCAAGTCGTAATCCTTGATCAATTCCCGCCACCTTCTCTCGCCTCATGTTTAATTCTTTCCGATCAAAATGTACTTGAGGCTCTTATGATCTCAGAAGATCTTGCAACGAGTGCCGCATAAATAATGTCGCCAAATTTTAAAGGCAAAGACCACAATCGCTAGCTCCAGATCGTGAGTCCTGTAATTAACTTCGACGATTTCAATCCGCCGAGAAGCATAGGCAATCACCTTATCCTTTTGCATCAACACATATCCTGCACTCGATTTGAAGCGCCAGATACCATGAATCCACTGGCCCATCCGTAACGCTAATATAGGTGCCGCCGCCTTCCTCTTAAGTTCACAAAACCACTGGGCATTTCTCATCCCACGCGAACTTTTGAGTTTTCTCGTAATAGCCGAGTGAGCGACGAGCAATTTTGGAAAATCCTCTACAAAACGGCGATAATATCCAAAGAAGTCCCAAGAAACTCCTGACTTCTTTCACGTTATTAGAGCTTCCCATTCCAAAATTGCTTCGACTTTATTCGATCCACCAACTCCGTCACCGATATCACATGCCCAAGGAAAGTTACTTCCTAAGCCGTAACTCGCATTTGGAAAGCTTTGCATACAAACTGCTCCTTCCTCAAGATGCTCAAAACCACACGCAAATGCTCGACATGCTCCTCTCGTGTCTTTCGAATATATCAAGATGTCATCGATGATGACGACTACAAATTTATCCAAGTATTCTAAGAATACCCGATTCATCAATCGCATGAATACCGCAGAGCATTGGTAAGTCCAAATGGCATCACTACAAATTCGTAATGTCCGTATCGTGATCTCAAAGCGCATTTCGTATATCCGATTCCTTAATTCTCAATCGATGGTATCCCGATCGCAAGTCAATCTTCGAGAATACTCTTGCCCTCGCATTTGATCAAACAAGTCATCGATCCGAGGTATGTGATACTTATTCTTGATCGTCACTTTGTTGAGCTCCCCGTAATCAATACATAATCTGAGGGATCCGCCTTTCTTCCTGACAAAGAACGGCGCTCCCAAGGAGAAACGCTAGGTTGAATATAACCCTTCTCTAATAATTCCTCCAGCTTGCTTCTTTAGTTCATACATCTCTTGGCGCCATGCGTATGGTTCTCTGAAATAGGAGCAGCTTCCGCCTAATTCGATAGTGAACTCCACTCCTCTCTCGCATGAGGTAACCTGTAGTTCGTCAGAAACACATCTCGAGAATTCATTCACAACTGGAATAGATGAGAGCTCTACTCCTTCCTATTTCTTCATGGCATAGCACCAAAGTCCATGACATCCCCGCTAAGTAATTTCACGGCTTTCATTGCTTTGATCAATTTTCCCGAACTTCCTGCCTCCATCCTCTAATAAGTGTTCGATCCGTCATCGCAATGATATAAATGACTCTCTTCTGTAATTCTGAATAGCTCCATAACGGTTGAGCCAATCGCCTCCGAGAATTAAGTCGTCACCATGTATGTCAACTACAATAAGATTTGATGACCAATCTCTCCTCCTATAGACACCGGAAAATCTCTAGCTTCTAAGGATCCCACAATTTTCTCTCCGCCTAATCCCACAACATAAGGTTCACAATCATTCAAGCACGAGATTTTCAAACGATTAACACAGTTCAAAGATATAAAAGAATGCGTAGCTCCCGAATCGAATAAGACACTAATCGTTGCAAAAGGATCTCAATCGCACTGATGCAACAAAATGTGTTCGATTGTCGACTTCTTCATCTCGTAAATACGCGAGGAACGGACTCTGGCTGATGCCTCTCTCTTCCCAACATTCTCACGCTGAAACCGCTTTGTCAAGGCTCCGGTTTATACTAGTGTCCTTCTGACCCAGACAGAGTGCGAGTACCAAAAGATCGAGTCGCATTTCCAAAAATGTTGCGCGATGCCCTTCCCGTCCACACTAAACAGTCACAAGAAAGCGCGAAATAGTCACGCCGAACATGCCCCGCTTTGCCACGCTTATAACATTTCTTCCTCGCGTCTCAAACGGCTGGTGCCGCCCTAACTTCTTTCCACTCGAGAAGGATGCGAGGCCTCTCGGATGAATGAAAAGAGGACTGGCTCGCGAGGCCCACTACTCTTATTCTCCGAGAAGCTGCCGACACCTTCGCTTTTTTGCTTCCGCTGACTTCTCTACGACCGCCTCTTTCATATCATGTGCCAATGCTTTGTCCCGAGCATCGCGCAAGGTGGTACATTCAAATCCGACATATAGTGCTCAATCTCCGCTTCATCCGCATGTCGAAATGAAAATCCTCTCCGCCTCGGCTCACCAAGTGGCGCACATAAGTCACCGGTGATTAAAAGTCTTAATCACGCCTCGTCACGTATGCTTCCAATTGTGTGGTGAGAAAACTCCTGACTCGGGCCTCTCTAATCGGGTGAGGACAATACTACGCTCCATCATTAATTTAAACTCCGTCCACCAACATTATGCTCTTCGTGTCGAATGGCCTCCCACCAAATAAAGCCTCCTCGTCAAAAGATACCGCGACCGAACCTTCCCCGCCGCTGGGACAGCTTAATCCTCGCAAAGATCTTCTCTAACTCCTTCACCAATGATCCTAAGAAAGCGCCTCACAGAATCACAAATTTCTGAGGGTGCAATTTGACCACTTCAAGAAGCCATTTGTCCCCCGATTATCCTCGTTATGCCGCCGTCCCATCGCCATCCGCATGTGATCAATAACTTGAGCAAACTAGTTTATCCGAGCAACCACCGTTGAAGCACTCCCGCACATTAGATACGCATTATTATTAGCCGATCCTCGCCGCCCTCCGTAATGGGAATCGGTTCGACCAGCGTAAATCTCCTGGGTAGACGCCGAATCCTCCTGCCTCACATTTCCACGTCCGCGCCCACGACCACGCCCGCGTCCACGACCTCCTCAACATACCGTAAACACAAACACTAATATCTGTGGCAAACTTTCTAAAAGAAAGTCCATCAATGTTCACAAAACATGAATTAAATAAGACGTAGTAAATGAGATTAGGAAACTTACAACCACGGTCCACACGACGATGCCGGCTCAAAGCAGTTGATGTTACACACGACCAAAAATCAAAGAACGAAATGCACTCCAACTAACCCGATCGCCAAGATATCCATGAATCTTAGCTCTTATACCATATTCGTAACATCCCGAGATAATCTAATAATTACAAGACCGTAAACCCTTTAAGTAAGGATTTACAAGGCTAAATAAAAGAAATGCAAATATAATTCAACCTTACAATCAAGTTCAAAATACGTAATCGGTTCAACTGATCCAAAGAGTTAACTTATACAACCATATCGAAAATGACATTATTAAAACACATGTACTGAGTACTAAAGTGAACCAAGAAGACAAATCACAATAACAATAAACATCAACCACATCACCGAGCCATTTCATCGTCTCCGTTTGATCGTGGTTGCTTCCCCGCTCCTCGGCTACCCGAACATCAAAACAATGTCCACTCCCGAAGGGGTTAGCAAAACAATGCTAGTACAAGTATCATAATACATAAATCATCAGGCATCATAAAACATGCAAAACGGACTTCCGTCATCTAATCCAATGATATGAATCCTCACGATTCCATCAACACAATACAGGTAATCCAAATGATCCAGCTTCTTGGTATAGATCCCCATGATGATCCCGCTTGACCAACGCATGGTGGAAAACTCCGTCCAACCGATCCAAAGACTTCAAGCAGAGATCCCCATGATGATCCCGTTGACCAACGCATGGTGGACATTCGATCCAGCCCTTAGCATAGATCCACATGACCCCTGATCATTTATCCCATAAACTAATCATCTATGCATACATATATGCATTTAAATATGTTCATCAATACGAACAATTAACAACAAATACCACGAAATTAAGGAAATAAATTTCATATTCGACAACATGAACAAAACCATATGCATGATCAAAGTTCCGATATAAATCAAACTCAACATATGATACTTGCCTCGAAAATGGCAAGAATGAAATACTCCAACAAATGACACACGTCCGTATGTCACCGCCTCGATCGTCTCCTATGCAAGGCTCGCACCTAAGAAGAAATAAAAGAATTCATCTCATGCCGCATTTAATGTCTAACAATCCGCTTACGGCCTAAAGCTCTAAAATGAATTATGCTCGAACTACTTAGCGTGCGCTACGTACTCTACGTAACGCGGCGCTAAGCTCGCCTGCTAACGTACGCAAATGACCAAGTCTAGCGACGCTAGCCGTGGTAATCGACAGCTTCTCTCGATCACCGATCGCCACGCCCGATGACATAACGTGACGTTACGCACCAAACGAGCGACGTTACTCATTCCCGAGAAGCGCACGTTAATATACACATCTTAGCGTGCGCTAACTGCGGCATGGCGCCATCGTCAGCGTAAAACTTAATCTAATGGTGATGAAACTCATGAAATCTTCAAGGCTTATACATGCCATCTCCGTGCATATCATGCTCATACGGTTTGTGAAAGATCTTTACGTATTAAATGACTACGAGATACAAGGATACGTATAATCATCACAACACCCTAATTCATCTTTGATCTTCAATAAAATATCCTAAGTCCAATCCATTTCATGTCCCAAAACGTATGATTCCTCTATGTAAAAACATAAGAACTTGGTAATCTCCATATACCGGTCATAATCATTTTTGAATATACATGAATATGCTTAGAGTCCAAACACTAAAAGGTTCAATGGATTATACGATGAATAAGTACCAAACGTCGAAAATATCCTTCTAACACATGATGTTCGACTACATACGTATTTAATCGACTAGATAGTTCCAAATCATGATCAAAACGCCCTTCATAATAGTACTTAATATTGGTGAATAATCACCTACCTCAAAGTAGTGAATAACAAGGAGGAACTCAAGCAATCCAACGCCGAAGGCTTGAACACCAATCTCCAATGATCTACAATCTTCGACTCGTGCCAGATGCCGATATGAAGGGTTTAGATGAAGAGTATGACTCTCTAAGTCCAAGGATTCGGATGTGGGAAGTGAAAAGGCTAAAAATACGAAAAGGATGCGCCATATTTATAGAAAGTGATTATTAGCGCGCTAGTCCATATTCATAGCGTGCGCTAATGGCTTATCGACTACACTATACTGCATTTAGCGTGCGCTATCCTATATCAAGAGCGTGCGCTATCAAGGCTGATTCGCTTTTTCCCGAAAGCCGCCCGTGTTCATCCCGACATAATCCGACCGAGATCCGCAGCTCGATCTCACCTACCGCCCCGTCTCAATCATGCCGACTATGTGTAGCGCGCGCTAAGGTTCATACATAGCGTGCGCCACGGATCCAAATTAGCGATGCTACATATAGTCGATAAGATGCGCTACATGCGCATAATCACAATTTAGGTCACATTCATGAAATCATCTCGCTAAACAACACCGGATCATGAAATACTGAGAATCATATTCGTATCAAAATGCAACAATTACAATATCACAAGGTTCAATTACATATCGTAAATCTCGTATTACATGTGCGACACGGCGCACAAATACGGCGCAGTAATGCCGCGGTCTTGCACCGCTTCGCGAGGCTTTGAGCATCTCGTGCGACACGGCGCATGCACACGACGCACGTAATGCCGCGTCTTGCGCCGCTTTGCATGTGTCATTCTGCATAATTTCCCGCCGCATGACGACGCTACCACAATCGAAAAGACGGTAAGACCACAACACGACAAGCCGATCCAACGGTCCGAGAAAAATACAAGCAACGAAGAAATAATATCCAATAAATCGAACGGCCCGAGGTAAACAACCACAAACGAACAATATAAAGGTACGGATATTACAACTTACATATTTTCCACTACACTCTGCCTATAAAGTTATCGGGAAACCCCGACACCAATCGAATGCGCTTAGATCTAGTCAATCCCTTAATAATCATTTATACATTTTGTTTTTATATAATATATTAATATTGCAATGTTTAATTTTCATTAATTGGTTGTCGTGTTTCATGTGCCGCTCGAGACACCATAGCCCCTATACTCGCATTACAAAAGGAGTGGGATGATAGGTATTTGATATCTTTTCTATGGCAAGATGTTGTTAACCGTATGAACACAAGGAAGAAAAGTGACAAATGTGGTCAGAAGAAGCATTATTTGAAGTCGTTTACCTATTTTTCGAGACTAAGGGTTGAGTGGATGAGTATCTCTGCAAATTTTAAAGGATGATGTGTGCTTGTAGTGTTTCCGATTGTCCATAAGCTTCTCCTCCTCCAAAGGTTATTTTTCATTTTGTGTATTTACATTATTCGATACCCACTCCATTTCTACTTCTATCCGGTGGATCGACTTACTACTATTAACTAGTTATTTCTTCTTTTTTTTAAGGTATAAACTTTATTCCAATCGAGCAGCTTGAGTTATTTTCGTGCCTAAACTACAATCTACCAAAGCATGTAAATTTAGATTCCGTATAAAGGTTAGCCGTAATCACCAATACTTAAAGACCTATTATACATTCCCGTAGAGACAATAAACATGATCTCTTCAAGGCCTTTATACACCCGCTTGTAGAGGTCTAGACTTTTTCGTTATCACCAACTTTAATGCCGTACCATACATTCCTCGTAATATCCCCGCATTAAAACAATGACTTTCCAAGTAACCAACAATCCCAAGAGAGTATCCTTTAAGACTGATAGGTAAGAGATTGGTAATCCACCTACACCGCTAGCCGCTATGATTAGTTCAATCCGCATACCGCTTAGTTTGCCATTCCGCTTGTCAGACTTGGGACATAAGTTTACTGCTTTGTATGCCTCAGAGGGGTTATATCCTTTAGTCATGGTTTTGGTAAGGTGGACTTGCACCACATTATGTGTTAATCTACTTGTTATACAGTCTACTAAAAGTGAAACCGGGAAGAGGCCAAATACTTAGGCCATGAGTATGTGCGTATCTATCAAACAACGTGAGATATATATCGCATCAAAGTATTGCCTCGCCTCTCTATATCTAAGTTTCTTCCAGCTCGCATGGTTAAGCACGCAATTAGGTATGTGCAAAGAAGATATAATGCAGTATGCTAGTAGAACCAGCAAATTAATCCCCGCACATGCTACTAGAGCCAACACTACAATTCTAAATATTTATAGAAAGTAATAGGTTTTGCAAACAAGGTCATTATCATGTGACCAACAATGTGGTATTATAATAGTATAAAGGGATGTAGGGAATGTGTGTTCCATTGACTATATTTATATACTCAAGCATTCATTAGGTGAGACCTATCAATCCCGCATCCTTTTAGCAACCGGGTTCAATCATGTATGTGCCAATGAGCATAATCAAAATCTTCCAAAGATTCATTTTCAACTCGCAACCCACTAGACCAAATGTCATCTTGCATGGAGTATATTTTATGTGCATAAATAAGAAAATTCACTCTTTACACAAAAAATCATCCAAAGTTAGAAGTTCCATCATAAAGAACTCAACATCGACCTTGCCATAAAGACAGATGGCTCCATCCTCACTCCCAAGATTTTTATCAAATAAAAATTTTATTGGTAGCTTCATCATAATCAAACCCAATTATAAGAACGGCATGTAAATCGATCGATTCTGCACAGCTTCGCTTCTCTCCTTGTGTTTTCTAAATTTCTCGAAGTACATTGCCGCTTTCGTAGGTTGAACAAAACATACCGCACAGAGAAAACAAATTATATTTGATCGGATCAGTATAAATAAAATAGTGTTAATAATGAAATACATATTCATACGTGAAGTGAAAAAGTTGATTAATACAAGTCCAAATGTGTTTAGATGTGGATGTAGAGAACGCTAGATAAAACTAATCAACATCCCGAACATTCGACTTGTATTAATCAAATTTTTTTATTTCATGTATGAATATATATTTCGTTGTTAAGACTATTTATACACCTTATCAAATATAATTTGCTTCTACTCTTTCTCAGGATGTTTTTGGTCAACCTACCGAAAGCAAAGACTTTGAAGGGTACTTCCAATGAATTTAGAAAACACAAGGAGAGGAAGCAAGACTGTAAGAATTTGAGCCCGATTTACATGCCGCTCTTATAATTGGTTTTGGTTATGATGAAGCCACCAATAAGAACTTTTATTGAAAAAAAATTTGGGGTGAGGAATGTGGCCATCTTGGCTATGCCAAGGTCGATGTTGAGTTCTTTAAGGGTGTAGCCTATGATACTAAAGTCGTAATTTATTGACCTTTGTTAAGTTTATTTTGGTAATATTGAAAGTTGTTCTCTGATTATGATGGAACTTTGACGGCTTGTAATTCTGAATCATTATTATGATATAACTTGTGAGCTCCGAGTCCGCTAATCTTTTTAGAGATGATATTGATTTGTGAGTTTGGCATTTCATATCCTTCTTACTGAGAGTGAGGGTAATTGTGGTCTTATGAGTATGAGTAATCCAGATTGGTACATTAAGTTGGATTTAAAACAAGTGCATTTGTATTTATCATTTTCGGATGTATATTTATAAATTTGTCTATGTACATTTACTAAGGCGCTAGATGTCATTGACATTTCGGTTTTATCAGATGTTACTTAAGTTTCTGTGTCAAAAGCATGTACATGCCTCAACGATGAATTGCTATGAGGTATTATTAGAAAAAATAAACAACAATATATAGTTTACAATTTATCCTCAAATTACATATAATATGGATATGTTATAATTAATAATTATTCTATGCCCTTCGCTTATCAAACTAGTGTCATGCGTTATCAATATTAAGAAGTAGTCGATTTTTGTTTCGCTTACCGGAAAAAGTACTACTCCTCAAAGGTCGCATCAAATGTCACATGTTTCATTTATCTATGTTCCAATCATTTCTAAGAAATCAGACACCCAAACAAAATCGGGTCACATAATCCAGCTTTATCCCCACTATTTTGAGTTTATATCTAAATCACTAGACACAAAATAGAATGGGACGAGGAGGTATTGCGAGAGATCGTCTTTTTAAGTTAAGAAAAGACCAAAACCGATAGTTTTATTTTTATAACTAATAATATATACACGAAATGACAGCTTTATTTTTATAAGCTATAATATACATACGAAATTATAGGTTATTAAAATATAATTCAGTTTCGATTTTTTAATTTAAAAAATAGTCTATCGCAATATTTTGTAAAATGCGATATTTAATTGCTAATAGTAGTAGACATATTAAATAAAGAAGTTGCATTGCTTTTTCGAGAAAAAAAGAAAGGAAAAGGAATATATACTAGTCCGATTTTGGTAACATCAACTATTGGACTTGTTATTGCCAAACATTTACTGGACCGGCCCATTAATGTAGGTCCAAGTTAAGAAACTACTTATGGACAGGAAACAAGATTATTCTCTACGACACGAATCGCCAATAACAAATAGCAGGTAGCGAGGGTTTCATCTCATCGACTTTGATCATCTAGCTCAATGGGAACCGAAGAAGAAGAATCCGCTGTATTGGAGTTTTTCCCCTACGAGAAATCAACAGATGATCATCCGACAACTTGTCTGTCAAGTCGTCTATAGGGTCGGACAAATCGAAAATCTCCGACCAATCGATTATGGACGAGGAACTATTATTTATCAAGTCATCTATGGAATCCGACATATAAAAAACGTCTAACCAATCGATGATGGAAGAGGAACGACTATCTGTCAAGTCATCTACGGAGGGAGATGAAGAGGGTTAGACTATAAAATCAGGATCAAAGAGAAAAGTTGATTTTGAGGAAAAGGAGGATTCGTATGAGTATGAGTCAGATGAATCCGAGGATGAGGAGGAGGAGGATTCTGAAGATTTGGATGATTTGATGTCACCTTAGAAGTTTTGGGGAGTGATGGCATACCTCTTACTATTAAAGATATATGAAACACTCGATAAAACGCTTTTGTTATGTGACTACCAGTGTAAGGTAATTATAATCTTAAAGTTAAGTAGTTACGTTCGCAGTCATTGCTAGCTAAGTTTTTTGGTAATTTCGACATTTTTAAATGATCCTCTTGTTTGTTAAATATTGGTGCCCCTTTTTGTGACTTGTGGTAAACCTTGCTGTATTTTAGATGTGCCTTTTAATTTATGCTGAATCCACTCAGTTACATTCAGTTTTTTTGTTTTAAGAAAGAATTGTTTACAATAGTTGTAGAAATTGATATCATTATTGTTATTGTTGATGTTTCTGGTGCTGGTGTTGTTACTGTGGTGGTGGCGGTGTTGTTGCTGTTGGTTTAATGTGAAAAATCTCTCGATACTTTTGTGACTTGCCCAATTAGTTCCGCATCACTTCTATAATCGCTTCTTGTTTGTATCATCAGATGTTTTGATTCTTGGATTTTCGATTTCCAATTCTACGGCTTGTGAGAGAAATTTGACTATTGTTTTTTCATTTCGACTTATAATCATATTTCATTAATATTTTTACAATAGTTCCATCAGTAGGATGTTCCAAGTCTTTTTGAGGCATGAATATTAGCCAGTGCCTGCATACCTCCAATACAACTAGATTACTATAGAGGAGGTGTTACCGGGTGTTTTTTTGTTACCGATAGACAAAAGATATCTTAGCTTCCGCAAACTTGTTAAACAAATCCACGACCTCCAAAACTAGGTGGCAGTGATGCCATTCCGATCCTTCTCCCCGTTAACACAATCGGGAACATATAAAGAGTTGAGTCTCAATGTCTATTTTTTCAATATACAGCTTGTAAACGCAAAACCATTTCCCTTTTATGCTTTAGGTCCCGTAGTTATGATATCCATTCATCCCGTAAAACCCAAAGCTACCCTAATTACTTTCGCTTCATTATTTCCTTAGACACTACCCATTGCCGCTTTATTTTGATTTACAACTCCGCCCACATTTAGATAGAGAAAAGCTTCTTCCGTTGTACTCCATTTACGTATCATTTAATTCGTAAAAGTTTCCTGCCCACCCTCCCCGATCTAATTGCGCCCACTAATAAAATTATGACACCCGCCCACTACCCCAACAACTAATATTAGTTTCCTTTATATTTCTTAGTTTTCTTCCATTTCATTATTTCATTTATCAACACCAGATGCTAGATTGCTACCGTATTTTTAATTGATGTTTAATAAATTAGAAGAGATGAAAATTATTTGATGTTTTAGTTAATTTTATTCAATCACACATTCTAATTTTTTTATTTTCCCTTGCAAGTGTTTTCGATAGAGAGTTAAAATTACACAAACTCTTGTAAACTATCTACGTGATACTCACTCTTAACATTAAGATTTTTCGGGAAAAATTATCATGTGTAAAATATTTAAAACATTAAAAAACTAAAAGTGAAAAACAGGTAGGACCTGAATTGTTTTATCTTATTTTTCTTGAGCTAGAACAAATCATTTTATCTTGTCTATCACAGAGGAAAAAGAAAAGGGGCCGGCAAACTATTTGCTTTATGGTTATTCGGAGTCACTCCGATTCAAAAGTATGTTTATTATATTCGTACCACTCAAATCCAAAAATGAATATTGGAATACAAGTTGAAATATTTACACACATACACACACACACACACACATATATATATATATATATATATATATATATATATCTAAAGAAAATTCAAAGTATTGTGGTAGACCGTCTATATTTAATTGAAAAATAGACGGAGTGATATTGTTAAGAAAGACATTGATGTTCTCAAGCAATATTTAACTAATCCCTTTATTAATTTTTTTTTTAATTATTCTGCTGGAGAAGAATCAGCGAAGCTTTTTGTTTGGCAATTAGGGTTTCTGGTAGAATTTTCTTCGTTTGGGAAAAAAGTTACTGGGAAACCCCGTCACCAATCGAATGCGCTAGATCTAATTAATCCTCGACAATTATTTATACATTTTGTTTTTATATAAAATATATTAATCTTGCGAGGTTATGAAAAGGAGGAGCATTCACATAATGTGTTTACAAGAGACTAGGTGGGTTGGCGAAAAGGCAAGAGTGTTAGCTCCTTGGGGTTACAAGTTTTGGTACTGAAAAGATAGAAGTAGAAATGGATGGGTATCGCCATTGATAAAGAAATCATTGATGATGCGGTGGAAGTGTCAAGAAAGAGCGATAGAATAATGAGTATTAAGCTTGTGATAGGGACGGGTTTCTAACTATCATAAGTGCTTACGCACTACAAGTAGGATTAGATGCATCGATCAAACAAGAATTCTCGGGAAGATTTGGAAGAGGTTGTCGAATGAATTCCTACGGGTGAGAAATCGATCATCGTGGTGACCTCAACGGGCATGCTCTGCAGCAGCGTAAATGGCTTTGAGAGCGCTCATGGTGGCTTTGGTTTTGGGGGATAGAATGAAGCAGAAATGGTATATCGATTTCGCATTAGCTTACGACTGGGTGTTATGAACACTTGGTTCGAGAAAAGGGACTCTCATTTGGTGACATATAGAAACGGAGGTGTATAAAGTCAATGATAACTAAAAGTGATAGACTCTGTGTATAAAGACGCCAAGAGGTCATGTTTGACTAAAGGAGATGACTTGCTTTATCACCGTACACAAGAATGTAGAATAAGTATCGCGATTCGCGGCCGCAGAATCTATAATCGTCGCTTTGGTAGATAGATTGTAGTTCATGCACGAAAATAACCCAAATTGCTCAATTTGAATAAAGCTTCTACCTTCAAAAAAAAAATAAATATTTAAAAGTAACACATTTTATATTATTAGAAACTTGTGCATAATAAAAAGTTCTAATAAAAAGATAAGATATTTCAACAATCAAGGAGCTTACATCCTTGTTAGAGTCGATCAAATTCTTTTGTCAATGGTATAACCGCACTAACCGAGTGCCTTCAATAATCTCCTTCATCCCATTAAAGTTTCTGACATCGATAATTTATCTTCCTCATTTTGCCCCGTAGATGTAATCAACAAAAAATACAAATATACACTATCTTTTTATGATAGCTGATCAACCAAAAATATAAATACACAAAATGAAAATAACCTTCGAGGAGGAGAAGCTTCGACACCCAGATTCTACAAGCACACTTCATCCTTTTATATTTGCAGAGATACTCTTCCACTCCACCCTTAGCTCGAAAAATTGGTAAACGCCTTCAAATAATGCTTCTTTACACCTACATTTGTCACTTTTCTTCCTCAGGTTCCGCATACGGTCAACCACATGCTGCACCGAAAAGATCTCAAATACCCTATCATCCCACTCCTTTTGTAATGCGAGTATAGCGGCTATGGTGTCACAAACGACACATGAAACACAACAACCAACAACAACAACATCTAAGCCTTAGTCCCAAAATGATTTGGGGTCGGCTAACATGAATCAAACTTTGAAATCGTCAATGATTGTTACATAAATAACATAAAAGGAAAAAAAGAGGGAAAAAGTAGAGTAAAAAAAAAAAAAAATCCTAAAATAAATTAAAGGATAACATGAAATAAAAGAAAATAGGAATAAGAAAAAAGGAATCGATTCCAATTCCAAGAAACCGTTTTTCCAAATTTGTCAGTTTCATGTGTCATCTCGTGACACCATAGCCGCTATACTCGCATTACAAAAGGAGTGGGATGATAGGTATTTGAGATCTTTTCTGGCAAAGATGTGGTCGACCGTATGCGAACACAAGGAAGAAAAGTGACAAATGTGGTCAGAAGAAGCATCGCTTGAAGACGTTTACCAATTTTTCGAGTCTATGGTGGAGTGGAAGAGTATCTCTGCAGATATAAAGGGATGGAGTGTTCTTGTAGAGATACCGATTGTCCGGAAGCTTCTCCTCCTCCAAAGGTTATTTTGTGTATTTATATTTTTGGTTGATCCACTATCATAAAAAGATAGTGTATATTTGTATTTTTTTTGTTGATTACATCTACAGGGGCAAAATGAGGAAGATAAATTACCCCAATGTCCGAGACTTTAATGGGATGAAAGAGATTATTCAAGGCACCCTTGGTGCGGTTATACCATCGACAAAAGAATTTCATCCAACTCTAACAAGGATGTAAGCTCCTTAAATAGTTTAAATTTACTATCTTTTTATTAGAACTTTTAAGATGCACACTTCCCATTTTAATTAAAATCACCCGTGTTCATAAGGTTGATCGACTTACTACTATTAACTAGTTATTTTTTTCAAGGTAGAAACTTTATTCCAATTGAGCAATGGGTTATTTTCGTGTCGAACCACAATCTACCAAAGCATGTAAATTTAGATTCTCGTATAAAGGAGTTAGCCGTAATCACCAATATTTAAAGACCTATTTTACATTCGTGTGTGCACTGATAAAGCAAGTCTATCCCCTCGAGTTAAACATGATCTTTTCGCCTTTATACACTCCGCTTGTAGAGGTCTAAGACTTTTCGTTATCACCAACTTTAATGCCGTACCATACATTCCTCGTAATATCCCCGCATTAAAACAATGACCTTCCAAGTAACCAACCGTCGCCCAAGAGAGTATCCTTTAAGATTGATAGGAAGAGACCGGTAATCCACCTACACCGCTAGCTACTACGATTAGTTCAATCCGCATACCGCTTAGTTCGCCATTCCGCCCGTCACACTTGGGACAGAAGTTTACTGCTTTGTATGCCTCAAAGGGGTTATATCCTTTAGTACTGGACTTGCACCACATTATGTGTTAATCTACTTGTTATACAGTCTACTAAAAGTGAAACCGGGAAGAGGCCAAATACTTTTTTTTTTGATAACTAGTTGATCTCAGCTTAGCCGCACTAATCCTAGTCCCTCAATGAACCCACTCGTAACCCATTGAGAGAAGTAAATCGCGAGTCGCTCGAGCAATTCCAGGGTTCCCAATGCCTTTTCTCAGACACTTCGCGCACAAGGAGAAGCCCTTAATCGATTAACACAAAGTTCCCAAAGACAGCTTCTGGAGAATGCACCGATTGGTCAAGACTCTCCGGTTCCCAAGAAGGAAATACTCCTACACCGCGCTGACGCGAGATTAAACATTGATTAGCGGTCGCCGAGCTAGCCCTGGGAGCTAGAGGATCATAAAGAGAAAACCTCCTTTCACCTCCTCGGTGGATTGTAACCCAAGACCTCTCCCAAAGGAGTGTCTGGGTGTAGGCGTTCTACCACCGGACTACCTACCCTTTCCCAAAATGAGTAGGATTAGAGGCCAAATACTGGGACATGAGTATGTGCGTATATCTATCAAACAACGTGAGATATATATCGCATCAAAGTATCGCTTCGCCTCCTTATACCTAAGTTTCTTCAAGTTTCTCGCAAGGTTAAACCCGCAATTAGGTAAGTGCACGTAAGATATAATGCAAGATGCTAGTAGAACCACCAATTAATCCGCACATGCTACTAGAGCCAACATTACAATTCTAAATATTTATGAAGGTGATAGTTTTGCAAACAAGGTCATTATCATGTGACCAACAATGTTGTTAATATAATAAGATAAAGGGATATAGGAAAGTATGTTCCATCGACTATATTTATATATCAAGCATTCATTTGGTGAGACCTATCACCTCGCATCCTTTTAGCAACCGATTTCAATCCGATGTATGTGCCAATGAGCATAATCAAAATCTTCCAAAGATTCATTTTCAACTCGCAACCCACTGTACTCAAATGTCGTGATCTTGCATGGAGTATATTTTATGTGCAGAAATAAGAAACTTCACTCTCTTTACACAAAAAAAATCATCCAAAGTCCCAAGTTCCATCATAATCATAATCCGAGAACAAGTTCCGCTATTACCAAAATAAACTTAATAAGGGTCAATAAATTACGACTTCAGGATAATACGCCACTCCTTAAATAACTCCACATCGACCTCGCATAGCAAAGATGGCCCCATCCCTCACCCCAAGATTTTTTTATCAAATAAAATTCTTATCAGCTTAATCATAACGAAACCCAATTATAAGAACGCATAAATCGTTCGCATTCTCGCACAAAGCTGCCTTTCTCAGGTTTTCTAAATTTCGAAGTGCCGCTGCAGGTCAACAAAACATACCGCACAAAGAGAAAACAAATTATATTTGATCGATCAGATAATAAAATAGTCTTAACATGAAATACATATTCATATTTGAAGTGAAAAGTTGATTAATACAAGTCCAAATGTTTAGATGTGGATGTAGAGAACGCTAGATAAAACTAATCAACATCCTAAACATTCGACTTGTATTAATTAACTTTTTTATTTCATGTATGAATATATATTTTGTTGTTAAGACTATTTATACAAATTCGATCAAATATAATTTGCTTCTACTCTTCTCGCAGGATGTTTTTGTTCAACCTACCGAAAGCAAAGACTTCAAGGGTACTTCCAAGAAATTTAGAAAACACAAGGAGAGGAAGTAAGATTGTGCAAGAATTTGAACCCGATTTACATGTCGCTCTTATAATCGGGTTTGGTTATGATCATGAAGCTACCAATAAGAACTTTTATTTGATAAAAATTTTAGTGGTGAGGAATGGGGCCATCTCGCTATGCCAAGGTCGATGTCGAAGTTCTTAAGGGTGTAGCCTCCGATAATCGAGTCGTAATTTATCGCCTTTGTTAAGTTTATTTTCGTAATATTGAAAGTTGTTCTCCGATAATGACGGAACTTTGACGGCTTGTAATTCGACTCATTATTAGATATAACTTGTGACCTCTCGAGTCCGCTAGTCTTTTTAGAGATGATATTGATTTGAGTTTGGCATTTCATATCCTTCTTACCGAGAGTGAGAGTAATTTTGGTCTTATGAGTATGAGTAATCCAGATTGTACATTAAGGGGGTGTATCGATCGATTCGTAGGATTTTTTTCGACTTTTATAAGTCCATGGACTTTTGAAATTTATAGACTCCGCAATGGGTTTAGGGAATTCTATAGACTCGCGTGGAGTTTTGGGGAATTTGTTATCGAATTCGCGTGATTTTGTCGAGTTCAAATACATTAACCTAACGCTCGCTACTGGTCTCACCGCGAGTGGGAATGATTCCCAGCAGCTCATTGACATCAACAACTACCGGGACGGACTCCTTAGATTTCTCGTGACACCTCTTCTCCGGCGACGCCGACAACCCCGCCTCCACCACGGCTCCGATTCATCTTTCTCGATCCGGCAAAGAATAAATGATAATTTTAACAATGGTGACGCTGACGGGTGTGTGGGCGGGTCCGACGAGATTCCGAAGCGAGAGTGGCGGCAGATATAAGGGGGAAGCTCAATGACATAAGCGACCGCTGGGTGACAACGGCGCCGAGGCGTAATCCATCGAAATCTCATGTGTGAAGCTCGATTTCGCCCTTTGTAATTTTTTTGAAAATCCATCGTAATCCTGATTGTTAAAATCCACATAATGTTGAATACCACTGCATTTTTAAAGACTTCAAAAAGTCCAATGAATACCTCTCAATTTTAAAAGGCATTAAAAAGTCTGGATTGAATACTGATTTTAAAGTGACTTTTAAAAGTCCTGATCGAATACACCCAGACTTTCAAAATCCTTTAAAATCCTACAGAGTCTCAATCCAATACACCCTCCTAAGTTGGATTTAAAACAAGTGCATTTGTATTTATCATTTTCGGCGATGTATATTTATAAATTTGTCTATCTACATTTCGGTTTTATTGTATGTTACTTAAGTTTCCAGGTCAAAAGCATGTACATGCCTCAACGATGAATTGTCATGAGGTATTATTAGAAAAAATCAACATCAATATATAGTTCACAATTTATCCTCGAATTTACATATAATATAGATATGTTATAATTAGTAACTATTCTATGCCCGCTGCTTATCAAACTAGTATGATATGGTATAGAGTAGACGATGAATTATCGAATAGAATATTGTGAAATTTAACTCGAAGATGATTTTGCAAGCGCCTATTATTAAACTTTATTGATATTCTCAGTGAGAATCGAGGTGGTTTTTAGATGGAGTGTCATGCTACCAATATTAAGAAGTAGCCAATATTTTTGTTTCGTTTGGTTGGAAAAAGTACTACTCCCTTAGTGTCAGACCAAATGTCACATGTTTCATTTATCTATGTTCCAATCATTTCTTGGCAAATTGTACACCCAAACAAAATTGGGGCCACATAATCCAGTTTATCCCCACTGTTTTTAGTTTGTATCTAAATCTCTGTACACAAAATAGAATGGGACGAGGAGGTATTGCGAGAGACCGTCTTTTTTAAGCTAAGAAAAGACCAAAACTGATAGTTTTATTTTTATAACCAATAATATATACACGAAAATGACAGTTTTATTTTTATAAGCTATATATACATACGAAATTATAGGTTATTAAAATGTAACTATCAGTTTCGGTCTTTTTTTAATATTTCGCAATATTTTGTAAAGTGTGACATTTAATCTGGGCGGGAGAGAGTAGTAAATATTAAATAGCAAATGTAGTGTTTTTGCCGGAAAAAAAAAAGAAAGGAAGAGGAATATATACTAGTCCGATTTTGGTAACATCAACTTTTGGACTTGTTATTGCCATACAATTACTGGACAGGCCCATTAATGTAGGTCCAAGTTAAGAAACTACTTTTGGTCCAATTTAGACACGGACAGGAAACAAGATTATTTTCTACGACACGAATCGCTAATAACAAATAGCAGGTAGTGAGGGTTTCATCTCGTCGACTTTGATAATCTAGCTCAATGGGAACTGAAGAAGAAGAATCCGCTGTATTGGAGTTTTTCCCCTACGAGTAATCAACAGATGATGAAGGATTATCCGACAAACCGCCTGTCAAGTCATCTATAGGTTCGACAAATCAAAATCTCCACCAATTGATTATGGACGAGGAACTTTTATCTATCAAGTCATCTATGGAATCCGACATATAAAAAACGTCTGACCAATCGACGATGGAAGAGGAACGACTATCTGTCAAGTCATCTACAGAGGGAGACTATAAAATCAGGATCAAAGAGAAAAATTGATTTTGACGAAAGGAGGATTCGTATGAGTATGAGTCAGACGAATCCGAGGATGGGAAGGAGGGGGATTCTGAAGATTCTGATGATTTGATGTCACCTGAGACAGTAGAAGTTTTGGGGAGTGATGGCATGCCTCTTACTGTTAAAGATATATTAGGCTGGATGGTTGGGGACTTCAGACCAGAGCGGTAAAAGATCAAGCTCTTGCCCAAAATTGGGAGATATTTGAAGCCCATTGAAGATAGTGAGGTATTTTAATCACTCAATTTACTTGTTTGTTGTTTATTAGCATGATTATATGAAAGATTTGTTTCGAACATATGTTTACTTTACTAATTTGATACACATGTTTACTTTAAGTTTTAAAGTTGGGCTGTGGTTCCCATTGCATTATATGAATGTTAATTTGGTTTGGACTGTGGTTCTAGATGTGACTATTTAGATTATTTATAGTTTATGTCATCATTGTTTGTGTATCATTATTGTCTTTTACCTTCATTTACTCACTACTTAGAAGTTGTTCAGGTTTGCAAGTTTTAATTTTATACTTTTGTTGTTTATAGGGATTCAAAATTAGTGACCATCCTGGTTATATATGGACCGTATCTTCGCCGTGTCCGGATAGTCAATCATCGACAAAAGTGAGAGATACCCCAAGGATACAATCATTTGGTATATATGTGTTCTCTGGCCATCAAGTTTTACAATGGAAAAATGTATGCAATCTTCTTTCTTTATTCTTATTATTATATACCTTTTTACCTTTTTCTTTCCTGTACTACTATTTATTATGTACAATTGAACTCTAAAACATATTAAGCTTTCGATTTCCAGAAAACTGGCTTTAGGATGAAGGATGTCGAAAAGTCACCATGTGCATGTCCATGTGGACCAATTACAGTTTGACATTCAGTGCGACTTGGGATGAAACAACTAGGACATTTCAATCAAACGTGTGGGATAATACGGTTGACATGGAAGTGAAAGTCAGACTGTGCAGACTTAAGCCATCGCCATTGAGCACGGAAGACGAACTATTATCATCGTACAACTCGGGTGACGAATTGTCTGACAAATGGACGATGGAGGATCCATCCGATATATGTATAGCTGGAAATGAGAAATCGGATCTTTGACAAGGATCTCAGATCTCTGTTGTTATTCTAACACCAGGATGTTGAATGTCATAAAGAGTTAAAGAGTGACAATCGCACTGCTAACAAGGATATAGTGAAGCTTATGACAAAAGTTCGCTCGCATTTGAGATCCATCCTGCAGTGGGAGGTAATGATAGTTCTTTATCTTCTATTTTGGGTTCTAATTTGTTACATATATACCTTTGCCAATTATCATTTTTTGGAGCAAGATGTAGTTGAATATGTATTGACACCAAAGTTGATTACCGGGGCATTCCCGAACATCCACTAGTTTGAGTAGTCTATATTTCTGATCCATTCAAACTTGTCATCATAACCAAAAGCTCGAGTAGTCTGCAGCAGAATCTCCCAGTGAACAGTATCATAGGTCTTCTTTATATCAACTTCTGTCATACACTTCAGGTGATAGTTCGCTTCTTCCATGTCCCTAATCAACTCTTTCAAGTGAATGTTGTGACCAATCTGTCTCCCTTGCACAAATGCCCCTTGCTAAATAGAAACAGTGTCAGTTAGATTTACCTCAATCTGGAAGCAATAACTAGTTAATATCTTGTATTTCATTAGATTTATAATCTTTTTCTATTGCAGGAGTCCACCTTTGGGATCAGAGTAATCAACTGTGTTGTTTTTTATTCAGAATTCTGCCATAACTCTTGCACTGCTTTAGTTACTAATTCCCCGTCAATAGCCCAGCTGGTTTTGTAGAAGTGACTAGTGAGCATTATACCACCCATTCTGGCCAGGAGCCTTTTTTGGATTGATACCAAAAATTTCCTTTTTCACTTGAGCATTAGTAATTGCCGCAGTTAGTTTAGAATTTTGACTGACAGTCACGAGTTTCCCTATTCTTATAACTATACAATCAATATTCTCGTGCTCATATTGTGTTTCAAGGAGATCTTTGTAAAATTTAACAGTTTGTTCAATCATCATCTTCTCATCTTCGATCTCGGCCTCTTTATAATATGCTTATGTAGGGCTTTAAGTGTTCTGACTTCCTTGGTCATATATCGGACATAACTATTCTGATTCCAAGGCAGAAGATCAATGACCAGTTTAGCCGTTACCCGGAGTGCTACGATCATGTACGCCTGATGAACAAATGGGCTTTTGATTTTTACGTCAAAAATAATGTAAGCTGTTTGGAGGTCACCATCTCTTTATTTTTCTTTATTTACTTCAAACCCAAATAGCAATGCAAGTACTAAACCATACATTTTTGTTTGTGCAGTACACTGAGCCGTCTGAGTGTTACCTTGGGCTTGAGCATGTGCAAACAGTCAATTTATGGAAAGAAACGGACTGCTGTTATACCTATTATGTCACATTCGGTGTTTATACCAAGGAGCCTACAGATTTTATTGAACAGCCATTTGAGGTCAAGGTGCAGGATATAAAACATTCGATAAAAGTCATATTCTGCAGGAAAGCTGCTTCAAGGATATGAACCATTCGATAAAAGGCTTTTGTTATGTGACTACCAGTGTAAGGTAATTATAATCTTAAAGTTAAGTATTTATGTTCACCGTCATTGCTAGCTAAGTTTTTTGGTAATTTCGACATTTTTAAATGATCCCCTTGTTTGTTAAAATATTGGTGTCCCTTTTTGTAACTTGTGGTAAACCCATCGTATTAGTTGTATTTTAGATGTATGTGCCTTTTAGGCTGAATCCACTCAGTTAAATTCAATTTTTTTGTTTTGAAAAGCCTATATTTTGATGGTTTTTGGAATTTCATCTCATTTCTCCTTCACAGGAAATTTCATCTCATTTCTCCTTCACTTCTCATTTTTGGAATTTTGTGTTAACCAATTTTCGACAATAAATTGGCACTATAATTTTCAGTTGAGATTAAGGTGCATCAAATGAATTAAGAATTGTTTACAATAGTTGTAGAAATTGATGTCATTGTTGTTACTGTTGATGGTCAGGTGCCGTTGTTGCTAGACCATCTCCAATAAGAATCGCAAAATAGTGCCGAGCACTATTTTTGTGTTAATCATTCTCCAACAGCCATCGATATTTAAGATATCTGCAGTGCTCCCCATTTATAGTGTAATAATGTTTCATTCCACCGCTGACGCCTGATTTGGTCAACGCCACGCAGCCGATCCGACGAACGGATCGGCCACGAGAAAATAATAAATAAGATGAAAAGGATTAAATCACTAAATTTTATTAATGACCGTATTATGAAGTAGAGCCGAGCTGATTATTTTTTAGCCGGTATATCTACTTTTCTCACTTGTTACAGATTCTCTCTCTTTTCTCTCTTTTTATCATAAATGCCAAAATCCAAAGTCCTCTCTCAATGTATATTCCTTCTATATATAGATAATCTGGGCCACCAGAGATGACAAATGCGAATGTTGGGAATATGCCCAAAACACTTGTCATCATAAATATGCCTTAGACACGTGGCGTCTCTAAGGATTACCTTGGGAAGGGGCATGATCGCATGCAGCACCGCATGCGGGCCTGTCCCGCATGCTTCGCGACGCTTATCCGCCGGGGTTGGTCTCGCCCCCGCTGCTCGTGTCGGGCCTTGTTGTAATCTTGAATCGGAGCATTTTTATCTTCTCGTCTGCTCGGTCTTTCTGGATCGGACTCCGGCCGTTCTCGACGCTCTCGTCTGGCCCGGTTTTGACGAGCCCGGAGAAGATCGGTTTATACCCGGCCGGCCAGCTCGCTCGCCGGCTCACCGCTCGGAGTGCTTACGTGAATGCCAAGGCGGATGGGCTATCAACAAGGGCCCCGAGTCCAGTGGCCGTGCGGCCGGTCCGGGCCGGGGTTGTTTCATATCGAGGCCGATCCGGCTTGTGGGAGGATAAGATCTCTCAAGGGACGCCTTCGAGAGTCACGCTGATTCGCTGTGGTCATTGAGTGTCATGATGAGGAGACGCGTGGCGGAATCCGATTTGATGACGCTGCTCACACGCCAATTTCGCGACGCTCAAAGATGAATCGCCGCTTCCACGCTACCGGCATTTAATGCCCTTTTTCTCTTATAAATATAGATGTCTCCTTCATTATTCCCTTCGCCATTTTTGAGTTTTGTTGCAGAGAAGAGAGAGAAAATTTTCCATGCTCTATTCCCGATTTTATAGAGACTTTCCCTGCAGCTCTTTTCCCCTTTTTCATTTAAGATGTCTGAGTTGAGGGGCGAGACAACGGCAGAGCCGACTGAGTCGCCGACCGCACGAGTGTGGCGGATCTCGCAAGCGTGAGTTCCCGCTGACCGGAGTGTCGAGGAAGGAGAAGGCGAGATCGCGAGGTCGCCGGATCCGGAGAGGTGGAGATGGCGGTGCCGCTGACGGCCGCTTGGGACTCAAAGTGAGGAAAGTGGTCGAGCCTGGTGGCTTGACTCGCCTCGCCTTCCCTTTCGTGGAGGCGGCGTGATTCGCCTCGATTCGCAGCACTGCTACTAAGAGCAATTAGCGGCTTGGCGGCCGCGATTTAAGATCCCGCCAGGTGCGGATGTTCGCTCCGAATCCCGAGGAGAGGCCTCACACTCCGCCTGGTTGTCAGACGGCGGTGTACTATCGCTCTCGCCGCGTGGCCGAGGTTTTCGCCTGCTAGCCTTCTCCTGGCTAAGGCAGCTGGGCCTTCCCGTCCCCAAATCCATCCGACCCCGGGCTCGTGGTGGGTCTTTTCATCCTTTTCAACCAAAGACTGCCCGAGCCTCCTTTGAGGAGTTCAACAGCCTCTTTCTATAGAGGTTTGGCCTACAGATCCGGCCCGCCGATTTTATCTCGATACCTGCATGCCATGCATAAAGAATTCGCGGATGTGCCGAGACCATCCATAGCCGGAAGGAGCAGTGGTTTTACATAGGGGACCGTGGAGGAGCTCATGATGAGTGGGAGCTTGGAGGATAGATGCCGAGCCGGTCCCAGAGCACTTCACCGCCAAAATGAGTAAGTGTCGTGTTTCGTATTCCTGCCTTTTTGTCTAACGCTCATCATTTATCAGATGTGCGTAATGTAACACCCCAAACCACTGGGAATATTACAGCCGTTGCACTCTCCATGAGGATCTACCAAAGCAAATACAAAAACAATACATCACATTTTAAGCCGATGTGGCTAAATAATGAACCATTAGACCGATTTGGTCTTTTACCAAATATTTTTACATCGAACATACAAAACTCCTTTTTCTAACTCGTACTCCACGCAGGGGTTAGATACATTAATACTTCCCAAACTTAGAAAATACCCCAACAAAAAGACAAACAATAAGACTTCACCAAATACCCAACACAACCTTCATGTGATTAGCATCGCTGCCTTCCATCATCCTTCGTACCGACTCCGTGGTTCGCTCCCAAAGAACTCCGCAAGTACTGGACGCAATACAGACATCCACCCCGAATACTGGGGTTAGCAAACTCCACCGCTTTGCTAGTGCAAGTATAAAGTGCAAATACGAGCTATACACAACATATTCCAAGAATATAAAAAAACTTGATTAATTCCACAATTCAACCCAATGAAAATTTCCCGAGATATTTCATCAATAAAATAGTTCAAACCATGAAAAATTCGAATGAGACACGCAGTCTTTGAAAAGCATTTAAAAGTCTCGGAGTTTTAGAAAGACATTTCGGCTAATAAATCTTTAACTCGACAAACCACATAGGACACGGCCAAAGAATTGTTTTTACTCAAAGATACCAATCGTCACAAACACAGGTCCACGACCCAAAACATCCATATCCCATACTCGAGTGAATAACACAACGGCCACACTCGATACATAACCAAACCACAATGTACTAAACAATCACGGCCCGTATCCTTATGCCAAAAATATCGCAACCATGAAGCAAATAATGTACGACGCTTATACCGTGCCATTTTAGCCAAGTACCAAGACCTTACATATGATGTATCTCACTTTGGGAATTCAGATATGTGATACTCCTGACATATCACAATTATCGAAACAACATCGTGCCATATCACAAAACAACCTCCCGAGCTATACCGGCCCCGTACTCTCAAAGAAGATACACACCCTGCAGACACCTCGCCAGCCCTCCCCGGTGTATAGCCCACCGAGTGATCCGTAGGATACGCAGCCTCACCGACCCTGTGGGACCTCACCGGTTTTACTCGGCTCACACTCTCAAGAACTACATGGCACAAACCACATTTTCTGAAATTACCACTTTCACAAAATCACGATTCAAAAACATATTCCCCCGAAGTACTTCAAATGTAAATCAAGGTACTTGCTAAGAATGGCCACAACATCCGACACATACTCACATCACACATCATCACAACTCATCAATAGTACACACGTCCACACAAATATACACACTTCTTGTCAGAAAGACATAACCTTAAGTACACTATCAACATAATCACGCACAACGATACCAAACGTAAAGAAGATATTCCAAAGCACACCACTAAGACATATCCTCGTAACAACACAATCGCTCACAAACACATAAGTAGATTTTATAGAAGACCTTTATCGAGAATATACCGATTCTTTTATAAGTTCATTAAAAATAATTCAATCGCACACCTAGTCAATTACCGACTATAACCACTATGAAATATGAAGTGTATAGCAAGATACTTGCCTCAATAATTGATACTCGACACACCGACGAACGCCTCTTAACCTAAGACTTCAATGCTCACAACTCTCCTATGAAACGACAGAATACCATCGATCGGAAAACGGCGAACTAAGGGTTCCGCCGAGTTCTTCGCAAGGAACCCGACCCCAACATCATACCATGAATAAATCGACGATCGAACGAGGAAGAATAATCGTAGAACGCCCGAATCCCCTTTTCAGGACATTTTATCGAACACTTTCAAGGTGTCGATTAGAAGCTCAATAAAACGACGAATCCTCGCAATCCAACCATGGAAAACAAGGGATTCGATATAAAACAACTTAATAATCATCAACCCTCACTATTCTAAGTTATAACGAATCAAACGGACGAAATCAACAAAATCCCCAATTTTTCCCAAAACTAGATTTTAGGAAAACTAACCTTGATTCATTGATCAAGGATGTTATGGAGTGATTAATCGATGATATGAGCTCCAAAACTTCGTGGATTAGTCAGATAATAACATGCCTTCACACCTCCAAGAACCCAAAGGCATACTAAAGGAAGGAAATGAAAATGAGTGCAAACAGGATCGCTTTGGCCATATTTATATCGTGCGCTTAACAGGCGCTAGATCGCTGAAAGAAGCGCGGCGCTTAGCGGCGGTCATGGTCGAGAATGTTCGGCCGGCCCGCCATCATGCGCCGAACACGTGCGCCTGGCCCACCCACAATCCAGAGACTTCCTGCTCGGCCAGAAGCGCAGCAGCTTTTCCGGCCAGAAGGCGCTTATCGGCCGGTCAGAAGGCGCAGCAGTTGTCCGGCAGAGCGTGCGCCACTCGCCGATCTCCTGGCCCGTAACCTTCGCCTATCGCTGGCCGACTAGCGCTGCAGCCTAATCGCCATATACAGGCGCTGACTTCCCGCCAGAAGGCAGGCTACTTTTCCGGACGAAGCGTGCGCTTACGCGGCTCGCCGCAACCGCCTTGGCCAAGGCTCGCACTTCGTCTGGCCCGCAGCCTCGTCCCGGCCACTGCCCCCAACCGTCCGGCCGTTGTCCGACCACCATGATTCGACGACTCGATTTTCCGAAATCGCACGGAACGAACACGACAAAATACTGGGACAACATCATCGGTCCGAAATGAAAACAACGGATAACAAATCATCACCTACGGCCTTAGACGCCAAAATCGCTTGTCGAGAAAATAATACCTAACTCGACAACCGGAAATATCCGAAAAAAATCCAAAATAACCGAACGAAAATCGTGGGTATTACATTCTACCTCTAAAAATAAGTTTCGTTCCGAAACTTAAAACAAAAGCAAGGCGACTCGACAACACACCGTAACTCCATGCAGATAAAGCCACTACAATCCGATTCAATACGCAAGAATGCTTACGAAAACAACGAGCATGAATCGTCATGTTGATAAAACCGAGCAATACAAAAATCGTGTCACGATCCCAACGCCGAAAGGTATGAAATTCCAATAACTCATGATTCGAAGATCAAATACGAAGATAATTTCCCAACACTTATGGAAATCGCAAATGGCCTGTATGTACGATAATCACGATTTCGAGGTCAAACGATAATGATCGACAAATGATTTAACGAATAGCAATGATCGAACAACAACGATAACCTTTGAAGTACATACCTCAAATCAAGACATCAATAACTTGTAGGAAGCACGAGGTGTTAGTTTCAACACGGCTCACAAGAAATCGATCCGAACTTGGAAAGATCACAACGATATGTACATCAATTTGGAACAATATCGTAACTCGCCGAATGACAAATGAGAGAAACAACACAAGGTCAAGCATTAACAAACGCAATCGCCTCAATACGGCCGAATGAAACTAAACGAGAAGAAGAAAAAATACGGCATTACATCATATCACTTTTAAAAGAGGTTTCGCCTCAAACCTAAACAACGACACGAAGTGCTCAATATCAACCTTCCCGCTATATCCTCTTGGTCCCGCATCTAGTCTCCATAACCAATCAGATCATGGTCACGGCCGCGCCCGCCGTCCCTGCATACTAAGCGGATTCTCACTCAATACGATCGCACCAATTCGCAAAATAAATATGCTAAAGTACCAACTTAGCATGACATATCACATAAGGTAACCAATAACAACTCGCAAGGAAAATCCACGAGGTATCCCTTTAAAGAAAATCTTTGAAAATCATCGATTTGTATGTTATTCAAAATAAACTTTAAAAGTACTTTTGGTACCTCGGTTATTTCATCAAAACTTGTAATCAACATACTCTAACCGCCTCATTTGAAATCATTTGCCAAAATAATAATTCCTTGTAACCGGCGTTATCAAAATCGCCATGCCTTTACTCATCACCATCACCGCTAATGTACCAACAAGTTAACCATGCAAGATCATCAAACCATTCCTACATACTCTAACATTTCCAAATCCGAGTTTGAACTTTACATCGAGTGAGATTTTTCATCTTTCACTATATATTTTGAAAAAGAAATCGTATTGCTTTTTGAAAAAATATTTTATGATGTGAAAGATTTTTGAAAATCATGTACTCAATTATTCAAAATACAATAGTACGCTATACCATTTCAAAATTCTCCCAACACTACACAAGAATCAACGACGGTAACATTTTACAAAATGTTCAAGGTATTTTAAAACAACTCTTTCAATACCGTCGAGGTTTTATTTTGAGAATCCTAGCCGGCTCGCAAATTTCAAACAATTTCCAAAGTTCATACAAAGCCGCCGCTTAATCGCAACGTCAAATTTGTTTCAAAATTGATTTCCGCAACTCGCACAAACTTATGAAGGTTTTAGGAAAACATTTCGAACACACACACACACAATGTATATAATTTATCAACTCACCGAACAAAATCAATTATCACTTAGCGCGAATGAAAGGTCACAACACTCGTCCACATAAAACGGTTGTCATCACTAGACAACGCACATAGAATACAACACAGACGATCAATGTAGAAAGTTAGACCTAACGGCTAAAATGCGGTTCCACATCCTCTCGTCCCAGCCTAATTAACGCACACTACAACAATTATTTAGCGTGCGCTATTCATGCCGCATTAGCGCCGCTAGCCGGTACTTAGCGTGCGCTAACAAATAAAATTCAAAGACGTGATTACGAATATATATACGACATTACTAAAATCAATGGTCACAAATGAACAACAACACGCTCGAGTCCCAAAGCCATTGATTCGACACTTCATGAGAAACCATCAAAAGACAATTGTTATTCAAAACCGAAATCTCACCTCTTATTAAAGAGAGCTATCACAATGCCCACAAATCGAACGACCCAACATTCACATCATAGTTTTAATTTAAAACTGCAACACCGCCCGAACAACAAGAACATCATCACATATTTGCCGACTAATACTATAAAACCGATAAATTGAAAACGAGAGTCACGCCTTGTCTACATTTTGTAGACTTCACTTGAGTTCAAAATCGTGTTTTGAAAACTTATAATACAAGATGAAAATAAAATATCGGTAGTTTCAATTCTAAAAAAATTTCGCCCTCGTGTCAAGATACAAAAATCAACTTTTTCCTCCCTTCGAGGATGTTTTAAAACAAAATATACGTGACTCCCAAAAACATGTAAAGTTTTAAAATATCACATTGATGAATCTTTCTTTGCGTAACCACACCAAGGCTATTACTCTTGTAAAAACGACTTATATCGTGGTGTGTGTATAACTACATATATGTTGGCACCACTTCCATTCTAAAGATCATACGAGGTTCAAACAACATAGGCCACATAATTACAAATCACCTTTAAACTCCACGTCATAACACAAAATCATACAAGCTCGCATATCACAAGGCACAATATAGTAGGGAGACTTACATCCACAAAGTCGCACGAAGATGATGGCCGCACTCGATACTAATCACGGCCGACATCACAAACGACGCGTCGCGACACGACTTAGCATGCACACAACTGGCGTAACAAGACACGACAATACCCGATCGACCCGAGCAAATTTCAGGTTTCCGCAACCTAAGCTCGATACCATATTCGTAACACCCCAAACCACTGGGAATATTACAAATACGCCGCACCCTCTCCATGAGGATCTACCAAAGCAAATACAAAAACAATACATCACATTTTAAGCCGATGTGGCTAAATAATGAACCATTAGACCGATTTGGTCTTTTACCAAATATTTTTACATCGAACATACAAAACTCCTTTTTCTAACTCGTACTCCACGCAGGGGTTAGATACATTAATACTTCCCAAACTTAGAAAATACCCCAACAAAAAGACAAAACAATAAGACTTCACCAAATACCCAACACAACCTTCATGTGATTAGCATCGCTGCCTTCCATCATCCTTCGTACCGACTCCCGTGGTTCGCTCCCCAAAGAACTCCGCAAGTACCGGACGCAATACAGACATCCACCCCCGAATACTGGGGTTAGCAAACTCCACCGCTTTGCTAGTGCAAGTATAAAGTGCAAATACGAGCTATACACAACATATTCCAAGAATATAAAAACTTGATTAATTCCACAATTCAACCCAATGAAAATTTCCCGAGATATTTCATCAATAAAATAGTTCAAACCATGAAAAATCGAATGAGACACGCAGCTCTTTGAAAAGCATTTAAAAGTCTCGGAGTTTTAGAAAGACATTTCTGGCTAATAAATCTTTAACTCGACAAACCACATAGTGGACACGGCCAAAGAATTGCTTTTACTCAAAGATACCAACTGTCACAAACACAGGTCCACGACCCAAAACATCCATATCCCATACTCGAGTGAATAACACAACGGCCACACTCGATACATAACCAAACCACAATGTACTAAACAATCACGGCCCGTATCCTTATGCCAAAAATATCGCAACCATGAAGCAAATAATGTACGACGCTTATACCGGTGCCATTTTAGCCAAGTACCAAGACCTTACATATGATGTATCTCACTTTGGGAATTCAGATATGTGATACTCCTGACATATCACAATTATCGAAACAACATCGTGCCATATCACAAAACAACCTCCCGAGCTATACCGGCCCCGTACTCTCAAAGAAGATACACACCCTGCAGACACCTCGCAGCCCTCCCGGTGTATAGCCCACCGAGTGATCCGTAGGATACGCAGCCTCACCGACCCTGTGGGACCCTCACCGGTTTTACTCGGTTCACACACTCTCAAGAACTACATGGCACAAACCACATTTTCTCAAATTACCACTTTCACAAAATCACGATTCAAAACATATTCCCGAAGTACTTCAAATGTAAATCAAGGTACTTGCTAAGAATGGCCACAACATCCGACACATACTCACATCACACATCATCACAACTCATCAATAAGACACACGTCCACACAAATATACACACTTCTTGTCGAAAGACATAACCTTAAGTACACTATCAACATAATCACGCACAACGATACCAAACGTAAAGAAGATATTCCAAAGCACACCACTAAGACATATCCTCGTAACAACACAATCGCTCACAAACACATAAGTAGATTTTATAGAAGACCTTTATCGAGAATATACCGATTCTTTTATAAGTTCATTAAAAATAATTCAATCGCACACCTAGTCAATTACCGACTATAACCACTATGAAATATGAAGTGTATAGCAAGATACTTGCCTCAATAATTGATAATGGACACACCGACGAACGCCTCTTAATCTAAGACTTCGAATGCTCACAACTCTCCTAAGGAAACGACAGAATAATTCACCGATCGGAAAACGGCGAACTAAGGGTTCCGCCGAGTTCTTCGCAAGGAACCCGACCCCAACATCATACCATGAATAAATTGACGATCGAACGAGGAAGAATAATCGTAGAACGCCCGAATCCCCTTTCAGGACATTTTATCGAACACTTTCAAGGTGTCGATTAGAAGCTCAATAAAACGACGAATCCTCGCAATCCAACCATGGAAAAACAAGGGATTCGATATAAAACAACTTAATAATCATCAACCCTCACTATTCTAAGTTATAACGAATCAAACGGACGAAATCAACAAAATCCCCAATTTTTCCCAAAACTAGATTTTAGAAAACTAACCTTGATTCATTGATCAAGGATGTTATGGAGTGATTAATCGATGATATGAGCTCCAAAACTTCGTGATTAGTTGTATAATAACATGCCTTCGCTACCTCCAAGAACTCACCTGCATACACGAAAGGAAGGAAATGAAAATGAGTGCAAACAGGATCGCTTGGCCATATTTATATCGGTGCGCTTTAGCAGGCGCTAGATCGCTGAGCTAGCGTGGCGCTAGCGGCGGTCATGGTCGAGAATGTTCGGCCGCCCGCCATCATGCGCCGAACACGTGCGCTGCCGCCCAAACACAATCCAGACTTCCTGCTCGGCCAGAAGGCAGGCACTTTTCCGGCCAGAAGGCGCTTATCGGCCGGCCAGAAGGCGGCGCAGTTGTCCTGGCAAGAGCGTGCGCTACTCGCCGATCTCCCTACCCGTAACCTTTCGCTTATCGCTTTGGCCGACTAGCGCGCAGCCTAATCGCCATAGCGGCGCCGATTTCCCGGCCAGAAGGCAGCGCTATTTTCCGGACGAAGGCGCTTACGCGGCTCGCCGCAACCGCCTTGGCCAAGCTCGCACTGCCTCGGCTGGCCGCAGCCTGCCCGGCCACTGCCCCTAATCGTCTGGCCAGTTGTTCGACCACCATGATTCGACGACTCGATTTTCCAAATCGCACGGAACGAACACGACAAAATACTGGGACAACATCATCGGTCCGAAATGAAAACAACGGATAACAAATCATCACCTACGCCTTAGACGCCAAAATCGCTTGTCGAGAAAATAATACCTAACTCGACAACCGAAATATCCGAAAAAATCCAAAATAACCTAACGAAAATCGTGGGTATTACATTAACGCATCCCGCCGCAAGAGACCTCCTCCGAGTTCGACGACCGGTCAATAGCCTTTCGACCTTCCTACCGAGCAAAGGAAGTCACATCTTTGGTTACCGAGGAAAATCTCAAGGCTTGACTTCATCAACCGATCCGAATATTATGTCTTCATCATGTAGCCTTTTTTTCGACATGTCTTGTTTTTCCAGCCTTGTGGCTAAGACTTCATCCGGACGGAAGAGAGGCTCGCAGCAAGGCGTGGCGAGGCCGGCCGCCGAGGCCGCCGAGCTGAGCGAGCGTGGCCGGGCAAGCTAAGAGGTTAGAGGCCGAGCTCGAGGATAGTGCGACCAAGGCGAGGGCCTGCCTGCTCTCGGTTGCCGCATCCGCCCGAGCCCCGTCTCGGACGGTCGTGGCGACGGTAAGGAGCCCGCACTGACTGGGAGGGTCACTATCTCCTGCTAATAAGGACCGGAGGAACCATGTGCCTGCATGAAGGGGCGACGACCGCTACTGGTTTCTCGGATTACGCCCGAGCCGCGCCCGACCGCCGAGATGCTCAACCGGTTCCCCTGCTTGGTGGTTGAGTCCACCATGTCCCTATCGGGCCGGACGTCAAGATGGAGATGGTGACCAACGATACGGGTCCGGATGAGCAGATCCACGGGAATGCTCGATCGGCCGTGGCGCAGCACCTACATAAAGGCCACCGATGAGGTGACGGCCGTGGTCGAGAAGCAAAAGAAGGTGGAGGCCGACCTTAAGGCCTCGCAGAAGAGCATCATCTCGTGTCCTTCGCTAATCAAGTCCCCGGAGGAGGAGATGGCCTCCATGAAGGGTGAAATGGAGATTTGGACAATGGGCGCTCCAGCCGATATTCGAAAGATAATGCCGAAGAGATGACCACGGCGGCCGAGAAGGCGATCAACAATGGTTAGACATCGTATGAGCACGAGGCTTATTTGAAAGAAACCAAGGCCCAAGTTGAGAATCGACCGAGCGTGTTAATACCGCGAGGCTTCGGCCACGCCAAGGGTCTTGCCAAGGGGCGACGGCCTTTAAGGAGACGCCGAGTTCGAGGAGCCGATCAATCAATTACGCCTCCACCGCTACGAGATATTAGATCTCATGAAGGGAGGGAAGACCGCTCAGAGATCGAGGCCTACATAAGATCCTGTGCGACCGATCCGCATGTTGATATCAATGGAGCCGATGAGCCAAAGGTCGCGAGGTTGAAGATCTCGGTCAGCCCGCACGGCGAAGGCGAGGAACAGCCTTTTCAGCGGCCACTGTGAGTGTGGGGCCGAATAGATTTTTTTGCTTCATTTCATGTACGGCCTTCGTGCTAACTGCCTTTGTTTTCTGCTTTTCGCCATGTGTACTTCGCAAAAATGACTTCGAGTAAATAAAATCTTCTTTGTAGATCCGTTGTTGCTGATGTTCGGGCCTACTGGTCGGGCCGCTTTCTATCATGTTCATCACTTGTTGATCAGGCCGAGGTGAGCCTTGCCTTATAAAGGCCTGATGAGCCGGCCTTATGAGGTGACGAGGCGAGCTCGGCCTTATAGTGCCTGGATGAGCCTGCCTTATGAGGTGTCGAGGCGAGCTCGCTTTATAAAGGCCGAATGAGCCGGTCTTATGAGGTGCCGAGGCGAGCCTTGGCCTTATAAAGGCTTGATGAGCCTGCCTTATGAGGTGCACCAATATTAAAAATGGAATAACGTCAAATTTTATCGATAATACCTCTTTAAATACATAAGATTCCATGGGTAAGTTAATTTCGCCGCTCGTATATTCCAAATGCAGAGTTCCATTCTCAAGGACTTCACTAATTTTATATGGTCCTTCCCATTTGGGCTTAGGTGGTCCTGGGATCCGGCCCAATACCCGCTTGAGGACGAGGTCGCCGACCCGGAAGCTTCTAGGTGAACTTTGGAGTTATAATATTTTTCGCTCCTTCTTTTCAGACGGCGCCCGCATTTCCGCCCGAGCTCGCTTTTTCTAAGGAGGTCCAGTTCACTGAGGGTCAAGTCGTTATCTTGCTCTTCAAAATGGGCTATTCTGCAGGTAGTGCTTCGATTTCAACCGGATGACAGCCTTCAGAGCCAAAGCCAAGGAGAAAGGCGTTTCTCCTGGCGGACCGATGCGTTGTTCGAGGCCCATAAGGTTCCGGGAGTTCTCGAGCCAGAACCCTCGAGTTCCTCGAGGCGTGTCTTGAGATGTTGTTTTAGATCTTGTCGACCGACTCGACCGCCTGGCTGGATCGTGGATAATATAGGTGGAGAAGTTGTTTTCAGATTCGAGGCCGCCGTAGAAAGTCCGAAACTTCTTGTTGTCAAATTGTTTTCAGACATTATCGAGACAATAGATCGAGGGATCCCGAACCGCAGATGAGTGACTTCCATATAAAATCAACTATTTTCTGCTCGGTTGTTCGCGCCATGCTCGGCCTCCGCCCATTTTGTAAAATAATCGACGGCGACGATGGCGATTGACTCCTCCCATCCTTTAGGTAAGGGGCCGATCAAGTCGATCCCCCATTCGCGAACGGCCACGGCAATATACTAAGTGAGGGTTTCCTGAGGGGATCGACCATGAGCGAAGATTTGGCACCTGACGCACTTCCGCATTTGAGTGTGATGGCATCTTTTTAAGATTCGCCAATAATATCCTTGTTTGATCAATTTATAAAGCAATGCCTGCCGCCGAATGATTACCGCATATACCTCGTGACCTCTCTCGAGGGCATATTCTCGCTTCGATTCGACAGCATTTCAAAGAATGGAACCGAATATCCTCTTTTGTTTAAGGTTCCGCTGACGATGGTGAACCGGCGATCGAAGTTCGTAATGATCTCGACCGGGCTCGGTCCTCGTAAAATGCCGCTCAAGGTATCGATTATAGTCGATCCATCCTTGCGGTTCTCGATTGTTCACCGCTTGACTTCGCCATTTCTGTGGTCGATGAGGCATGATATCCTATGCCGACCTCACAATGTGTTCGGCCCGAGCCGGATGCGAAGCTCGCCAAGGAGTCGGCTGATGTTCTCGCCTGGGACGTGTTGTATAGTTCCTCGAAAATCTTGCAATGCCCGTGCCAGCCGAGGTACTTAACCACTGGGGTTCCTCGCTTCGTATTCGCCGCTGATTCGTTCACCACTAATCGAGAATCACTCAAGATAGTGAGGCGGCGAGGCCGAGGAGGTCGCCATTTCTAGACCGCCAAGAGAGCTTCGTATTCGCCTCATTGTTGGTGGTCGGAAACCTAAGCGAATAGCCGAGCGTAATGTACGCTGGTCGGGACCGACGAGGACTATTCCCGCACTCCGACCGGCCGGCAGCTGAGGATCCATCTACATAGAGTGACCACTCTTCCGACGGCCATTCTCAGGCGATCACCGTGTGAACTCGCAATGAAGTTCGCTGTGGCTTGTCCCTTTACGGCAAAGGCGCGATTCATAATTTATGTCAAATCGTCCGAGTTCGACGACCCATTTGACCATCCGCCTAAACGCTGGTCGGTGCATGACTCGCTTTAAAGGGTAGTTTGTTAAGACGACTACCGATGTTCCGTAGCAGTGGTCTTAACTTCCGAGACGCCATTATGAGCGCATAGCGCCTTTTCCATCGGGCGATTCGAGCTCGCATCATGAAGGGCTCGACTAACATAATAGACCGGATGTCAATCGCGTTCTCCGCTCGGATTAAAGCGGCACCGATCGCAGAGCCTGATACCGCGAGGTATAAATTGAGAAGTTCTCCGGGCCTGGCCGTAAGATCGGGGCTTCGCCAGACTTCCTTGATGGCTTCAAGGCTCTTTCGCAAGGTTATGTCCACCAAAATCTTTGTTCTTTTTATCGCCTCAAAGAAAGGCTCAGATTTATCACTGAGCGAGAGATAAAGCGACTTAGTGCGGCTAGTCTGGCCGCTTAGGCTCGCACCTTTTCGACCGAATTTGAGGAACAAGTTCTTATCGCTTAATTTTATCTGGTCAGCTTCAATCCCTCTTCGCTCACCATGTAGCCGAGGAATTTTCCAGAGCCTACCCCAAAATGAACATTTCTTCGGATTTAACTTCATCTTATACTCTCGCAAAATAGCAAACATTTTATTGAGGTCATTTACATGATCGGTCGAGCGCAAAGACTTCACTAACACATACACCTCCATCAGATGCCTATCAAGCTATCAACATTTTATTTACCGGCGCTGATATGTTGCGCCAAGATTCTTGAGCCCGAAAGGCATCATTCTAATGATAAAGCCGCGGCCGAGTAGAAGGAGGTGTTTTCTTCATCAGCTGATGCATTGGGATCCGTCAGATCCTAATACGATCCATAAAGCTCATCACCGTGTCTTGGCCGCCGTCAGATCCACCATGTAATCGAGCATGGGGAGGGGGTAGCTATCTTTCTAGGCAGCTTTATTCAGTTAGAGAAGTCAATGCAGAGCCTCCATAGCCCGGCCGGCTTTTTTACCAAGACCGGTCATACCTGTGTCGGGTAATCGGGCTTCCTGATGAACCCGTTGTCGATCGCCTTTTCTACTTCCTCTTCCAAATTTCTTCGTTGTTCAGCCCCATTTTCCTCCTTTTCAATAACCGCTTAACTGGGTCGATATTCGGTGGCACGCAAGTTCCGGTCAATCTCGACATGTCCGAACGGGTCCATGCGAAGACATCCAAATTCTGCCTCGATGGAAGATTAGCTCTGAGCGGATCGGCTCGAGGTTGTGGCCGATCTTTAGCCGCTTCAAGTGATTAGACGGGTCCATGTCGACTGTGTCCAACTCTTCCGCTGCTCAAGATGGCGAATTTTCCTCTTGATTATGGTATCGCTGGTCGACAGTGATCCTCTTCTAGATCGGCTCTTTCTGCCCGCGCCCTGGCCCGCTCTGTGCCGGCTTCATTTCGAGGGTTTGCGCGCCCTCGACCTCGGCCTCCCGCTGGAGTAGGTGTCTCCGCCACTGCTCGAGCCGTGGCCCCCATTTCTTCCGATAAATTTTCCGGATGCCCTCGCGGCGTTGATTTCGCGAGCCCTGATGCCGAGGTCGCATTCCCGGCGGCCCTTTGATCCCCTATGTACCCCAATGCCGTCCGGTGGGAAATTTCATGCACAGTGATACGCTGACCGAGTGGCCTCACCGACATCACAGTCGGCCTATGATGGCGTTATAGTCACCGCGCACATCGATGATCTTGAAGGTAAGTGTCCTTCGATCGCCCCCGACCGAATTCCAAGGCGAGGTCGATTTCCCAGCCGGGAGGTGCGGCAATTGGCAAATCCCCTAATGTCCTCGCTGCAGGCCGAAATAAGATCGTCTACCTTCATCCTACGAAGGGTATGAAGGTAGATGATGCCGCATGTGCCCCGAGTCTACCAACACCCCGTGGATCGGATCCCCATTACGGGCAGTGGTGATGACAAGGGCGTCGAACGGGATGGTCCAAACCGTCGCATCGGACTCTTCAAAAGTAATCGCCACCTGAGGTTTTTGGGGCTTCTTCGCCACCGATAGAACCCCCGTGCTGCTCGGCGCCGGCCCGTTGATAGAGGTGGTGGCCTCTCGAACGGAGGCCTTTTTCGCCGCTGATCGATGATCATCGACTCTACTGCTCCCATAATGGTCGAATTTCCTGGGACTTGGGGCCGGAGGCACCCGATCATTCTCGCTCTTGTCGGTCGGCCCGATCTCGCGATCCCGGACGGTTCCTGTAAATCGCTTTAAGCTCAGATTGCCGCATACCGCGATCAAGGCGGCGACGAGATCTCGGCACTGTTCGGTGTTGTGACCCGCTGATTCATGATATTTACAAAAGCGGGTCTGGTCCATGTCCTTCTGATCTTTATAGATCGGCCGAGGAACCGAGAGCAAATTTTTGTCCTTTATTTGATCAAATATGGCCGCGGTTCCGACAAAATATATCTCCGCGAAATTAGCCATGAGATCGGGCCTACGCTCCCGATAGCTTTGAGTCGCTGGGACTGTCGAGGAAGGGGCGGGAGCCTTATTCTCCCGGCGAGATTCTTGACGGGCCTCTTTGTAGTCATGCCTATCTTCTTTCTTCTTGTAGGACCCTTTCTGGTCGGAGGGCATGACCAAAACTGGCGCCGGCATAGCTTCCTCGGCAGCTATATGGGAGCTGGCGCGCTTCAAGAATTCCTGGTAGGTGTGTGGGACATTCTGGCACACCGTCCAGCGGAAAAAAGAATTTTTGAGGAGGCCGGCCTGGGCAATAATGGCCAGCCCATCGTCCGACATGGGGTCCGTCTCCAATATCCGTTTATTGAAACGAGATATATAATCTTTAAGGGACTCGTGCGGCCCCTGTACGACGGAAGCGATGGATGAGCGCGGGGCGACTCGAACTAGGGACCCGATGTAATGGGATCAAACGCCGCCGAGAGCCGGGCCCATGTCTCAATGTAATGGTGGGCAAAGGCCCGATACCATCTCCGGGCCCTCTCCCCTGCAGTCAAGGAGAACATTCGCACCGAACGCGCCCCGAGACTCCGTGCAGTCCATCCAGAATTATAATGTCCAAGACGGGCGCTGGGGTCCTGCCTCTCCGCTGTAAGGCTAACTGAGGAATCTTGAACTTCTCCGGAGGGGTTCCGCCACCGGGGACAGGGACTCTCTCGGGTCATAGCCATTCCGAACTTTGGGACGGCCGGAGTTGTTTGTTTTCGAGCCCGTAAGGCGTTTTTAAGAAACTCGATCTCACTCGAGTTATCACGGAGTCGAGGTAATACTTGTGTCGGATTTGTGGACCGGTGGGGAGCTTTTCCTTCTTACGGCTCGACTGATAGGGAGCCGGCGCCGCTTCGATTTTCTTCCCGCCCAAGGCGATCAAAAACGGATACGGGGCGCGAAAGCTTACTTTTTCGAGAGGGATGTGAGCTTTCGCCATGGCTTTCCGCCCTTTCCCCGGCGACCCCAGAGGCCGCCCTCTTCTTGTTTCGTCCCGAGGCACTGGCGGGTGGTCCGAGACTCCGCCTCCACATGGTCTTCGGATTTTCAAGGGTCTCGACCCCAGAACCCGTGCCATAAGGGCCGCCATGCCCTCGATGAAGGCCGGGTGTTTAAAGCACTCTACCACCTTACGAGGTTTTCTTCCTCCGTCGCGGCCGAGGTTTTTTTGAACTGCCGTGGGACATCTCCTGTGAGCAGATATTTTTTATCGAAGGTTCGAGGGGCCCTACTTAGCGCCAATCTGCTGACGCCTGATTTGGTCAACGCCGCGTGCCGACCGACGAATGGATCGGCCACGTAGAAAATAATAAATAAGATGAAAAGGATTAGATCACTAAATTTTATTAATGACCGTAATATGAAGTAGAGCCGAGCTGATTATTTTTTAGCCGGTATATCTACTTTTCTCACTTGTTACAGATTCTCTCTTTTTTCTCTCTTTTTATCATAAATGCCAAAAATCCAAAGTACTCTCTCAATGTATATTCCTTCTGTATATAGACAATCTGGGGCTACCAGAGATGACAAATGATTTAATGTTGGGAATATGCCCAAAACACTTGTCACCGCAAATATGCCTTAGACACGTGGCGGCCTCTAAGGATCGCTTTGGGAAGGGGCATGAGTGCATGCGCACTGGCATGCGGGCCTGTCTCGCATGCTTCTGGCGACGCTTATCCGCTGGGGTCGGTCCTCGGGTCTCCCGCCGTTCAGGTCGGTCTTGTTGTAATCTTGAATCGGAGCATTTTTATCTTCTGTCTGCTCGGTCCTCCTGGATCGGACCCCGGGCCGGTTCTGACGTCTCTGTCCGGTCCGGTTTTGACGAGCCCGGGAGAAGATCGGGTTTATACCCGGTCCGACTTCAGCTCGCTCGGCCGGTTCACCGCCTGGAGTGCTTACGTGGATGCCAAGGTGGATGGGCTATCAACATCACCGACACTATTCTATCTTATTTGTATCATTTTTTATTCATCTTTATATATATATATATATGTATATGTATACATATATGTATATTACTTTTAGCTATAGCTTTCAAAAGATATATATTAAATTATATTTATGCACATAAATTTGCACCAATTATTTGTTGCTCAATTTAGAAATTAAAAGACTAGCAATTTGATGCTTTAAAATGTATTGATTTTATAATATAATTATATTTCGCATTATTTCAGCGAATTTGAATTCATTTAAATTTTATTATTAGTTAATGGAGATAAAATGCATTTAAATTTGTACATAATATTAAGATTAGAGAAAGAATATAATAGAATATTAATTTTTACTGTATTTTTGTGCAAACTGTTGGAGATGTATTATTAATTTTTGTATTTTTGTGTAAACTATTGGAGATGGTCTTACTGTGGTGGGGGTTGTGTTGCTGCTGTTGTTTTAATGATGATAATCTCTTAATACTTTTTTGACTTGCCCATTTAGTTCCAGACCACCTTCTTGTTTGTATCATTGTACGTTTTGATTCTTGGAACGATTTCCAATTCCACGGCTTGTGATAGAAATTTGACTATTATTTTTTCATTTTGACTTATAATCATATTTCATTAATATTTTTACAATAGTTATATCGGTTGGACGTTCCAAGTCTTTTTGAGGCATAAATATTAGCCACGTTGGGCATACCCCCAATACAATTAGATTACTATAAAGGAGGTGTTATAGGGTGTTTTTCTGTTTCCTTCCCTTCACCATTTACCTTCGGAGAGAAAAAAGATATCTTAGCTTCCGCAAACTTGTTAAACAGCCCATAACCTCCAAAACTAGGTGGTAATGATGCCATTCCGGATCTTCTACCGGTTAAACCCAAAACCATTTCCCATTTTTAACGCTTTAAATTCTGCAGTTATGGTATCCGTACTTCATAGAAAACCCGAAGGAGCCTGTAGATTTTAATGAACAGCCATTTGAGGTCAGGGTGCAGGATAGACAACATTCGTAAATGTCATATTCTGCAGGCGAGCTGCTTTAAGTGTGTACGGAGATCTTTTGTTATGCGACGACAATAGGAATTGGCTTTAGTGTTTAGACAGGTTCTGATCATGAATCTTGATTGGACGTGTTATACGAGATGCCCCTTGATGATCGACCAGAAGATGTTGACATAGGTTAGTAGTCTGACACATTCTTCATTCCCAATCCTGTACAAGTGGCATATAATCTTTTGTTCGTGCCTTGGAACGTTACGTCGCCCGAACCGCAAATAGTTGGGAATTAAAAGTACTTGTTTGATATAGAATGAAGTTCAAAACCTTAAAACTTGCTCATTTTTGCCAAGTTTGTTACAATGGGCAAAGCTGTAACGTTTTGCCTGTGTTATTTGTGAATTTCAGAATGTGTATTAAACAGTAAACTCATCTATCTCAATTCGGCTTACATAAAATTAAACAAAGGTCATGTTAGTAGTAAAATATCTCAATCGCCAATTGTTCTCCCTGTACAATCTAAAAACTGTATAACTAGGAACAAAATTTACGTCTAGAACATACTATGCGGTGGGGTGTTTACATTCGTCAGGGGCGAGGCGCGGGAGCTAGACCCCTTCGAAAAGATAATAAAAAGCAAAATAATAATTAAAAAATAACCAACAAAATTGCAAAGAGAATTAAGAGTGCCAGAATGCTCTAGAATAAAAAACGAATTACGGCTTTTCCAAACTTCCCATAGAGTTGCCATGAACAGCGTCTACCCGGGCATGCCTAAGGACCTGTTTACTTTTTACTTAATCAGCTTAATGCTTAATCAGCTTAATCGATCAGCTATATTTTGTTGTTTACTTTCTACTTAATGATCTTAATAATGTCTTTTTCATTAAGCAACTTTTGGGGTGTCCTTACCATTAAGACAGAAATACTTCCCCAATATACCAAAATTACCCTCTTTAATAATAAAAGAATTAAGTATATAGTATAAATTATCATATAATCTTAATTATAATTGAGTATATATAATATAAATTTAAAATATATATTAATATTATACATTTAAAATTCATAAAATATAAGCTATTTATTGATAAAAAATTAATATAACTATATATTAAAATATAATTTAATATATTTATAAAAATATTGTCTGATTATTTAAATATACCTGAAAATTATAATATAATTTATGAATATAAATATATTATAATATAAATTAAAATATATATTATTTTATATTATATAAATTGATTTTTTTATATTGACTATTAAACAAATTAATATAACTATATATAATAAAATATAACTTATTATATTTATAAAAATATTGTCTGATTATTTACATATACCTAAAATTATAATATGATTTATGAATATATATTATAATATAAATTAAAATATATAATATGTTATATTATATAAATTGATTTTTTTTATATTGACTATTAAAAAAAATAATATAACTATATATTAAAATATAACTTAATATATTTATAAAACTATTGTCTAATTATTTAAATATATCTGAAAATTATAATATAATTTATGAATATATATTATAATATAAATTAAAATATATATTATGTTATATTATTTAAATTGATTTTTTATATTGACTATTAAAAAATTAATTTAACTATATATATTAAAATATAACTTAGTGTATTTATAAAAATATTGTCTGATTATTTAAATATATCTAAAAATTATAATATGATTTATGAATATATATTATAATATAAATTAATATATATTATGTTATATTACTTAAATTGATTTTTTTATATTGACTATTAAAAATTAATATAACTAAATATATTAAAATATAACTTAATATATTTATAAAATATTGTCCGATTATTTAAATATACCTGAAAATTATAATATGATTTATGAATATATATTATAATATAAATTAAAATAAATATTATGTCATATAATTTAAATTGATTATATAAACTAAACTGCTCACTCCGTCCTTTATCAAAAAGGACTTAATTCATATTGAGGGGTAAAATGGTCATTTTTGTCATTCAGATAGTTCATTCGTAAAAGAAAGAAACAACATGATATTTTTTCAAACCTGCATGATTAATCCACTCAGATACCTTAATCCATTCGTATTAATGGAAAAAGTAAACAGCCCCTAAGCCAGTTTCTGTTTGTATTTTGCTGTGTAGAGTACTATAGAGCCAATTTTTCAGATTCATAGTCCAGAAATTGCTATCCACCATGAGAATGATAAGCTTCCATACTTGTTGTGCAGCGCTACAATCTCGTAATACATGAATTGTTGATTCCTCCCCTCTTTGGCAAATATCACACAATTCACTATGCGAAATATGTCTGATTCTCCTCAGGTTATTCGTCGGTAGACGATCCTGCACACAAAGCCACAAGAAATGTTTCAAGTTGTCAGGTGTTTCCATTGCCAGATCCAACTCCTCCCTAGCAGTCCTGTTTGTATGAGTTTCACCCGTTGGAGCTTTATATGCTCACTTTGCTGTTAGAACTCTGCCGCAGTATTTTTCCAAATGACCTTTTCTTCAGAAATTGATGTATAAACATCCAAGTTCACTAACTTCTGTATATATTGTCTGGAGGAATAACAGTGTGCATATCCTCAAAGATCTAATGGCCTTCATTATCCAGCAACTCACCTACAATAAGTTGGATATTGTATTGGTGAATATTTCCATCAACCAAAGCAGCCAGCTTCCCCAAATCCGACCACACATTGAACCAAAAGAAATTTGTGAGCCATCGCCAATGACCCACCGGAAGATCTCTCCAAATTTTAGGGCTGCTCTAACTATGCCTTTCCAAGTGAGGGTATCCATGACTTTACAATGATAGTGTGATTGCGTCTTGAACCCATTGGTGCGGTTGAGGGATGATCTTGGGACCAATTGTGAAAAGTAGTCTGGTTCGTGGACCCTCCTTTTTATGCTGAAAACTCAGCGGGTTATCCAACTGGGGATTGTCCTAGCGAGGGTTCTGGGGTATGAAGTTGAGTAATATTGGTATAACCCTGTTGAGTTGTTGAGCAACGGAATTTTGTGGACTGCGTGTCCCAGTGATTTTCTTAACGGAGTTCAGTTGAGACTGAACCTCCTTATCAGTTTGTGACAAGAATTATGGGGCCGTGAATCCTAAATGGTTTTGAAAACATTTTGATAAAGATTTTCAAAATATTTTTATAATATTTCCGGGTGATTAATTATGAAAATTTAGTGGAATTTGTTAAATCGCTGTGAATGTATTTCAAAACCCCGGGAGGTCCAAAAGACGCTTTATAATCAGTGTATGATTCGACGTGAGATCTTTATTGCTTCACGATGTATGAGTAGCAAGGTTAATGATGTAATGTATGTTTTATGTATTCGCTTTACTTGCACCGACAGTTGTTGATGCCTTCGGGGCGGATACATTTTGTGTGTCCATGTATTTACAGGTGGAGGAGCAATCACATGGCCGGGCGTAGGACGAAGAACCGCAGCGATGCTAATCAGTTCAAGAGTCGGGACTTGACCCCAGCGGCCGCGCAGTAAGTTCTATGTCTGATTACATGGAGTCCGGATGAGGGCGAAGTCAATGTGTTGTATATTTCATTGATCTTGTAAATAATTGTCATGTCATGTACTGACCTCGCCGGTCGATCCGCACTTTTAAAATGTGAAGTTTAATCTGGACTATGAGAATAGTAAATAACAAATGTAGTTGTTTTTTTTAAAAAAGGAAAAACAATATATATTACTAGTCCGATTTTATAACATCAACTATTGAACTTGTTATTATCAAACAATTACTGCACCGTGCCACCGGCCCATTAATGTAGGTCCAAACGGTCTAAATAATATTCTATAAACTACTAAGATTTGAATGTCATGAAATGTGGTTTGGTGGAATAAGTATTCTAAATTTTATTTTAATCATAGACTAGATGAAAATATAATTCCAAAACTTCCAATCACAACAGCTGAGGGCAAAACAAGCATCCACATTCCACTAAACTAAATTTCTTGCAGACAGTACATCAAACGCTACTGTAACACTCAAATCCCTAAAAGTAGCACACCCATCCATAATTGTATTAGAAAACACGTGTAAACCAACTTATATATCACAATAAAGGAGACGTGAGAGTTTAAATAAAACAAACCTCATTAACTTCTAAGAAAAGCTGACTTGTCCTCTGGCCATGCAATCACTAAGAAACAACTTTGGTAAAATTAAGATACGGACAGGACTGGAAACGAGATTATTTTCTGCCTACACGAATCCACAATAACAAATAGCAGGTAGAGTAATCCGTTGCTAGGTTTCATCTCATCGACTTTGATCGTCTAGCTCGATGGCAACTGAAGAAGAAGAAGAAGAATTCGATATGTTGGAGATTTTTGCCTGCCATATATCAACCGATGATGGAGACAAATCGTCTGTCAAGTCATCTACAGAGTCCGCCAAATCTAAAATCTCCGACCAATCGATTATCGTCGAGGAACTATTATCTATCAAGTCATCTGTGGAATCCAACATATCAAAAACGTCTGACCAATCGATGATGGAAGAGGAACGACTATTTGTCAAGTCATCTACGGAGGAAGAGGAAGAGGGTTATACTATAAAATCAGGGTCGAAAAGAAAAGTTGATTTTGAAGAAGGGGAGGATCCGGATGAGTATGAGTCAGACGAATCTGAGTATGAGGAGGACGAGGAGGAGGAGGATTCTGATGATTTGATGTCATCTGAGACGGTAGAAGTTTTGGGGAGTGACGGCGTGCCTGTAATGATAAGGATATATTAGGTTGATGGTTAGGACTTCCACCAGAGTCGGAGAAGATCAAGCTCTTGCCTATAATTAGAGATATTTGAATTCCATTGAAGATAGTGAGGTATTTTAATCATTCAATTTACTTGTTTGTTGTTTATTAGCATGGTTATATGTAAGATGTGTTCCACCATATGTTTACTTTACAAATTTGATACACATGTTTATTTTAAGTCTTAGAGTTGGGCCGTGGTTCCCATTGCATGATATGAATGTTAATTAAGTTTGGACTGTGGTTCTAAATGTGACTATTTAGATTACTTATAGTTTATGTCATTGTTTGTGTATCATTATTGTCTTTTACCTTCATTTATTCATTACTTAGACGTTGTTGGGGTTTGCAAGTTTTACTTTTATACTTTTGTTGTTTATAGGGATTCAAATTAGTGACTATCCTGGTTATATATGGACTGTATCTTCGCTTAGGTCCGGACAGTCAATCATTGACAAACGTGAGACACCCCAAGGATGCAATCATTTGGTATATATGTGTTCTCTGGCCATCAGGTTTTACAATGGAAAAATATATGCAATCTTCTTCCTTCATTATTATTATTATTTACCTTTTACCTTTCTCTTCCTGTAGTCCTAATTATCCAGTACAATTGAACTCTAAAAATATTAAGTTTCCTATATCCAGAACACTGTATTTATGGTCAAGGATGTTGAAAAGGTCACCTTCTACAAATCCATGGGGACCAGTTACAATTTGACATTCAGTGCGACTTGGGATGAAACAACTAGGACATTTCAAGCAAACGTGTGGGATAATACGGTTGACATGGAAGTGAAAGTCGGATTATGCAGACTTAAGCCATCGCCATCAAGCACGGAAGAAGAACTATTATCAGCGCATAACTCGGGTGACGAATTGTCTGACAAATGGACGAAGGAGGATCCATCCGATATATGTATAGCTGGAAATGAGAAATCGGATCTTTGACAAGGATATCAGATCTGATTGGTTATTCTAACACCAAGATGTTGAATGTCATAATGAGTGACCAGCGCACTGCTAACAAGTATATAGTTAAGCTTATGACAAAAGTTCGTACGTACTTAAGATCCATCCTGCAGAGTGAGGTAATGATAGTTCTATATCTTCTATTATTATTTTGGGTTCTAATTTGTTGTGTATATCTTTACCAATTATCATTGTTTGGAGCAAGATGAAGTTGAATATGTATTGACACCAACGTTGATTACAGGGGCATTCCAGAACATCCACTAGTTTGAGTAAATCACTTCATCTATAGTTCTCTCTATTTGTTTCTGATCCATTCAAACTTGTCATCATAACCAAAAGCTTGAGTAGTCTGCAGCATATAGTCAATGGCGATTAGCGGCGCGTAGTGATGACCATGGTTGTCAAGTCGCCGACTAGTCGACAAGTCGGTTTCTCTCGGCCGACTGGGAGCCTCGACTAGGAGAGAAGGCTTAGTCGCCCGACTTTTGTCTCAGGTCGCCGCCTAGGTCGACTTAGTTTTTCGACTGAAATCTTAGACGACTGACTGGGTCATAACCCGCCCATTTAATTAGTTATTTAAAAAAAAGCTGAAACCCGTTGGAAAGGGCTAAAGAAAAGCTGGAAGAAACGTAAACCTAATTTGCGATCAAAAGGAAAGAGCCGCCGATTGCGCCGCCGCCTTGCTCCCGCCGCCGATTGCGCCGCCTCCTTGCTCCGCCGCCGATTACGCCGCGCTCCGCTGTACTGTTTAATCGTTCTTTTTTTCAGTTTGGCTTTAGTGTTTGGCTTGGTTGAATGCTGGTTAGACAATTAATAAAATTAAAGACGATGACAGTATTATTTTTGTGTTGCTTTTTGTATTGGGTGAGTCGGTTTGAACTGGTCAAAATGGACAAGTGTCCATTATTTTTTTCACTGAGAAGTCCATTACTCCTCTTTGTTTGTATTTTCTTTTTTATTATGAATTTGATAATATTTATCTATTTTTTAGTTTTCAACTTTAAATTAGTCTTATTTTGAATTAAATATTCAGTTTTTTCTTTTAAAATGCTAATTTATTATTTATTAGAGTAAATAATATTTGCTTAAGACTTATGGATGGATTATATGTGGATTGTGGTGTTGAACTTAATATTTTGGGACATACTTGCTAAGTTATTTCAAGTTATTGTATTACATGTTATCATTTATGTCATCACATGTATAAATATATATTTATTATTTACTATTTTGACTTACCGACTAGTCGATTTACTAGTCGACTAGTCGCTCATTTGGACTTCCGTCGACTCGACTCGACTTACCGACTTGACAACCTTGGTGATGACGTGCCCGCTTAGCTATATAGCAGTAGCTAGCACCTTAGCAAATTTAATGCATATACATGTCGCGAGTTTAGCAGCATTAATTGTCACTTCAGCATTAGAAATTGCAGCAGTTAGTTTAGCATCTTGACCGACAGTCACGAAGTTTCCTCTTCTTATAACTACAGAATCAATATTTTCGTGCTCATATTGTGTTTCAAAGAGGTGTTTTTAAATTTTAAACAGTATGTTCAATTATCACATTTTCATCTTCGACCTTGGCCTCTTTATAATCTGCTTAACTGTAAAATTTTTATTTATCTGTAGGGGTATAAGTGTTCTGACTTCCTGGTCATATATCGGACATAACTATTCTGATTCCGAGGCAGAAGATCATTGACCAGCTTGGCTGTTACCCGGAGTGCTATTATCATGTACGCCTGATGGCCAAATTTTCTTTTGATTGTTACGCCAAAGATTACGTAAGCTGCCTTGGAGGATGCCATCTCTTTTATTCTTTGTTACTTCAAACGCAAATAGCAATGCAAGTACTAAACCATACATTTTTGTTTGTGCAGTACACTGAGGCGTCTGAGTGTCAGCTTGGGCTTGGGCATGTGCAAACAGTCAATTTATGGAAAGAAACGGACTGCTGTTATACCTGTTATGTCACATTCGGTGTTTTTACCAAGGAGCTTGGAGATTTTAATGAACAGACATTCGAGGCCAAGGTGCAGGATATAAAACATTCGATAAAAGTCATATTCTGCAGGAAAGCTTCTTCAAGGTGCAGGATATGAAACATTGATAAAAGTCTTTTGTTATATGACTACCAATGTAAGGTAATTATAATCTTAAAGTTAAGTATTTATGTTCGCAGTCATTGCTATCTAAGTTCCATTTTGGTAATTTCAACATTTCTAAATGATCCTCTTGTTTGTTAAATATTGGTGCCCCTTTTGTAACTTGTGGTAAACCTTGCTGTATGAGTTGTATTTTAGATGTGCCTTTAGGCTGAATCCACTGTTGGGGTTTACAATCAATTTTTTTGTTTTAAAAAGGATTGATTACAATAGTTGTAGAAATTGATATGATTGTTGTTACCGTTGATGTTTGTGGTTCCGTGTTGTTACTGTGGTGGTAGTTGTGTTGTTGCTGTTGTTTTAATGATGATAATCTCTCAATACTTTTTTGAGATGCCCAATTAGTTCCAGACCATATTTCTATGCTTCTATAACTGCCTTCTTGTTTGTATCATTGTATGTTTTGATTCTTGGAATTTCGATTTCCAATTCCACGGCTTGTGATAGAAATTTGACTATTGTTTTTTTTCATTTTGACTAATAATCATATTTCATTAATATTTTTACAATAGTTCCATCGGTAGGACTTTCCAAGTCTTTTTGAGGCATAAATATTAGCCATGTCGGGTATACCTCCGATCCAACTAGATTACTATATAGGAGGTGTTACAGGGTGTTTTTTTGTTTCCTTCCTTCACCATTTACCTCTTGATAGACAAAAGATATATCAGCTTCCTCAAACATGTTAAACAGCTCCAGGACCTCCAAAACTAGGTGGTAGTGATGCCATTCCGTATCCTTCTCCCTGTTAACACAATGGGGAACATATAAAGAGTTGAGTCTCAATGTCTAGTTTTTTTATATACAGTTGTAAACCCAAAAACATTTCCCCTTTTTTATGCTTCAAGTCCTGCAGTTATACCATTGGGCCTCTAGCTCAGATGGTATTGCAATGATGGATAAGAACCTTAAGCCAAGAGAGGCGGGTTCGAGTCTTGAGCGGACGGGTTTTCATCCTGACGTTACTCCAAAAGGAAACTTGTGTGTGGAGGCGAGACGGCTTCTTGCGAACCTATTATGCCCCACTTGGCCCAATGGGCCTGCTAAGACAACATAGTCCTGTGTCATTACAGGCCCTCCGACAGAGGGTGGTCGAGTCTAAGTTGAAATTCGCCATTCAAAAAAAAAAAAAAAAAAAAAGTCCTCGCAGCTTATGATATCCGTCGTCCGTAAAACCCGAAGCCACCCTAATTACTTTCGGTTCATTACCCACATTTAGATAGAGAAAAGCTTCATGGGTTGACTCCACTTACAGATCATTTTCTCAAATTCGTAAAAGTTTTCTGCCCACCCTCCTGCTCCAATTGCGCCCACTAATTAAATTATGACACTGGTCCACTATCCCAACAACTAATATTAGTTTGCTTTTATATTTCTTAGTTTTCCATTTCAAGATTTCATTTATCAACACGACCAAATGCTAGATTGCTAGTATAATTTTTAATTGATGTTTTAATAAATTAGAATTTATGAAAATTATTCGATGTTTTAGTTTGATTCAATCACACATTCTAATTTTTTTTATTTTCCCTTGCAAGTGTTTTCTTGGATAGGAGAGTTAAAATTAAACAAATTCTTGCGGTAAACCGTCTATATTTAGTCTAAATATACATGTCGACAATGTTGTTAACAAAATGTATTTTGTTGTTTGCGGAAACCACTAATGTTCTCAAGTAAACCTCATTTAGTCTCGGTAATAATCATGATGTTTGTGTTCTTGTTAATCTTTCCGTAGACCGTCTACCCGGTACTCACTCTTAACGTTAAGGTATTTTTAGAAAATTATCAAGTGTAAAAACACTTAAAACATTAAAAACTAAAAGTGAAAAATAAGTTGTACCTAAATTATTTTATCTTATTTTTCTTGAGCTTAATAAATCATTTTATCTTGTCTAGCACAGAGGAAAAAGAAAAGGGATTGGCAAACTATTTGCTTTAGGGTTAGTCGGAGTCACTCCGATCCAAAAATATGTTTATTATATTCGTACCATTCAGATCAAAAAATGAGTACTGGGTTACACGTTGAAACACACACACACACACACACACACACACATATATATATATATATATATATAATGGCGCGTTCTATGCAGTACCAATATTAGATGCAGTACTTTACAGTGCTAAATTATGCATGAGTTTTGTACTAATTATGCATGAAATATATGCATTTAGTGCATCAAAATTTTAATGCATTGTTTTACAGTACTAATTTATGCATGAATTTTGTACTAATTATGCATGAAATATATGCATTTCGTGCATCAATATTTCAATGTATTAAAATATGCAATATATGCATCAAAATATCGATGCATTAAAATATTATATTATATGCATCAATTTTTTGTGAGAATTAATGCATTGAAATTTTAATGCACGAAATGTTAGTGTGTGGAACAGGGAGCATGGAGCCGGAATATTTTTCTTTCTATACAAGTTTGTATCTTTGTGACCGATATACAATAGGAGGGGATATTATTAGTAATCGCTTATGAGATTTTTCTTTTTTTTTTATTTGGTGCGTAAGACATACCAAAATTCACTATTTTATAATATCAAAAGGTAGTATCCGCTTTGAATCATTGTGGGTGGATATTTCCAGATTCAAATGATTCCTCCGAGAATTCAAAGGATTTCCTTTTTAACCCATACTAGATGTTCTCCTATATGATGCACCGCATGAGATATTCTCTTATTAGAAAATAATTTCTCGATCTCTAAATTTAATTTTGATAATCTTCGATATGAATATCATATTAGCGTAATATTAATAAAAGACTTATTGAGTGTATTATGGGGTGTAATATAATTTAAGAAAGAGTACTACATTAATGAGTGTTAAGTCAATTAGTGTCCATTACATGAACAAATTTCCTGGACATACCGAAAAAAAGTAGGAACAAATTTTAGAGACGAAAGTAATATGTGATTAAGTCTTAATATATGTGTATGTGTGCAGTGTATGTTTTATTATTTTTAGTTATTATAATTAAATAAATATCATAATTTATTTTTTATGTAAGCAATAAATGAGTTAATATACTTTTATTTTGCATCAATTAATTTTACTGAAAATAAATATTCATAGTTTTTATAATATAATTTTTTTGTGCAATCGGTCATTATTGTAAATCCATCAAATTTATTATATTAATATGTATGTCTAGTTGAAAATTGTGAAATAAAAATTAATTTGATATATTTTTCATTAAAAATAAATTTGATTTAAAAATTATAAACATTTAAAATTTTAAGCTAACAAAATAAAGGAATAATTTTTTTATTGGTAGATGAGTGTAAGTTGTGGAATAAAACTCCCACAATACATATCTAGAATTTTTTTAAAGAAATTTAAGGATACATCTCTATATATAAACTATATTTTAAAATAAAAAACCAAAAAACTTAGAGAGTGACATGTGTCACGACTCTCTTTAATAGAAGTATAGATGTGTCCACATGGAGTTTTGTTCCCTATCAATTCAAGTCTATAATCGAGGTTTATGGAGAAAGTCTTGACATACACGTTCCTTCGTATAAGCATTTCATGTCGGCTCTTCATTCTTCAAAGACTCGTAAACATTAGTTGAATCAATTTCATCTTCCAGCTTGTGCACTCGTGCTCCCACACAATTTCCACTGCTTTAATGCAAGCGCTTTCGCGACATCCACCTCACAAGCTTAGGTCCTGTGTGTGAATACCAAACAAAATTCCCTAAACATCTCTGCAAATTCCTCTACCAACACTTTTCTCGCTTAAAATCAAGGCGGCTTCGCCACCGCTGCACTGGTGTGTGAGGCAAGTAATGTGTCTCGAGGCTTTGGATGTTGAAAAATTGGCACCCCATTTAGAATGGTGGAAAATATCACGAGTAGAGTTTTCAAACTCTTTTGCTTTGCGGAAGCGTAGTTAACTTGCGGAAAGAAAATGACACAAGATTTATAGAGGTTCGCCAAACGTGCCTACGCCCTCTCTTCATATCTTTTTCCTTAGCTTTAGATCAACCTTGCGCCTCGTCTTCTATCGGTCCGAGGGATACCGCTACAATCTCGCCTCCTCGCCTTATGTATGCTATCCTCCTCCCGTTACGTACGTTAGGCTTCATACGAAATAGACCAAGAGCTTCAGATATTTCTTTACGTATGTTATATAAAACTCTTTACGTACGTTATCTTCACCAAAATATCCGCTGCATGTTGACCTACCCATGACGCTATCTTTAACGGTTCCTTGTTTCAATATGTATTCAAACTCATTACGCACATTATGGGCAACCTGCTACGCACGTTAGCTTCCATGCCTTAGCGTACGTTATTCTTCTATGTGTTGCGTACGTTAACTCATGTCGTCTGCACCCATCTGCCTTCAGGTGACTTTCGCATTACGTACGTTATTCGATCTACATTATGTACGTTAGCTGATCAAGTGACTATTTCTCGTCTGATCCGATCGCTAGCTTTTCTCATCCGTCCGATCGTGTGACTTTTCCCATCCGTCCGATCAGTGACTTTTCCCATCCGGGTCCGATCAGTGACTTCGATCGATCGTTCGCTCTATCAATCCTTTGTTGTTTTGGTTTCAACGCCAACTCATCATCAAAACCATCACTAACATTATTAGCTAATCATCAACTCATCATCAAAACCAATTTATTATTATATGGAATATAATACTCCAACAATCTCTCCCTTTTTGATGATGACAAAACAACAATCTTCGATGGGATTATATACGTGAAAATTAAAATAATTACATATCAAAGTTTTCGACTTTGTCAGTTTCGTTAGTTTTCATCTCCCCATTTTTCTTTTCTTCTTTCGACTTCTTCATTTTTTTTTCAACTTTATTCTTCGCTTTCGATTTTCTTCTCCTTCGCCTTTTCTCCCCTTTCATGATCGGGTATTGTTTTTGATTTTCACGCTATTCTTCCATGACTCGTGTTGGCTACTAAGTATACCGGATACAACTGGAAAGTGTTTTAAACTACAAGTTGTACGGTTTTAAATCTGAAAGTGCGAGCGGAAGTCTTAATACAGAAGTTGTCATGGATACAAAGAACTCGATATGCAGAGTATACTTAAATAATCACAGCTTAATAAAACAAGTAAGGCGTAAGGTAAATAACGCATTATTTAAAGTGGTTCGAGGTAAACCCTCTACGCCCACCGGTCCTCCACACAGAGTAAAAATTTATTATAATCACTGCGCACACAACTACGTAATTATAACAACACAATCAATATATCGCTCACACAGATTGATATAAAGATCTTAGCTTCAACCGCTCACACAGATTGGTTTGAGCTAACACTGACCGGCTTCTTCACACAGCTCAAGCTTCGTCTTCTTCGATGCAAATCCTTCACACAGCTCGGGAGAAGCAAAGATTACTCACCACACAGTATTGATCTGGGTTTGTTCAAGGATTAGAACAATATATGAACAACACTTTGACTTTCTCGAGCTTATAGCCGATGAAGTGTTGTTCACGGTTTGAGCACTTGTATATCTCTTATATCCGAATAGCAAGAACTCGAGATATGTTTTGCTCAATATTTCTTTGTAAGCTTGATCGCTTGTAAGTCGCTCAAGATTAATCGCTCAGCCCTATTTGATCTTCAAACTCGAGATATATATATATATAGTCTCAAATATATCCGCTTGAAATCTATCCGCTGGGCAAGATTCTCGTGACAATGCATTTGACCGAGATCCTGATATTGCGGGATTTGTAGATTTCGACTTACGTATTTAAATACTTTATCCTTTAGTATTTAAATACTTCTTTATCAACGGATTTGACTTCTAGCGAATACAAGATTCCTTCTGTCCCGTTGAGAGTCAGATGGATGGATCACCGTATTGACAATTCGAGACAGCTTCATACTTAGTCTTTATAAGACTTCTTTGTCAGACTAAAAGGTTCCACCGTATGCCGGATCTATGACAGTCTTTGATACAGTTGACACTTCACTTTTCGATACGCTTTGTTTATCAGATGCCGGATCGCTTATTGTCAAAACATCATAACACTACATCTCGATACAGGATTGTTTATCCTAATCAAGCTTGATACCGGATATTGTTATCCCAACAATTTCGATACAGGGTATTTGTTATCCTAACAATTTCCCCATTTTTGACAATTTGCCAAGACTTAAATCTTTCAAGTCTTCTTGATGATGCCAAAACCTTTTTCATGAAGCGAATAACCTTCTTGATGACTTCGGGTAGATATCATGGTCTTCTGTCGAATGATCCGCTTTCAAAGAACTTAGTCTAATTTATGAACTCGCCGCAGCGTAGTTCGATACACCTAAGAGCTTTTACAATTAAGCTTATGATTGGCGCGCAGTACAATCTTACAATGTATTCTAGATGCATACAATCAATCTATGAACTGCTCAGACAAGTTCGCATAAATTTTAATTTTTAAACAAGTTTCTATACTTGTGATTAATTTCAAAGAATTAAATTTAAGTACGTAATCATACAATAACACAAAGAGATTACGAGTTGTAATCTTTCAAGACAAGCAAACATTTTATTGATATTCAAAATAGAGTACAAGGATTGTTGTTTTGAAAGTAAATTACAAACAAAAATAATATACTAAGGATTTCATCTCCTATAGTCCGAGTGTCTCCATGGCCTTTTCTCTCGATCATTCTCGGTTCCATGCCACCAAAGGTCAGTAGGGAATCGTTGCCTCGATCTAAATAGATTGCTCTACCATCGTATGATCTCACAAAGGCAAGAATCCACTTTCTGGATGGGTGATCCGATCTCCTCTTCTATGCTCGATTTCATTTCGACTGAGAGGAAGCTTTCATTCTTCTAACATCTTCGAAAATTTGTCTCAGCCTCTCCGCTAATGTTTTATAACCTTTGAAGATGGCGGATTCCCGACGAGTTTAACAAAATATCTCATCACTTCATTTTTCCTCCATTGCTTCACTTCTTCAGAAGTGGGATGGCGGTTGGTCATGCGTAATTTCGTAAGGTCTTTCGATTAAGCTTTGCCATGGGACGCTGATCATGGAACTCGTGTCGAGAACCCGAAATCTCAAACTTTGTGCGGAGGGGCTAGTTTATTCAATCGGCAGAATGCCGCCCCGAGCAAGATTAAATTCCCTTTCGTGTCAAGCCTTGTTCTCCTTGCGGCTTCTCTCGCTTCTTCCTTTTGGCGCTATCAAGACGCCCTAGATCTCCAAAGGCGGCATCCTGCTTGCCTCAATGTTTGACATTCTCTCAACAAGGGAGGAGAGCACCTGCGACATATCTTTGATACTTTTGTCATGTGCTCGCAGATGAGAAGTTGTTTCGATCATGGTCATTGCTGCCTTCGCCTCCGATATGCGAGTTTTAGATGCCTCTTCTCTCAGAGTTGCTCTTGTTTTTCTTGCATTCTTCAGAGCTTGCTTGAAGACTTCTCGCAATACAAAGGAAGGCTTCACTACTCGAGAGACTTCATGCCGTAAGCTACCATCTCTTCGACACAGATGTGTGCATCCAATTTAGAGCTTTTTCTACTAAATACAAGGCATTAATCGCATCCTGATAAAGACGATTTGAAGGCCAAGAGCACGCAATCGCTCTTTCCTAGCCGCAGGCTGGAGAATCCGCTTGGCAAAATCCTATGCTCCATTCAACCTTCTCAAATTCACGGTAGGGCGTGAATTGAGTCGACATCCTCGTGCATGCATCGCCGCTTGATTCCACGGCTGATGGGGCTGAGCACTGCTGTGGGTTCGGCAAGGAGATGCAGATCCTCCCGTTGCGAAGAGGTGTCTCAGAGACATGGGTACAGGAGGGACCGATTCTCCCGGTGTCTTCGCCTTCCGCCTGCTCCGGCAGAGGGACCGATTCTCTTGCCGGACGGCGCGTGATACTTCTTCTTCTTTTGCGGCAGCAGGCTCGTGCCCGTTGCAAAACAAGTTCTTCTTTCTCGACTTGAGGGACTGGTTCCTCATCGCGTAAATATTTTCATGCCGTGGCGAAGGGGGCTCACTTCGGCTTGATGGCCCTTCGTCATTCTTGGTTTGGGAGACATCTCTGCCTCGAGCCTCCTCACGACTCATTCTCGACTCCGCCCGAAAGGCATCTTCGCCGCCGTCTCGAGTCGTGGTCTTCTTTTCGATTTTGGGAGAGTCCTCGACTTATCTTTCCTTTCCTCCCGCATCCGATTGTGCAAGAGATGGCTTTCAATTAACGATTTGCAACAAAGATTATCCTATCGATCGTGGCTTCAACATCCGCCGAGTCCGCTACTTCCAATACAAATCTTTCTTCATCGCCCACGCCTCCAGCTTGTATAGTTTGTCATATGGAGCTAGCCGTAGCTTTTCCATTGAAGGAATCTTTCATAAGCTCCGATCAATCTGCATGCATGTAAGGGTTGCATTGATAATCGAGTCTGGGACGGACTTCGCATAACGCCTCGAGTCCGTTGTATCGATCGTTCCTCTACATGTGTGGGATCCTCAGATGGAAGAGGGATTCTTACAGGGATGGTACCTCAAGGAAGGTGGATCTTGTACGGTGTGGAATCCCGCATAGAGAGTTAGTCATTGCTCCAAAGGGGCACCACTCGCTAGAGTCTTCTAAGTCGATGCATGTCCTTTCATCCATCGCTGCCGCCAAAGGCTCTGGATTTACTGCCGAGACAAGAACGGCATCTCTTCCACAGGTTGGGCCCCGTGTAATTCATCTGGGTTGCGCCACGCTAGAAGCATCCTTGGAGGGTTTGGTAGTTTTAGCTTGTAAGCCTCCTCTTCTTCTTTTTCGGCTTCTCAAAGCAATAGGTGTCTTCCGTGAGATCTTTTGCATTTCTTGGAAGATTCCACTATTGGGATTCCACGTAAAATAAACGCAATGAAGAATAAACTAATCCCTAAGAGGATCGATCAAGTAACGATATACGAAAAGAAAAATACGAAGATCAAGGAATCAAAGTCACATACCTATGATGTCTCCAAAACCTTCGTATGATGATGATGATGATGAAGAGCCCTTCGCTCCAAGCACCTAAAGCAAGATGCCTCTACTTCACACGCCGAACTTGATGGAAAATCGACAAGCTTCCTTTCTTCAAGAATGCGGCTAGAAGCTTGTAGGAATTTTCTCTCTCAATGTATTCTTCTTATATCTTGTCTCTAAGATCAAGATGAAGTTTTCAACCTTACTCTCTCTCTCAAATTCGTGATTATGAGTTCAAGCTAGAAGAAGTTGTCATCTCTCCTTTTAAAGACTTTTATTTATAAAAAAATGAAAGTCTTCCTTTAACACATGATTGAGGGTATCAAATACACTCACATATGTCACCTAGTGACATAAAATAAGTATGAAAGAGACAAGAGAGGAAGGGGGCGGCCTTAAGGGAAATTTCCAAGAAGACGGGTCGAATTTACTCGGCTGTAATCGATGTTCACAAAATGAATCCTCGTGTACCTGATGTTCACAAACGAATCCATTTTATTTCCAATGTGTTCGACTAATTAATTAATCCAATTAATTAATTATATCAAACACAAATATATATTTCTCTAAGAAATATAATTTATGAATTAAAGTAATCACCCAAGAACTTACTTACAATTCATAAGACCGCTATTTGATTTATCCGATAAATCAAAATTAGATATCTAATATCTAATATTATAAGAGAGATTATTAATTCACATTTATCCATCAATGATCCTATTGCGCGACTCGTAGGTTCGCCTCACCGCATCGGGAGGAACTAATGAGTGCGGGCAAGACTTAGCCACTTTAATGGCCGCACCGTAAACCCCGATCGAGAACGAATGAACGAATCATTCCGTAACCATTATGTCGTGAATGCTATATACGATAGACCCTTCATCGATGTCCCGCCAAGTCTTCGGTCACTTAAAGTTAAACCTCATCGTTGACTAAACCCTATACATGTGTTAATGCAAATCAAGACCGATCGATTAATAGTGTATCTAATACGACTATATCGTAATGCTTCGCCAAAGACTTATGATCTTATTTGCCATTAACCGTATAGACATTCGCCGCTCACTAACAGAGATAGAATCCTTTCTTGGCGTACAAAGAAAGATCGCTACCGCACGTATAGTCCGCACTTCGAGGTCGACTCAAGAATTAAGCAAATGAGTCTAACTACTCTAATGACAAACTAAACGTCACAGCACATCTTCTACCAACCTCAAGTCAAAGGTTCACGATACTATCACAACCTTCGATTCGCCATCGACTCTCCGAGAGTGAATACCGTGTGATCAATCGAGTATGAGTCGTGTTCGAGTATACCGTGCCACCAATATACTTATGACTATGCTATCAAGACGTGCACACGCCCTAGCATCGCTATACAAGTCTTATTAAAACTTAATGTCCTCGTTAAGTTTTATCGACTTGCGAACTAGTTAAGCATTCGAGCTCTAAACACTTCTAGGCCTATATCCTTATCTCTATAAGGAGTAGAATGTTCACTCTCAAATGCAAGGACTACTATTCTATATACCAAATCACAATGCCATGATATACAATAATATAGAAATAATAATCGCCTTATTAAATATAATATTCATAATTACAATACAATTGCTCTCACTCTCTCATCCTCCGAGTGGCATTCAAGGGCATATTCCTAACAATCTCCCACTTGCACTCAATGCCACAAACTATGGTATCTAATACCCATACTCTCCCGATGTCTCTCTAAGACCTTCCGAGATAGTGGCTTGGTAAGCGGATCAAAGAACGCTATTTGCCGTGTCTACTCTCGCAAAGGTAACATTCCCATCCCGAACCATTTCTCTAACAAAATGATATTTTCTCGCAATATGTTTGGTGTTGTGGTGAGCCCTAGGCTCCTTAGCCTTGCAACAATCTCCGTTGTCACAAAACAAAGGTCACGGGCTTCTCTCGCTAGGAACCACTTGAAGTTCCTCAAGAACTTCTTTATCCAAAAGCTTCTTTAGCACTTCTCCGTGGTCCGCCCGATATTCGGCTTGACATGTGGAGATAGCAATGAACTTTGCTTGGCACTTCTCCAAGAAATCGCCCACCATTCGAGTAAAGATATACCCCGATGTGGACATCCGAGCATCCATGTCCCCCGAAAATCTGAGTCCGTATAACCCATCACTCTTAGTTCTCCACCGCCGTATGTAAGAACCAAGTCTTTAGTCCTCCTTAGGTACTTAAGAATGTTCTTTACAAGCCCAATGTTCCCGCCCGGATTTGATCAAACCGACTTACTACGCTCACAAAGATAGGCAATGTCCTGGCCTACCGCAAATCATTGCATACATAAGGCTACCATCACAAGCATAAGGTACCTTGCTCATTTCCTTTCTATCTTCCTCACTTTGAGGACACATCTCTAAGGAAAGTTTTGCACCATGTCGCATAGGTAGAAACCCTCTTTAGAATCTTCCATCCTAAATCGCTTCAGATCTTTTCTATGTAGAGGGCTTGGGAAAGACCTAACATTCTTTTCGCTCTATCCCAGAGAGACGAATACCTGCAATATAGGTAGCTTCTCCCAAGTCTTTCATTGAGAACTCTTTAGAAAGCCAAGCTTTCACGTAATCGAGCATTCCTACGCTGCTTTCTATAAGTAGAATGTCATCTACATATAGTATTAAGAACGCAATTTTGCTCCCACTAACCTTCTTGTAAATACAGGCTCTTCTTCGCTTTGGACAAAATCAAACTCTTTGACTGCCTCGTTAAAACGAAGATTCCAACTCCGTGAAGCTTGCTTCACCCATAAATGGCACGAAGTTTGCATACTTTATGAATATTGGTTTGAGATATGAATCCTTAGTCGCTCCATATAAATCTCCTCCTCGAGGAATCCATTTAGAATGCCGCTTTCACATCCATTTGCCATATTTCATAATCTAAGTGGGTCGCTATAGCAAGCATCATGCGAATAGACTTAATCATAGCTACAAAGTAGAAGGTCTCAAGTAATCGATTCCTTCTCTTCGGGAATAACCCTTTGCCACAAGCCCGGCCTTATAGGTATCAACCTTGCCATCTCCATCGCCTTTTCTCTTATAGATCCATTTGTTTCCAATAGGCACTATGCCTTTAGGACGATCTACTAAAGTCCGCACTGATTAGCATGCATTGAGTCTATCTCAGCCTTCCATAGCTTCTTGCCACTTGGTGGAGTCAACGCCTACCATCGCTTGGTCGTATGTAGAAGGATCATTCTCTCGACTACTTTCTGTCATCTCATGGACACCCGCTCCTCTTGATGCAGATAGCCATACCTCTCGTAATTGAGAAATTCTACTAGACTTGCGAGGTTGTATTTGTATTTGAAGGTTCGGTTCTTGTATCTTGCATAGGTGTCTCATTTGGTGTTTCTTTTATTTCTTCCAAAGAAATATTTCTACCGCCTCCTTCCCGAATAAACCGATCTTCCAGAAGTGTGCTTGTATAGCAACGATGATCCTATGATCTTCGTGCATGTAGAATAGATATCCCATGGAATCCTCGGATATCCTATGAAACGACCTTTCACGCACCTAGTTTCCAATTTCTCTACTTTAGTCTTCTTGACATAAGGTGGCATCCCCAAAATCCTAATGTGATTAAGACTTGGTTTCCTACCTCTCCACATCTCATGGGAGTCTTAGGAACGGATTTGGAAGGACATATGTTCAAGATATGCACAAGAAGAAGTGAGCGCGAACCCCACGTATAAATCGGTAGATCAAGATAGTTAAGCATGGAGCGAACCATGTCCAACAAGGTTCGGTTCCTTCTTTCGATACACCATTTAATTGTGGAGTAGCCGGAGGAGAGAATTGTGACACTATTCCTAGTTCTTTTAAGAACTCATCAAATTCGTACTCATGTATTCACCACTCCTGTGACCGAAGAGTCTTAACACTAAGCACTGCTTGATTTTCAACTAGTGGTTTTAAATTCCTTGAATTTATCAAAAGCCATATTAAGTACACGAATCCATACCGTATGGTCATCAGAATGTAATGAAATATCAAAGCCGCCTCGTGCCACTTCAAAAGGGCCACAGACGCCGGATGGATCAATCCAAGTTTTTCAAAGCAGCTCTTTCAAAAGTCCTCGCTAAGGGTAACTTAGTCATTTTGCCTTGAAGGCAAGATTCACAAGTCGATAGGATCTCGATCCCAATGGACCCATAAGCCCATCTTTCTCCATTTTATGAACCTTGGTCCGACCGATATGACCAAGTCTAAGATGCCACTTAAGTGCTTGGTCTGCTTCATCCCTACCACGCTTCCTAGTTATAGTGTTCACAGCTTGTCTTATTCTTTAAATTTAAATGGTATAAACCATTTAATAATGTAGCAAGACTAACCAATTTATTTCGAAATAAATACGACAGACCCATCTCCAATAAAGAAGTTCAATCCCTTTCGGTCCATGACCTAATTGATACAATATTCTTGTGCCCCTTGGGCAAAACAAGTACATCATCTAAAGTGAGAATAAAACCGCATTCTAAATCCAACATAAGGGATCCGATATCGAAGCCTCGACACTATGCCCACTTCCGACGGTGACCATCACCTCCCCGAATCCAGCCTTCCTACTTCGCTCCAGATCCCGATTCATTGTACAAATGTGAGAACTCGCACCTAATCAAGTATCCAAGAAGTAGAATATACGCCATGTAACAATTTGTTTCTAAAACCAATAGTTCCGCACCAAGGCGCATTACGGCCAAGCTTTGACAATACCTCTTCCAAAGGGCCTAGCTTAGGGTCATGGGGGCGAAGGTAACCGCATCCGCCCCGCAATTTTTGTGCGGTGCGGGTTTTTGCGGGCGGCATTTTTGATATTGAAAACCGCACAAAATCATAGTTTTATGGGCGGGGCAAATACAATATTTATATAAATATCTAAGTGTTTTCCTTGTTATATGCGGGCGGCGGTTTTTTGGCGGTTGGGAAAAATAAACCGCATTCGCCCGCAATTTTGGTGCGGTGGTTTTGTGCGGGGCGGCGAAATCAACATTTGAAACCGCCCGCCTCGCTATTTTGCGGTGGGCGGGGCGGTTTGTTTTGCCCACTCTAGCCTAGCTCACCGCAGCTTGAGGCATACATCCGCTTTCTTGGCCCCTTTGCTCTTTTGAACCATTGGGGCCTTGCCCCTTCCCTTGTCGATCTTGGCTATCGGACCTAATCGCTTCTTGTTCTTTTTCTTCTTATTCTCGACTTCCAAGTCTTAGAAGAAATCACAAGTGCAGCCTTTCCTTTCCTTTGTCTTCATCTCGAGACTGGCAAGCCACTTGTTCATTAGCCCACTAAGTTACATGCAATCTCATTGCAGCTTGAAGTTCATGACAAATTGGGAAAAGGAGTCGAAGTGACTGCAGGATAAGGTCGGGCTTGGAGAGATGCATGCATCTCAAAATCAAGAGCTTCCAATCTCTCAATCATCGAGATCATCTTGAGAACATGGTCCCCAACCTTCTCTCCTTCCTTCATCCCGGCGCCGAATAATTGCTTTGATATCTCATATCTAGCAGCTCGCTATGCTCTCCATAGAGCTCACCAAGTGCGCTAAGATGGCTCGTGAAGACGCCATCTTTTCATGGGCACGTTGAAGCTCATCGTCATTGAGCCTAACATGTACCCTCACACTCTTATGTCGCCTTTACCCATTTCTCATGGGCATCGACATCTTCCCGATTGGCTCGGTTCTTGCAGAGCCGCCGGGATGTCCGCCCAAGACGTATCCCAAAGATTTCCATAGTTAGACAATCCTCAAGTTCAAACCACCACATAGTTCGACCAGACGTTCTTTTCAAGTAAGATAGCGAGCGGGTTCATTGTCATATTGAGATTTTTGTTAATCGCAGAGAATAATTTGAGATTCGTTAGTGATTGTTTAATTATGATCCGAGTAAAGAATTTAAGGACTTTCTTTATTCATAACTCGCTCCCACTATTTTATCGGCATTTACACACTCCCATGTTAAATCCTAAGTCTTGGGTGACTTCATAGTGGTGATCGATTTCTTTACAAAGTTTAATAGAGGGCAACCCATACGGTTTATATTCTATTATTCTTTATAAAGTGGTGTCTAATACCAACCCATCTAATGGATGATTCGATCTTCTTTACCCCTAGTTCACTTGCCCTCAACCCATTCGGCTTCTATGGCTCACGAACTATCTAAGTTTAAACCGTCAACTCCTATTAGTCCAAAATCAATCTTACCCGCAACCCATACGGTTTATAGGGTTTGATTTGTCACAACCAAAGGCATCTAATGCACTCTAGGAATTTATCAACTTTCCCCAAAAATATTACCCCGACATACTCTAAGAATAATATTCCGCTTAGATTTCAATTTTCCATGAGTTTGACGGAGGGTAGGAAACCTCGTAACCTTTATAACTTAGTGTTTGTAAGTGGGAGTATTAACGCGATTATATGTTACACTTTGCACATTAATCCGTTTATAAGCGCGGTTTGTGGTTTGTCAATCATTCAAAATGAAAAACAATAAATAGCAACCTAGTTACTACCAACATATAGCTCATGGACTTTTTCCTAAGTATTGGGCCAAGCCAAATAAAGAAAGGAAAAATACAAGATTGATTCTTCGCCTTCTAGTCGGTCGCCTTCGGTCTTCGTCATAGCCATATGAATAATTACATCATTGAACAATACGCCCTTTTATACATATTTTCTAGTAAAAATAAATAGCTCAAAATGGCCTTTACAACCATATCGAATCGAACAAATCAACAACTAAGTCCACGAGCTATATCACCATCACATAAGGCATTCCATACAACATGTAACGGTAAATGAAATTAAATAATCAATTAATATATTAATCAAATTAATATAAAACTTAATTTATTTAATTTCTACAATATTAATAAAATTAATATTTATAATCGTCATTTTAACTGCTCAAAGTAATCCGCCAAAACAATATTCTCGTCTAATAATTTCCTTAAAAAGATATTCCAAATATTTTATTAAATCCAATTAAATCCAATTTAAATTTCGGAAATTATTACAACGAAATATAAACACAAATGGAGTCCCTAAAATCCTAGATCGTGCCCACCACGCCCGATTCAAAATCGGCCGAAACCCGAAACCGCCTGACCGAGTCACTTCGCCACCGCCCGGCAGCCGGCCGAGTAGCTACGTGAGCCTACCGAGTCACTTCGGCCGGCCAGCAGCCCAAGAAGCCGCCGGCACTGCCTTCGTGCGGTATTCGTGTTTAACCCCGCTTTTCTCATTTTTTCGACTCGCCTAAAACGAAAAGTTTCTTAACTTCATGAAGAACTTATAAATCAACAAAAATCAAATTTTTCAGATTTATAATTCACATAAAATAGTCGAAACTTGACTTACTACGAACGATTAAATTTCTTCGATTATATCTATTATGATTCTAAATCATAAACATCATCAAATAACATTCCAAATGCAAAGATGATCGTATATACGATATATTTGACTCGCTCCGATACCACCGTTGGGATTCCACGTAAAATAAACGCAATGAAGAATAAACTAATCCCTAAGAGGATCGATCAAGTAACGATATACGAAAAAAAATACGAAGATCAAGGAATCAAAGTCACATACCTATGATGTCTCCGAAAACCTTCGTATGATGATGATGATGAAGAGCCCTTCGCTCTAAGCACCTAAAGCAAGATGCCTCTACTTCACACGCTGAACTTGATGGAAAATCGACAAGCTTCCTTTCTTCAAGAATGCGGCTAGGGAAGCTTGTAGGAATTTTCTCTCTCAATGTATTCTTCTTATATCTTGTCTCTAAGATCAAGATGAAGTTTTCAACCTTACTCTCTCTCTCAAATTCTTGATTATGAGTTCAAGCTAGAAGAAGTTGTCCTCTCTCTTTTTTAAAGACTTTTATTTATAAAAAAAATGAAAGTCTTCCTTTAACACATGATTGAGGGTATCAAATACACTCACATATGTCACCTAGTGACATAAAATAAGTATGAAAGATACAAGAGAGGGAGGCGGCCTTAAGGGAAATTTCCAAGAAGACGGTCGAATTTACTCATTGTAATCGATGTTCACAAAACGAATCCTCGTGTACCGGATGTTCACAAACGAATCCATTTTATTTCCAATGTGTTTGGACTAATTAATTAATCCAATTAATTAATTATATCAAACACAAATATATATTTCTCTAAGAAATATAATTTATGAATTAAAGTAATCACCCAAGAACTTACTTACAATTCATAAGACCGCTATTTGATTTATCCGATAAATCAAAATTAGATATCTAATATCTAATATTATAAGAGAGATTATTAATTCACATTTATCCATCAATGATCCTATTGCGCGACTCCGTAGGTTCGCCTCACCGACATCGAGGAACTAATGAGTGCGGGCAAGACTTAGCCAAATTTCTAGCGGCCGCACCGTAAACCCCGATCGAGAACGAATGAACGAATCATTCCGTAACCATTATGTCTTGAATACTATATACGTATAGACCCTTCATCGATGTCCCGGCCAAGTCTTCGGTCACAGAAAGTCAAACCTCATCATGACTAAACCCTATACATGTGTTAATGCAAATCAAGACCGACCGATTAATAGTGTATCTAATACGACTATATCGTAATGCTTCGCCAAAGACTTGTGATCTTATTTGCCATTAACCGTATAGACATTCGCCGCTCACTAACAGAGATAGAATCCTTTCGCGTACAAAGAAAGATCGCTACTCGCCCGTATAGTCCGCACTTCGAGGTCGACTCAAGAATTAAGCAAATGAGTCTAACTACTCTAATGACAAACTAAACGTCACACACACATCTTCTATCGAACCTCAAGTCAAAGGTCCACGTATACTATCACAACCTTCGATTCGTCATCGACTCTCCGAGAGTGAATACCGTGTGATCAATCGAGTATGAGTCGTGTTCGAGTATACTGTCCCACCAATATACTTATAACTATGCTATCAAGACGTGCACACGCCCTAGCATCGCTATACAAGTCTTATTAAAACTTAATGTCCTGTTAAGTTTTATCGACTTGCGAACTAGTTAAGCATTCGAGCTCTAAACACTTCTAGTGCCTATTTCCTTATCTCTATAAGGAGTAGAATGTTCACTCTCAAATGCAAGGACTACTATTCTATATACCAAATCACAATGCCAGTGATATACAATAATATAGAAATAATAATTGCCTTATTAAATATAATATTCATAATTACAATACAATTGCTCTCACTCTCTCATCCTCTGAGTGGCATTCGAGGGCATATTCCTAACAATCTCCACTTGCACTCAATGCCACAAACTATGGTATCTAATACCCATACTCTCCCGATGTCTCTCTAAGACCTTCTGAGATAGTGGCTTGGTAAGCGGATCAGCAACGTTATTTGCTATGTCTACTCTCTGCAGTGTAACATTCCCATCCCGAACCATTTCTCTAACAAAATGGTATTTTCTCGCAATATGTTTGGTGTTGTGGTGAGCCCTAGGCTCCTTAGCCTGTGCAACAGCTCCGTCGTTGTCACAAAACAGTGTCACGGGCTTCTCTGCGTTAGGAACCACTTGAAGTTCCTCAGTGAACTTCTTTATCCAAAAAGCTTCTTTAGCAGCCTCCGTGGCTGCCTGATATTCGGCTTGACATGTAGAGATAGCAATCGAACTTTGCTTGGCACTTCTCCAAGAAATCGCCCCACCATTCGAGTAAAGATATACCCCGATGTGGACATCCGAGCATCCATGTCCCCTAAAAATCTGAGTCCGTATAACCCATCACTCTTAGTTCTCCACCGCCGTATGTAAGAACCAAGTCTTTAGTCCTCCTTAGGTACTTAAGAATGTTCTTTACAAAGCCCAATGTTCCCGCCTGGATTTTATCAAACCGACTTACTACGCCACAAAGATAGGCAATGTCCTGGCCTATCGCAAATCATTGCATACATAAGGCTACCTATCACAAGCATAAGGTACCTTGCTCATTTCCTTTCTATCTTCCTCACTTTGAGGACACATCTCTAAGGAAAGTTTTGCACCATGTTGCATAGGTAGAAACCCTCTTTAGAATCTTCCATCCTAAATCGCTTCAGATCTTTTCTATGTAGAGGGCTTGGGAAAGACCTAACATTCTTTTCGCTCTATCCCTAGAGAGAAGAATACCTGCATATAGGTAGCTTCTCCCAAGTCTTTCATTGAGAACTCTTTAGAAAGCCAAGCTTTCACGTAATCGAGCATTCCTACGCTGCTTCCTACAAGTAGAATGTCATCTACATATAATATTAAGAACGCAATTTTGCTCCCACTAACCTTCTTGTAAATACAGGCTCTTCTTCGCTTTGGACAAAATCAAACTCTTTGACTGCCTCGTTAAAACGAAGATTCCAACTCCGTGAAGCTTGCTTCACCATAAATGGCACTGAAGTTTGCATACTTTATGAATATTGGTTTGAGATATGAATCCTTAGATGTTCCATATAAATCTCCTCCTCGAGGAATCCATTTAGAATGCCGCTTTCACATCCATTTGCCATATTTCATAATCTAAGTGGGTCGCTATAGCAAGCATCATGCGAATAGACTTAATCATAGCTACAAAGTAGAAGGTCTCAAGTAATCGATTCCTTCTCTTTGGGAATAACCCTTTGCCACAAGCCCGGCCTTATAGGTATCAACCTTGCCATCTCCATCGCCTTTCTCTTATAGATCCATTTGTTTCCAATAGGCACTATGCCTTTAGGACGATCTACTAAAGTCTAGACTGATTAGCATGCATTGAGTCTATCTCGCCTTCCATAGCTTCTTGCCACTTGGTGGAGTCAACGTCTACCATCGCTTGGTCGTATGTAGAAGGATCATTCTCTTGACTACTTTCTGTCATCTCATGGACACCTGGGCCTCTTGATGCAGATAGCCATACCTCTCGTAATTGATAAATTCTACTAGACTTGCGAGGTTGTATTTGTATTTCGAAGGTTCGGTTCTTGTATCTTGCATAGGTGTCTCATTTGGTGTTTCTTTTATTTCTTCCAAAGAAATATTTCTACCGCCCTCCTTCCGAATAAACCGATCTTCCAGAAGTGTGCTTGTATAGCAACGATGATCCTATGATCTTCGTGCATGTAGAATAGATATCCCATGGAATCCCCTGGATATCCTATGAAACGACCTTTCACGCACCTAGTTTCCAATTTCTCTACTTTAGTCTTCTTGACATAAGGTGGCATCCCCAAATCCTAATGTGATTAAGACTTGGTTTCCTACCTCTCCACATCTCATGGGAGTCTTAGAAACGGATTTGGAAGGACATCTGCTCAAGATATGCACAAAGAAGAAGGAGCGCGTAACCCCACGTATAAATCGGTAGATCAAGATAGTTAAGCATGGAGCGAACCATGTCCAACAAGGTTCGGTTCCTTCTTTCTGATACACCATTTAATTGTGGAGAAGATGACAACGGATCTCGAGAAGATTCGTCCGTCAATGATGTTCGAGGCTTTCTTGAGGGCGGTGGCAGAGGTCTGAGCAGACGCCATTGATGAATCTCAAGAAAAAAATGAAAGAGATCAAGAGAAATTTGCAGAAAACGCAAAGAAAACTTGTAGCCGTATTTGCTTGAGTGCTCTAAAATATGCAGAAAGCGTAAAGAGTCTCAAATGGCAATTTCAGTCCTTTTATAGTGGGCGGCGATGAAGGGTTTCTCAGAGAACGAATGGTCAGATTTAAGGGATGGGAACCGACGTTTGAAATGAACGGTCAAGATGAACTGAGTGTAACTGGTACACTAATCCATTGAGTTTTAAAATATGAGCGGGTCCCACTTCTGACATTTGTTGTTACCCTTAATGCCTGAAACGACGGTTTTAAACATTAAACAATTTAAAAACATCGCGGCTTTTGAGATTTGATTGTCCAGATGTCGTGTAAGACATTTAATGTAAATGACGTTTGACATGAAAACAGGGCACGTGGACAAAAATTATTTTTAAAATGAAATATTATAATATAATATATATATACACTGAATCGAAATCCTATAGTATGTGCTGTATCCGCGACGATACGGCGTTCCCCCTTAAAAGGTACATATAGGTTTCAATTCCATACAGCAACTTTTGGATTAATGCTGTATTCATGGGTCATACTGTATTCCCCCTTAATTATTGCACACGTCACCTGTAGGATGATTCATATATCTTTGTTCACTACAGTGCTGTATTGACGGTTCTGAGTGTACAGATAATTAAGGGTGGATATCGTATTCTCGATCTTACAAAGATTCCCCTCAATTGTTGAGTAAAAACAAGAAATACTTACAGGAGTCAGCCGTAGCAATCCCAAATCTTGTCGAAGCATGTTGAATCTTGCCGTGTCGAGAGGCTTGGTGAAGATGTCGCCAACCGAATATCTCGTATGAACTTTTTCGAGCCGAACATCCTTGTTCTCGACATGATTCCTTATGAAATGATGCTTCATGTTGATATGCTTAGTGTGTGAGTGCAATACAGATTGTGCGTGATTGCACCGCATTCGTGCTATCACACATGATTGGCGTTTCTTGGCTTCAATCCCATAATCCACAACCGTTGCCGCATCCAAATGATCTCAGATACAACAACTACCAAAGCAGATAGTATTCGATTCACTGGAAAGTGAGTTTGCCAATTGCTTCTTATCAACCAAGAAACTAGCCTAGGTCCAAGAAAGTGACAAGTTCCACTTGTACTCTTCCTATCTAGCTTGAAGCCTCTCGAGATCCGAGTCGTCAGATTCCAACTAAATCGAATCCGCCTTCTTTAGGATACCACAATCCTACATCGATTGTTCCTTTAATATACTTCAGATTCGTTTAGTTGTATTGAAGTGTGATTCCTGGGTGCTACTTGATATCTCGCACACACTCCAACAAAGAATCGATATCGGGCTCAAGTAGCCATTAGGTACAGGAGTGAGCCAATAAGCTTCTCGTAGAGTGATTGGTCAACCGCTTTCCGGCTTCATCAAGACTAATCGCACGGAAGTGCTCATGGGGGTTGACGATGATTTGGAAGTGTTCATTCCAAATTTGTTGAGAAGCTCCTTGCTGTATTTTTCCTGGTTGATGAAAATCCCTGTAGGCAACTGTTTTACCTGCAAACCTAGGAAATAACTAAGTTCTTCCATCATACTCATTTCAAATTTACTTTGCATGAGATGAGAGAACCTTTGACACAGAGCAAGGTTAGTTGGACCAAAAATTATATCATCTACATAGATTTGCACCATTAGAAGGTCATCACCTTCCTGTATTTTGAACAAGGTCTTGTCCACAGCACCTTTCTCAAATCCATTATCGGTTGGATACTGGGACAGGGTCTCATACCAAGCTCTAGGGGCTTGCTTAAGTCCATACAGTGCTTTCCTTAGCCTGTATACTAGGTCGATGCCGTCTGTGTTGGCAAACCCTGGTGGTTGTTTAACATAAACTTCTTCGGCAAGGTCTCCATTCAGGAATGCACTTTTGACGTCCATTTGGTACACGATGAAGCTCTTATGGGAGGCAAAGGCTAAGAATATCCTAATGGCTTCTAGTCTGGCTACAAGGGCAAACGTTTCATCATAGTTTATGCCTTCTTCCTGTTTATATACTTGTGCGACTAGTCTGGATTTATTCCTTATGATTAGTCCATTTCGATTCTTCTTGTTTCGAAATACCCATTTGGTTCCTATAACCGATTGATGCGTAGGTCTGGGTACAAGATACCATACATTGTTTCTTTCAAACCGCGCTCTTCTTCCATAGATGTTATCCAATGAGAATTATTAAGAGCGTCTATGGTCGAAACAGTTCGGATCGGGCTAAGAATACATCAATAGTGCACATGTTGAGTCTTCTAAGCTCGGATTGAGATTTTCATTCAGGAAATGGTGATTTCTCAGTATCTAGTTCTTCTTGTGCACACAGTACATTTCCTTGTGTACTCTGTATTCTCCTTCGAGTAGAAACACCGGATCTATATTTCCAATGATCGGCTCTTGCGGGTGATCTCTCAACCATCTTCGGTCGGGTTCTAATTCGTGGTCCCATCGTATCTAGAGTTTACGTAGATACGGCTTCAACTTATGCGACATCGGCTTCATCTACGTCGATTCTTACAGCTGCGGGGTTGATTTCTAGGTCAACAACAGGTTCTATGGGAGTTGGTGGATCTAGGATGGAGAGTTGTTGGATGTTCTGATTAACATCTTCTACTCCTGTAGGGTCATGGTGAGGTTCGTCGAACACTACATGAACTGATTCCTCGATCGTCTGCTTCTTTTTGTTTAAGATCCTGTAAGCATTCTTGTGGAGGAGTATCCTACAAATATTCCTTCATCGATTTCTCATCAAAGGTTCTAAGTTGATCCTTCCCATTATTCAACACATAGCACTTGCATCAGAAAATGTGAAAATATGAAACTAACGGAGTTTTGTTGTTCCATACCTCATATCTTTGTTTTGTTGTGGTGCTTGTTGACGATGCGGCGGTTTTGAGTGTAGCATCTTTGTATTGGTTGCTTCACCCCGAAGCGTTGTGGCAACTTGCTTGCGGCAATCATTGTCCTTGTTGCTTCTTTCAACGTCTATTCTTTAGCTCGGCAACACCATATTGTTGAGGTGTACGGGCGGTGAGTATTCGTCTTTGTATCCCATTTTCCGAGCAGTATTGCTCTATAAAGCGGTTAGTAAATTACGTACCTCTGCCGGAGCGAATGGACACGATACTCAATGTCTTTTCATTTTGAAGCTTTCTCGGGAGCTCGGGCGGCTTTGATGTTGTTTCCTTCTTCTTGCTTAAGAAGATTGTCCAAGCATACAGAGTAATCATCAACAACAACAAGGCGGTATTTATTACCTCCCAAACTTACGAGGTCCACGGGACCATAGAGATCCATATGTAGCATCTCCGACACTCTTTGGGTTGAAAGGTAGGATTTGCTCTTCGGGGTTGACTTGATTTGCTTGCCTTTACGACAAGGTCCATGAGCCAGTCCTTTTTAATGACACGTTTGGCAATCCTCTTACCATTCCCTGTCTTGAGAGCTTGTTGATCGTCTTGAAGTTGACATGAGACATCCTCTTGTGCCATAACTAGCTTAGATCTGCGGTGCCTTTGGCAACAAAGCATGGAATTCGGAGCTCATAGGCTTCGATCGGCAATATACATGTTACACGATCGCTTCACTGTAAGCACAACTTCTTTAGTCTGGATGTTCTTGACTCTCTGCGATCTATATAGAATTTCACCGAAGCTGTTTATCACGGCGGCTAATACTAAGTAGATTGTCTTGTAAGCCTTCAACATATGCAACATCGGTGACTTTGAATTTTCCTACAAGAAGGTTTCCTTTCCCTCTTGTTCTTCCTTTAGATTTATCACCGAAGCGAACTTTTGGACCGCGACCTTCTACGAAATCGATAGCTTGCTTCTATCTCCGGTCATGTGCCGAGAGCATCCACTATCGAAGTACCTAGTGTCCTCCTCTAGGATGTCTGTATGCAAAGAGATTAAGTAGATTTAGGTCCCCTTTGATTTTGGGTCCATGAATGTTAGTGCCTTTAGGTACCCAAATTTTCTGACGGCAATTGGTTTCTTGTAGGTCACATTCGGTGCAGGTGTTGCGGTATCTACGTGGGGCATATACGTAGTCGCTATAACCATGATAGTTGTTATGCATGCAAAATTCAGGGTTATTATTATTAGTCCAGTACAAGTGCCGTCTTGGAGGTGGAGCCATTTTCTTTGGCCTAACGACTTGCCTTCGGGTCTCCGGTTGGATTCCCAATCTTGTTGTTGATATTGTGTGGACATCTGCTGTCTCGAAGAATAACGGGGCTCCTGTATCCGATACTGGCGTGTCTTGTCGATAATCTTGCCGTGCGGGCCTTTGATATTTGGATCTGACCTTCCTTCTGAATGGTGTTGGCGCTTTTGATAGGCTCGGGAGCATCTTTGTTGAGTGCGCCTTTCAGTCTGAATGGTGGTGATTCCGCTGTCTGGAATAGGATTGCGGTGGCGGAATGGCAGCTTTCGGTTTTCGCGGTGCAGCAGGTTCCTTCACAGGACTAGGGGTATCTTTCGAAACAGGAATGTGTTCCACACTCTTGACAAACACTGTACTAGTTTTCCCTTTGTTTGAACATGAGATGTATTCTAATCCACTTTTATCATGAGCATGTTGCCCAGTGCTCAGAATTTCTTCCATTCTTTTGGACGATTTCTCGAACGATTTCAGAATGGTCTCAAGTTCATCTTCTCGTTTTTCGAGAGTTTTGACTTTGGCTTGAAGTAGAACAAAATCATTTGTCTTGCTCTCATTGTGAGTTTTAACCTCACTTAGTTCATGAGCAAGTTGATGATTGCTCTCCATGAGTTTTTCATAATCGACTTTCTTTGGTTTCACAATCAATAGACATATTTTCATAATTTATTTTGACAAGTCATTTTCATCTTTCACTCTAGGTTAGGCAGGTTGGAGTGTATATTCTCATTTTCAATGTCTCATGGGCCTTTTGAATGTTTTTAAACTCATTTATCATGTTTTCAAAAGTATGAGATGCATTTAATGGAATAGGCGAGGTTGAGCTTACCTCATCATCGCTATCTTCACCTTAGGAATGTCCTTGGCCATAAAGCACATATATGCTTTATCATCGAACTCATCGTCGGATGAATCACTTTCGATGACCACTGAAGACATTCTTGGATTTGGATGGTGTGGGGAGGCTTGATTCTCGATCGAGCCTTGAGCTTGTTTTTCCAAGCACGTCTTCTTTCATCTCTCTCTTGTTGCTCGGCCTCAGGAAACCTTTGAACTTTGGGATGAGGACATTTATTTGCATAATGTCGGTTTCCTGCAATTATAGCATAGGTTAGCATCAGGATGAAGTTTCGGTACTTACCTTGTGGATACGTTTGGGCTGTAGGAGTCTTTCAGTGTTTGATGAACTTCTTGAACACGCATGAGAAGCGCCATTTAATCTTTAGACGGGATGTCGTCGTTCTTATCAGAATTCTTGTGGTAGGCTTGACAATTTGGGCATGCTATGTCGACGGTTCGTCTGACGGCTAGTCTTTGTAACCTTTGAAGGAGATTCTTGACTTTCTCTCTTGTCAATATCATACTCAAAAGCTTTGAGGTCGGAGAAGATATCAAAAGTAGATATTTCATTTAGATTACAAGACACACGCATAGCATTGTGGTCTTAATGTCCCATCGGGCGGGGAGAGATACGAAAATTTTTAAATTCTTCTTTGGGTATAAATTTTGCCCAAAGCTTCAAGTTCACCAACAATACCGGTGAATGCGAGGTCAAGTTCCTCAAGTGTCTCGGTTGGTTTCATTTCAAAAGATTAATTCTTGAGTCGGTTTTGAAATTTTGTTTTCTTTTGAGAGCTCGGTTCCCTCACAAATCAACTTGAGTTTATCCCAGATTTCCTTGGGTGTTTCTGACTCTTTACCTTTGAGAACGTGCCTTTGTCAAGAGTGACAAATAACGCGTTCTTAGCCACATTGTCGAGATTGGCGCGCTTTCTTTCATCTGTGGTCCATTGTTCACGCTCCTTCTCGAGCATCTCAGCATGGGTTTGGCCTTCAATCCTTGCGGCCGTGTTTACCTTCATTATCTTGATGGGGCCATCCTGTATAACAAAAATAATCTCTTCGTGCATTCTTTGCAAGATGAGCCTCTATCTGATTCTCCAATCATCAAATTCATTAATAGAGAACATAGGTACTTTGTTGATCATAGATGTATCCATGTGAGTATAAAGGAATGAAAAAGTCATTTTAAAAATTAAGTGATTTTGGATCGATTCGGTTAAAAATACATTGATTCTTTTTAGAATCAACCGCTCAGATACCACTTGTTGGCCACTAAGTATCTTGGATCTGACTTGGAAAGTGGTTTAAACTACAAGATGTACGGTTTTAAATCTGAGTGCGTAGCGGAAGTCTTAAATACGATGAGTTCTTTGTGGATCTGACAACTCGATATCTGATATACTTAAATAATCACGATTAATAAAACAAGTAAGGCGGAAGGTAAATAACGCAGTATTTAAAGTTGTTCGAGGTAAACCCCTCTCGTCCATTGTCCTCCACACGGGAGTAAAAGTTTATTATAATTCTGCGTACACAACTACGTAATTATAACAACACACAATCAATATATCGTTCGCACAAATTGATATAAAGATCTTAGCTTCAACCGTTCACACAGTTGGTTTGAGCTAATACTTGGTAGCTTCTTCACACACGATTACGAAGCTTCATCTTCTTGATGCAAATCCTTGAGACACGGTTCGGGAGAAGCAAAGATTACTCGATCCACACAGGCTGATGCAGGTTTGTTCAAGGATTAGAACAATATATGAACAACAAATTTGACTTTACGAGCTTCTAGGCGATGAAGTGTTGTTCACGGTTTGAGCACTTGTATATCTCTTATATACGAATAGCGGTGAACTCTGGAGATATGTTTTGCTCTGAATATTTCTTTGTAAGCTTGATCGTTTGTAAGTCGTTCGGAAGATTAATCGTTCGGTTCTATTTGATCTTCAAACTACGGAGATATATATATAGTCTCTGAAATATATCCGTTTGAAATCTATCAGATTGGGCAAGATGCTGTGACAACATACATTTGGCGAGATCAGGATATTGCGGGATTTGTAGATCTTGAGCTTACGGTATTTAAATACTTTATCCTTTAGTATTTAAATACTTCTTTATCAACGGGACTTGACTTCTAGCGAATCTTGAAGATTCCTTCTTGTCTGTTGAGAGGCTGTATGGATGGATCCTTTGTATTGACAATTGAGACAGTTTCCATACTTAGTCTTTATAAGACTTCTTTCTTTGTACTAAAAGGTTCCACTGTATCTTTGGATCTATGACGAGTCTTTGATACGAGTTGACACTTAAGCTTTTCGATACGGTTTGTTTCTTGTATCTTTGGATTGGCTTATTGTCAAAACATCATAACACTACATCTCGTCTGAGGATTGTTTATCTGTTGTTTCGATCTGGGATATTGTTATCCCAACAATTTCGATCTGGGTATTTATTATCCCAACAACTCGTATTTTCCTTTTCCCATCATTTTTCTCGACTTTCTCCCCCTTTTTGTCATAATCAAAAGTGCATAATAACAATAATATCGATGAATAATTAAATATGACAAATTACGGGTAAAAAACTCCCCTGAAAAATAGATTTCCTCATTTAAAAATAATGATAACTCCCCCTGAGTTAAATATCATTTGTTAAAAATATAAATTACCAAAATAACAATTGATGGAAATATATTAATTTTGATTTTTGGGAATCAATGAGAGTTGGTTTTCTTTTGAAACATAGGCGATATTCGGTATAGTGGTTCCTTTAGGAATCAATTTTCTTAATTTTTACCACTTTGTTTTGGGCTTTTGTAAATTGAAATATGATGCCCAAGTTTTAAACATTTCCCACATCGGGGTATTTTAAAATTTAAGGATTCGTTTTATTACATGGTTTGAATCCTAACCCTTATTTATTTAATAAAAATTTTTATACGGAAAGTATTTGTTCAAATTTGTTATTTCAAGAAAATTTATTCGTTAAAACATTAAGTTCGTTTTGAACTTTCAAAGATCATCCTTTAATTTATTTTCATTTTCAAGACATTTAGAATGATCGATTTCAATAAGTTTCCCTTTTTCATTTATTTTGGAAATTTTGATTTCCAATAGTTTATTTTGCTTTCGGGGATTTATTATCAATTAAAGCATTTTGAAAATCGGTATGTAAAAGTTCAAATGCTTCAAATAATTCATCGTGAGGCGAGGTACTAACTTGGCTTTCGGCGTCTCTATCGTCGAATGAACTCCTTATAACACCCCCGAGATATTGAAGTATATTACTGCGCCGTGAATCCTTACATGGGACCCACCGGGCTAAGCGACCAACATACTCATCGACTCGCGGAAACAACAAAATAACACCTCGTCATAAAGGCGCAACACAAAAATAATCCACCGGTTCCAGCGGTCAAGCGCAACACAATCATCAGACACAAACACGATAGACAACGATACAATCCGGTCAAACAAGAATCTCTAAGTACTCGAGTACTTCTATTAGTTTACAAGTCCACAAGCGGTAAAAGGTAGAAAATAATAAGACACTACTCGTGCACAATCATCACGCACGACCATCATCCATCTTGGTCAGCGCCGTTCGTCTCGGAGAACTTGACACTGAAATTCATAAAAGAATTTCCCCAAAGCGGGTCCCAGAGGAGTTAGCAATTAGGCTAGTACAAGTAACCAAATGAACAACTTACACCTTACACATATAGTCAAGCATGCAATTCGGAAAACATCGGTTGAAACACACATTTAGGAAACGCCATAATCAGAAACACATTTGTAAAATGCACCACAATTAACCGTCGATCTACACCTCCGTGGACCCCTACGAGACCCCGTCGGATCTAACCCGTAGTGGTTAAAAGCAAAGCTCATCGATCCACACCTATGTGGACCCCTACCAAGACCGTCGGATCTAACCCGTAGTGAGCATATACACACACACACACACACACGATTTCTCATGCAAAACTAACATGTCAAGATTGTAAGTTCATAAGGGTACTTGCCTCGATCAATAAACGGTGACACGAATAGAAAGGAAGAATCAAACACGATCGCAAGGAAGCGAAACCGAACCTAGCGATTCGAAGAATACAATTACAACCATTTCTAAGCGAATACGGAAATGGAATACACCCGAAAACCCGCCTACGATTCATGTATATTCGAATATGAACAACAACGAGGGTGCGCTATCGGAAATTACCGTGCGCTAATAGCGTCTCGGTAGCGCGCGCTTATCGGGCCATAGCGTGCGCTACCGGACATCAGCGAGTTGATAAAGCGCGGTACTCACGACCACGTTAGCGTGCGCTAACGGCGTCTCGGTAGCGCGCTATCGGGTTATAGCGTGCGCTACAGGCACATGACCTAGTCCGAGTAAAGCGTCCGGCCTTTGGACCGTCGCGTTAGCGCGCTACCGGACGACTAGCGCGTGCTAGACCTCAACAATAACGTGCGCTATACAAGCGTAGCATGCGCTAAACCGTTAGTCTAGAGGGCCGAAATCGAAGCAGGCTCACTGCCACTCCCGAGTCTCAACTCACTAGCGCGCGCTACCGGCAAGCGCGGCGATGCGCTGGGAAGGATGATTAGCGTGCGCTAAACAATAATATTAGCACGCGTTAGGCACGAGAAGGACAACGCGTTAGATGTGTCCTTACTTGATTATCTGTTTCCTTTAGATTCTCTAGGACTTCTTTTGCAACTTCCTTTATGTTATGCTCGACAAGTTCCACATCGAATCTATATCCGTCTCAGTGCGATCAAACCAAATACCACTATCGGCAATCTTAGCCACAAAAGTATGCCGACTCTCCCCTTAGAGCTTCCACCACTTAATTAGAGGTCAACTTGTGGTCTTCTTCTTAATTACCTCTTACTTGAAAGTCAAGCACCACAACCCTATCTTTGCATTGCGGCCTCTCATCAGTATCACCTTGCAATTAGTAAAACTTTTCCTCCAAACATTCCTTACTAAAAGAAATCAATCGACTTGCATTACCTCCGTTTCTATATGTCACCAAATGAGAGTCCCTTTTCTCGACCAAGTGTTCATAATACCCGAGTCATAAGCTATTGCGAAATCGATATACCATTTCTGCTTCATTCCTATTCCCAAAACCAAAGGCACCATGAGCGCTCTCAAAGCCATCTCTGCTAACAGACATGCCCATCGAGGTCACCACCAATGATCAATTTCTCACCCATAGGAATTCGTTCGACAACCTCTTCCAAATCTTACCATAATTCTTGTTTGATCGATGCATCGATCCTACTTGTGGTGCATAAGCACTTATGATAGTTAGAAACCCATCCTCTATCACAAGTTAATACTCATTATTCTATCGCTCTTTCTTGACACTTCCACCACATCATCAATGATTTATTTATCAATGACGATACCCACTCCATTTATACTTCTATCCTTTCCAGTACCAAAGCTTGTAGCCCCAAGGAGACGACACTCTTGCCTTTTCGCCAACCCACTTAGTCTCTTGTAGACACATTATGTGAATCCTCCTCCTTTTCATAACCTCCCCAACCACATTTGATCTCCCCGTCAAAGAGCCAACATTCCAAGTTCCAAACCGCACCTTACTACCCTTACTAGCCGCATGAACTAACTTCTCTGTCTATTCCCGTCCACGCTGCAAGGATCCTTGCACACTTGACACCACACCCATACTTCGAGGTGGCGCCCCGCATCCGGACGACGACCTAGCAACCCTTATGTAACACCCCAATTCTCTTACGAGTAATTACACGCCGTAGGGCCCACGGGGGCCTACCCGGTGACATTACAAACATACGCAATTACTCAATAATGCGAAGACGTAACCAAAAATAAAGTGGGGCCGTGGCCTCGGCCAAAATGTGCAAGTTCAGTACAATTCATAATATAATCCAAAGACATCACTCAACCGACAAACTCGAAATCCAGTACATATTAAAATAAAATGAAAACAGACACATTCCAAAACACTGACTCGAGCCTCTTAACATCTCGGCTGCCCGTCAACTCCATGTGGACCACGTGTATGCTCCTCATTCTCAGTACCACCTGAAATGCATAAACATTCCACCCCAACGAGGGGTTAGCAACAACAGCTAGTGCAAGTACAATATTACAGTATTTTAATACACAGGCATTTCCAAAAACCAGTTATAAAACATTACATAATCATGATATTCCGGAATATCCATCAACATTCATCAATCAACAACATCACTCAAGGTAATTCTCGTGCAAGACCACTCGGTTAAGTCCCTGTGGGCCTCGTCGAGCCAATCCCCAGGTGAGAATACCCCCTCGAAGGTAGCTCTCGCGCAAGACCACACGGCCAAGTCCCTGTGTGCCCCGTCGAGCAACCCCAGGTGAGAGTACCCCGAGAACATCCTTACAATACTCCAACATCACAATTTCATTACCGAAATGCATGTCATAATATAAAGCAATAAAGTACTTGCCTTGGTTCCTAAAATACGAAGCGGACGACGAACGAAAAAGGCTTGATCCGAAACAACTCAATTCCGATCCTAACAACAATAGAGACCCGATCAACTACAATTCCGCTCAAAATCACGAATCATCGACGTCCTGCCCTTAGGAACAATACATCGAACACTATGAGGGCATAAGGGCCAAATTCGATCAACGAGGAAAAACTTGAAATTAATCCACTAAAGTTCTAGGAAAACATAAAACCACAACTACCCGACTATAATCCGTCATCGATCGAAGCAAAAACGAAAGGAAAACGAATTTTAGCCAAGAACCCTAAAGTTAGGTATAATGTCAAAATACCTCAATTCAACGATGGAATGGTGGAACAGAGATGATTGATTCGAGCTTTAATCTCCAATTCCAAGTTGTATGATGATAGAATGAAATATCCGAATGAAATCGCCCAAAATCGCCAAGAATGAGTGAAGAGCCGAGAGGAGGAGAGAAAATGGGGTTAAAACCCGTGTCTGTCCTATTTATACTCGGACGAAACACGGCGCAACAAACGGCCCATCCAGTGCCATGTTTATCGCCGTATAGCAAGTCAACGAATGCACCTGTGCGACTCGGCGCAGAATGCCGCGGGTCTTGCGCCGTTTCACGAGGCAGCGAGCACCCCTGTGCGACATGGCGCACAGAGACAGCGCAGAATGCCACGGGTCTTGCGCCGTTTCGCGAGACAATGAGCATCCCTGTGCGACACGGCGCATAGACACGGCGCAGAATGCCGCGTGTCTTGCGCCGTTTCGCGAGGCAGTGAGCATCCCTGTGCGACACGGCGCAGAATGCCGTGGGTCTTGCGCCGTTTTGCACAGGTCATTCCAGACAGTTTCCTGCCGCATGACGACACTACCAAAGCGAAAAAGGCGGTAAGACCACAACACGACAAGCCGATCCAATGATGCGAGAAAAATACAAGCAACGAAGAAATAATATCTAATAAGCGGAGCAGTCCAAGGTAAACAACCACAAGCGAACAATAATAAATAAGCGGAAAATAAAGGTACGGATATTACATTTCTCTCCTCTAACAAAAGTTACGTCCGAAACTTAAAATGTGAACAACTCAGGATACTTGACTTCATCATCCTCGGTTTCCCATGTAGCTTCCTCAGTCCCATGCCTTGACCATTGCACCTTCACTAACGGAATAGCTTTACGTCTAAGTTGTTTCACTGGCGTCCCAAGATCCGAATCGGTTTCTCCTCAAAGGTGACGTCGGACCCCAAAGCAATCTCCCGAAATCAATAATATGGCTAAGATCAGACACGTATTTCCTCAATTGAGAGACATGAAACACATTATGCACGTGACTTAATGACGGCGGAAGAGCGAAGCGATAGGCGAGGTCCCGACTCGCTCTAAAATTTCAAAGGGTCCAACATACCTTGGACTAAGTTTACCCTTGGCCAAAGCGGTAAACTCCTCGAGTTAGCGACACCTTTAATAAAGCGTGATTTCCAACTTCAAACTCCAGCGGTCGGCGGCGCGTGTCGGCATAGGACTTCTGCCGACTTTGAGCCGTCGATAACCTATCACGGATCAAAGCAATATTTTCTCGTCTCGGCTGCAAGTCAGGTTCGGTACCTCCCAATTCCGACGTGTCATCCCAACAGCAAGGTGAGCTACACCTTCGTCCGGACACGGCCACAAATGGTGCCATTTTAATCGGCGTGCCAAGCTGTTGTTATCGTGAACTCGAATAATGGCAAATGTGACTCCCAATCATCTTTCGAGTCTAAAGTACATGCTCTCTGTTGGGATTCGGTCCGGCATCCTGCTGCACGAGCTTAAAAATGCGCAAGGCGCGGCTGCGGTCGACCTGTGAGATCTGCACTAGAAAGTGGTTAATGAATTGATTTGAACTACTAATACCAACAAGATGCATCTTCTTTTAAGTAGCCATCTCATAGAAACTCCAAAGTTAAGCGTGCTTGTAGTTATGGGATGGGTGACCCCCTGGGAAGTTTCTCAGGTGCGCGTGAGTGAGGACAAAGTGCGCTAGAAAAGACTCGTGTTGGTACAGTGAGGATAGTTTTCATCATTCTTGGGACCAACAATTGGTATCGGAGTAGGTCACGGGTACGAATTCCCTCGGAGTATCCTACAGTGAAGGCTGCCAGAGTGTTGGAACTGAGAGGCGGGCATGCAGCAAATGTTGTCAGTTGGCCGGAACTAAGATGTTGGCGCTGTGGAGGTTGTCAGTCTTTGGAGGGCTATGTGATCAAATCTAGTATCTTTTTGGGGCCGAGATCTTGCGCGTGAAGTAAATGGAGCTGAAGCAGATGCGATGTCAAGTGTTGGAGGATTTGTGTGAATAAATCCGGCCGCTAGAGGGCTGTGTGATCAAATCTAGTTCGCGGAGGTTTCCGGACTTTGGGGCTGAGATCTTTGGTAGGTACTGGGAGGGAGATTGTTGGGATTCGGTCCAGCATCCTGCCTGCACAAGCTTAAAAATGTGCGAGGTGCGGCTTGCGATTCGACCTGTGAGATCTGCACTAGAAAGTGGTTAATGAATTGATTTGGACTACTCATACCAACAAGATGCATCTTCTTTTCTGGTAGTCATCTCATAGAAACTCCAAAGTTAAGCGTGCTTGGCCTGGAGTAGTTATGGGATGGGTGACCCCCTGGAAAGTTTCTCAGGTGCGCGTGAGTGAGGACAAAGCGCGCTAGAAAAGACTCGTGTTGGTACAGTGAGGATAGTTTTCATCATTCTTGGGACCAACACTCTCAACATGTCTTCCAGTGTTTGTATAGTCTGCTCTGACTGTCCGTCTTTTCTGAGGGTGATATGATGTACTGAGTCTCAACTCGGTTCCCAGGGCTCGATGAATGACCTGCCAGAAATGTGATACAAACCGGCCGTCTCGATCTGAAACAATACTCTTAGGGGTCCCATGTAATCTCACGATCTCCGCAATAAATACCCGCGCCAATCTCTCCGGTCCCCAAGTATCCTTAATACCTAGAAAATGAGCAAATTTGGTTAGTCGGTCGACTATGACCCAAATCATGTTCATTCCGGTCCTTGTCCTGGGCATACTGGTAATGAAATCCATAGAAATATCCTCCCATTTCCACTCCGGGATAGGAAGTGGTCGTAGCATGACCAGCGGGTCGTTGATGCTCGATCTTAACCTGTGACAATTCGAGACACTTGACACAAATTCACTAACGTCTGTCTTTAAATTACTCCACAGTAGTTACCCCTTACATCCTTGTACATTTTGCTTGTACCGGATGTATGGAATAAGGTGTCTTGTGAGCTTCTCTCAAAATTTTACGTCTCAACTCAATATACGCAGGACACATAACCTGCCGCGAAATCTTAAAATTCCGTCATCATGAACCACAAATCCGGAGCTTTTCCTTTCTCTCGTCCTCCCTCAATTGGACTAGGAATGGGTCCTTATCTTGTTTCGCCTTGATATCATCAATCAAAGGCGAAGTGATCTCTAACGCACACGGTGACCACTGAACTCTCTGAACCCAAACTTGATATTATGGCGAATCAAATCCTGTTGGATCACATTACAGGCGTAAGTACCTCCAACATCTGCAAAGCTATCGACCTACGACTCAAGGCATCGGCCACAGCGTTCGCCTTGCCGGATGATAAAGAATCTCAAGGTCGTAATCTTTAATTAATTCTAGCCACCTACGCTGCCTCATGTTCAATTCCTTTTGGTGAAGATGTACTTGAGACTCTTGTGATCCGTGTAAATCTTACACGATTTCCGTAAAGATAATGCCTCCAAATTTTTAAAGCGAAAACAAGCTGCGACTAGTTCCAAATCATGAGTAGGGTAATTTGCTTCATATGGTTTCAAGCGTCGAGATGCATAAGCAATCACCTATCCCTCTGCATTAGAACACATCCCGGTCAAGTCCGAAGCATCACTATAGACAACAAAATCTTGATGCCACGAGGTAATGACAAAGCGGCGCCAAAGTTAACCGCCTCTTTAACTCATCAAAGCATTACTGTCTCTCCACACTCCATTCGAACTTTTGGGATTTACGATGGCCGAGTAAGTGGTCGGCGATTTTCGAAAATCCCTCGATAAACCTATGGTAATACCCAACAAGTCCCATGAAACTTCGTGTCTCCTTCACGTTCTAGGTGGTTCCCATTCAATAATTGCATTTGTCTTACGAGGATCCACTTGAACCCCTTGGTGAAATAACGTGTCAGAAAGGTTACTCTCTTAAGCCGAAACTCACACTTAGAAAACTTTGCGTACGGTTTCTCTATCCTCAAGGTGTTGACACTATATGGAGGTGTTCGGCGTGATCTGCCTCGTTTTGTGAGTAGATAAGAATGTCGTCAATGAAAGCGACCACAAATTTATCGAGGTAATCAATGAAGACTTTATTCATCAATTGCATAAATACGGCGGGGCATTAGTCATCCCAAATGGCATAACCACGAACTCATAGTGACCATAGCGGTACAGCGGTTTCGTAATATCTGAATCCCGAATTCTAAGTTGATAATATCCCGACGCAAATCGATTTTAGAGAAAGCAGTGGCTCCACTGAAGGCTGGTCGAACAAGCCATCTATACGGGGCAACGGGTACTTGTTCTTGATAGTCGACTTGTTCAACTCCAGATAATCGATGCACATACGGAGCAGGCCGTCTTTCTTCTTAACGAAGAGGTGGTGCACCCAAAGGTGGCGCACTTGGTCGAATATACCCTTTGTCAAGAAGCTCGCCTAGCGCTTTTCGGCTCTAACATCTCGGTGGCGTCATACGATACGGTGCACGAGAACCGGGTGATGCACTCGACTCAAGATCAATGGAAAACTCTACATCTCTAGATGGGGGTAAACCCGGGAGATCATCTGGAAATACATCGGGATACTCGCTCACATTTGGAATCGATGATAGATCAACACCACCATCATCGGTACTCGGGGCATAGCACCAATAACCGTCTGATTTTGATTGATAATTTCATCGCCTTGATGGTGAAATCATTTCCCGAACTACCGACTTACGACCCACGAAAGTATGCTCGACACCATCCTCGGATAATATAGAAATGGTTGAGTCCGGTAGTTCATAATAGCGCCATGCCGAACCAACCAATCATCTCAGAATCACATCCTTACCCTTGGATCCACAACAATGAGGTCGAAAGCGATCCAAACTCCCGATGTACACGGGGCGATCCCTAACCTCTCGATTACCAACCAAATGCTCCCACTCGGAGTTCCCACCACAAGCGGTTCACACTCAACAAAACAATCAAGACCCAAACGATACCCACGATCAAGCGCAATAAAAGAATCGTAGCTCGAGAATCAAATAATATAGAAATAGGTGAGAAAGTATCTGCGAGGTACTGCGGCTATTGGAGCCTCTGCATCGTCTGCGCACCTCATCGATAAACCCTTGGTGAAGCGATCCCACACTCGAAGCGGCTGACGATCGGCCGACCTCGACCTGCCTCGTCAGAAAGTCTGCTGCGGTTGACGATTGTAACCCGGATTTACACTAGGAGTTGGCGCCGGGTGTTGCTTGTTGAGCACAGTGGCGGCCTCATAAGAGGCGGCTCGGTGGCCGATCTGTCCGCACGAGTAGCAAGTCGTAGGAGATACGGGACAATCTCTGGCTGGCGACCCGCTTGGTTACAATTAAAACATAGTCCCCTGCCATATGAAAAATGATGGTCGGTCGTGTGCTTGGAGCACTATAAGTTTGATAAACCGGTTTCCCGATAGCGAGTGAGAAGCACGAGGTTTACGAAATCCATTGCCCTTGTTTCTGAAAAACCATCGATCGTCTTGGGTTCTTGTTCTCGATGCCGGTCTGACGTAGAAATAACCATCTCAATGGCCAAAGCACGATCCTGGTATTCTTTCAAAGTAGTACATGGCTTTGCCATACCCTCTCGAATCACAGGTTTCATCCGCAAATCAAAATAACGGATCTTATCGCCTCGATCCTCACTTGCTCACGAGCGTAGCCAGTGCTGATTATATGAAATGATAGCGGTAAAGAAATGCGCAATGCGTTTCTCCTTAAGCGGCGAGGACAATACTCTTCTTCCATGGCGGCTTTAAACTCGGCCCGGTGGCCATGCGATCCGTAGGCCCCACAACTTCCCCATCTGCGGCTTCCTTATCAAGAAAGTATTTAGCAATAGGAACTCGTCTCTCTTACGGGCAAGCAATAGCATCGAAGATTTTACCAAGCTGGAACAACCAACCCTCCCGAGTCAGCGTGTCGACGCCTTGACAAAGCGGGAGGTTGCATCTTCATCACTCCACTGAAGCCACTTAGTAGCCCCAGCAATCTCATCATTGCTGGTCACGGTGTCGGCCTCATTCATTGAACTAATTGTCTTGCTACTTGTTGAAGTATAGTAGCTATGCGGCATTCACATTAGTCTCGGTAGACGGTTCTTGATTAACGAAGGATCAGGTGTGCCGAGATTGAAAGGGTCGGTGTTTGGTACCGAATCGGTCGCCGAGCCGGATGTGGCACTAGGTGTATCGGGATCAAGAACAATGCCACGTCCGCGGCCTCTGCCGCGACCACGTCTACCACGCCCTCTCATCATGCTAAAAGATAAAAGAGTTGAAAATTATCGGCCAGATTCACAATTCTAAGAACTCGGATTTAAAACACTACGAAAGAAAATAAAATACACGAGGAGTTTCACGAAGTCTTACTACCACGGGTTGCAGTTCGGCAGTGGCGCCGGATGTTAAGCTCGGTCGGTTTACTAACTCTAAGGACTTGACAGACCCGAATAATCAAAGGCACAGGTATTTAGAACCTAGGCTCGATACCATAAATGTAACACCCCGATTCTCTTACGGGTAATTACACGCCGTAGGCCCACGAGAACTGCAGTGACATTACAAACATACGCAATAACTCGATAATGCGAAGGCGTAACAAAAAATAAAGTGGGGCCGTGGCCTCGGCCAAAATGTGCAAGTTCGGTACAATTCATAATATAATCCAAAGACATCACTCAATGACAAACTCGAAATCCGGTACATATTAAAATAAAATGAAAACAGACACATTCCAAAACACTAACTCGAGCCTCTTAACATCTCATTTGCTCGTCAACTCCATGTGGACCACTTGTATGCTCTGATTCTCGGTACCACGAAATGCATAAACATTCCACCCCAACGAGGGTTAGCAACAACGACTAGTGCAAGTACAATATTACGGTATTTTAATACACAAGCATTTCCAAAAACCGGTTATAAAACATTACATAATCATGATATTAGGAATATCCATCAACTTTCATCAATCAACAACATCACTCAAGGTAATTCTCGTGCGAGACCACTCGGCCGAGTCCTGTGGGCCCCGTCGAGCCAATCCCGGTGAGAATACCCCTCGAAGGTAGATCTCGCGCAAGACCATACGGCCGAGTCCTGTGTGCCCGTCGAGCAACCCCGGGTGAGAGTACCCGAGAACATCCTTACAATACTCGACATCACAATTTCATTACCGAAATGCATGTCATAATATAAAGCGATAAAGTACTTGCCTTGGTTCCTAAAATACGAAGCGGACGACGAGCGAAAAAGGCTTGATCGAAACAACTCAATTCCCGATCCTAACAACAATAGAGACCCGATCAACTACAATTCCATTGAAAAATCACGAATCATACGGCGTCTGCCCTTAGGAACAATACAGAACACTATGAGGGCATAAGGGCCAAATTCGATCAACGAGGGAAAAACTTGGAATTAATCTACTAAAGTTCTAGGAAAACATAAAACCACAACTACCCGACTATAATCCATCATCGATCGAAGCAAAAGCAGCGGAAAACGAATTTTAGCCAAGAACCCTAAAGTTAGGTATAATGTCAAAATACCTCAATTCAACGATGGAATGGTGGAAGGAAGATGATTGATTCGAGCTTTAATCTCCAATTCCGAGTTGTATGATGATAGAATGAAATATCCGAATGAAATCTCCCAAAATCGCCAAGAATGAGTGAAGAGCCGAGAGGAGGAGAAAAAATGGGGTTAAAACCCATGTCTGTCCTATTTATACTCGGACGAAACACGGCGCAACAAACGGCCCATCCAGCGCCGTGTTTATCGCCGTATCGCAAGTCAACGAGTGCACTATACGACCGGCACACAGACACGGCCTTGAGAATGTCGCGGGTCTTGCGCCGTATCACGAGGCGGCGAGCACCCCTGTGCGACACGGCGCCTGAACCGGCCGAGAATGCCGCGGGTCTTGCGCCGTTTCGTGAGACAGTGAGCATCCTGTCTTTGTAACACCCCGAGATAATCGAAATAATTACAGTAGCCGTAAACCCTTTAAGTAAGGATTTACAAGGCTAAATAAAAGAAATGCAAATATAATTCAACCTTACAAGCTGAAGTTCAAAATACGGAAGCTGGTTCAAGTGATCCGAAGAGTTAACTTATACAACCATATCGAAAATGACATTATTAAAACACACGTACTCAGTACTAATGTGAACCAAGAAGACAAATCACAATAACAATAAACATCAACCACATCACTAAGCCATTTCATCGTCACTGTCGATCTGTGGTTGCTTCCCCGCTCCTCGGCTACGAACATCAAAACAATGTCCACCCCAGAAGAAATTAGCAAAACAATGCTAGTACAAGTATCATAATACATAAATCATCGGTGCATCATAAAACATGCAAAAGCGGACTTAGTCGCCGGAATCGATGATATGAATCCTCACGATTCCATCAACACAATACGAGGTAATCCGGCGATCCGGCGCCCTTGGTATAGATCCCCATGATGATCCGTCGGACCAGCGCATGGTGGAAAACATGTCGGCGATCCGGCACCCTCGGCGAGATCCCCATGATGATCCGTCGGACCAACGCATGGTGGACATTCGATCCAGCGCCCTTAGCATAGATCCGCATGACCCCCTCGGATCATTTATCCCATAAACCAATCATCTATGCATACATATATGCATTTAAATATGTTCATCAATACGAACAATTAACAACGAATACCACGAGAAATTACGGAAATAAATTTCATATTCGACAACATGAACAAAACCATATGCATGATCAAAGTTCGATATAAATCAAACTCAACATATGATACTTGCCTCGAAAATGGCAAGAATGAAATACTCGACAAATGACACGCGTCCGTATGTCACCGCCCTCGATCGTCCCCTATGCAAGGCTCGCACCTAAGAAGAAATAAAAGAATTCATCTCATGCCGTATGAATGTCTAACAATCCGGTTTACGGCCTAAAGCTCTAAAAATGAATTATGCTGAACTACTTAGCGTGCGCTCGTACTCTACGTAACGTGCGCTAAGCACGCCCGTTAACGTCGCAAATGGCCAAGTCTAGCGTCGCTAGTGTATCTTGTGATCCTCTCGATCGGCCATTATCACGCTTTGATGACATAACGTCGTTACGTACCAAGCGTAGCGTCGTTACTCATTCCGATAGCGCACATTAATATACACATCTTAGCGTGCGCTAACCATGCATGGCGATTCTTCTTGGGCGAAAAACTTAATCTAATGGTGATGAAACTCATGAAATCTTGGTGCTAATACATGCCATCTCCGTGCATATCATGCTCATACGGTTTGTGAAAGATCTTTACGTATTAAATGACTACGAGATACAAGGATACGTATAATCATCACAACACCACTAATTCATCTTTGATCTTGATAAAATATCTAAGTCGATCCGTTTCATGTCCCAAATGTATGATTCCTCTATGTAAAAACATGAGAACTTGGTAATCTCTATATCTTGGTCATAATCGTTTTTGAAGATACATGAATATGCTTAGGAGTCGAACACTAAAAGGTTGATGGATTATACGATGAATAAGTACCGAAGCGTCGAAAATATCCTTCTAACACATGATGTTCGACTACATACGTATTTAAGCGACTAGATAGTTCCAAATCATGATCAAAGCGTCCTTCATAATAGTACTTAATATTAGTGAATAATCACCTACCTCAAAGTAGTGAAGAACAAGGAGGAACTCGAAGCAATCAGCCTTGAAGGCAGACACCAATCTCTAATGATCTACAATCTTCGACTCGAGGCTAGGATGCGATATGAAGGGTTTAGGATGAATAGTATGACTCTCTAAGTCGAGGATTCGGATGTGGGAAGTGAAAAGGTGAAAATACGAAAAGGATGATGTCTTATTTATAGAAAGTGATTATTAGCGCGCGCTAGTCCATATTCATAGCGTGCGCTAATGGCTTCTTGACTACTGCTGTACTCGGCATTTAGCATGCGCTATCTATATCGATGGCGTGCGCTACCGCGTTGACTTGGCTTTTTCGGCCGTCGGGTTCATCCAGGCATAATCCGGCCGAGATCGCGGCCGATCTCACCTACGCCTGTCTCAATCATGCTTGACTATGTGTAGCGCGCTAAGGTTCATACATAGCGTGCGCTACGGATCCCAATTAGCGTCGCTACATATAGTCGATAGCGTGCGCTACATGCGCGAGAATCACAATTTAGGTCACATTCATGAAATCATGTGCTAAACAACCTTTGGATCATAAAATACGGAGAATCATATTCAGATCAAAATGCAACAATTACAATATCACAAGGTTCAATTACATATCAGAAATCTCGGGTATTACATCCTTCCTCCCTAAAAAGAAGTTTCATCACGAAACTTAAGATAAGAACAACTCTGGATACCTAGTCTTCATATTGTCCTCCATTTCCCAAGTGGCCTCTTCATCTCCATGTCGTGACCATTGTACTTTAACCAAGTGTATTGGTTTATTCCTTAATTGTTTGGTCCGACTCTCAAGTATCTTGATTGGTCTCTCTTGAAGGTGCCGTCATTAGCTATCTCGATCTCATCGAACTCAATGATATGGTGGGATCAGGTACATACCTTCGTAGTTGGGATACGTGAAATACATTGTGAACGTGACTCGGCGATGGCGGTAAGGCCAACTGTATGCTAAATCCCGATTCTCTCGAGGATCTCGAATGGTCAGATATATCTCGAACTTAGCTTACCTTTCCTCCCAAAGCGGAAAATTCCTCGCGTAGGAGACACCTTCAATAGTACGTGGTCCCCGATGTCAAACTCTAGAGGCGGCCTTGCGTCTGCATAAGACTTACATCGACTCTGGGCGATCAGCAGTCTTTCCCGAATCAAAGCTATCTTTTCTTGAGTCTGAACTATCAATTAGGTTCCGTCCGATCAAGTCAGAAGAATCGTCCCGGCCACGGGGGTGATCGGCATCTACTCCGTACAAAGCTTCAAATGGTGCCATCTTAATAGAAGCATGCCAACTATTATTGTAGGTGAATTGATCAGCGGCAAATGAACTTCCCAATCGGTTGACCAATCAAGCACAAGCTCTAAGCATTTCTTCATTTGTTTGTATAGTCCTTTCGGATGGCCGTCCGTCGAGGATGATAAGGCGTGCTAAAGTTTAGTTCGGTCCCCAAAGCCACTGTGAGCGCCTTCGGAAGTGCGACCGAAGCGACCATCTCGATATGAAATAATGGTCTTGGTGTCCCATGTAATTTGACTATCTCTGCAATAAATACTCACGCGATCTCTCGGGTCCCCAAGTATTTTTAATTCCTAGGAAATGAGCCGACTTGGTTAGTCGATCAACTACAACCCAAATCATGTTCATTCCGTCTTGGTCCTTGGCATCTTGGTGATGAAATCCATCGAGATATCCCCACTTCCACTCGGGGATCGAAAGCGGCTTTAACATTCGGCGGTCGATGTTCAATCTTAACCTGCTAACAAGTCGAACACTTGAAATGTATTACGCTCGTCCTTCTTCATATTCCCCCACGGAAGTTTTGTTTTAGATCCTTATACATCTTCTGCTGCCGGGTGAATAGAATAAGGCGCGCTATGAGTTTCCTTGAGTGTCCGTCTCAAATCATCGGCATCGGGAGCGCAAAGTCGACTCTGAAATCTCGAACTCGATGATATTGTATCACGAATCCTGGGGCCTTTCCTTTCTTTACTTCGTCACATATGAGTAGGATCAGAGATTCGTTCATCTGCTTAGATTTGTTTTCCTCGACTAGTGATGAAGTCGGTTCCATCACATATAGTTGCCCTTGGATTCCTGGTGCCCATACTTGATCCCTTCACGGATCGGTTCCGTTGAATCTTTGGTTTGGGATGTAAGTGCTTCAACACTCGAAGAGAAACATGTTTACGGCTCAATGCATCGGCTACTACGTTTGCTTTACCGGATGATAGAGAATTTCCAAGTCGTAATCCTTGATCAATTCCCGCCACCTTCTGCCTCATGTTTAATTCTTTATTGAAAATGTACTTGAGGCTCTTATGATCTGTAAAGATCTTGCAGCAGTGCCGTACAAATAATGTCGCCAAATTTTAAAGGCAAAGACCACAACTGCTAGCTCCGGATCGTGAGTCGGGTAATTAACTTAAATGCGATTTCAAGCTGCCCAGAAGCATAGGCGATCACCTTATCCTTTTGCATCAACACATATCCCAGGACCACGATTTGAGCGTCGTTGTATACCATGAATCCATCGGTTCCATCAGTAACGCTAATATAGGTCTTGTCGTCGGTCTCCTCTTAAGTTCGTCAAAACCGGCTGGCATTTCTCATCCCACGCGAACTTTTGAGTTTTACGTAATAGGTGAGTGAGCGGACGAGCAATTTTGGAAAATCCCTCTACAAAGCGGCGATAATATCCGGCCAAGTCCCAGAAACTCGGACTTCTTTCACGTTATTAGGAGCTTCCCATTCCAAAATTGCTTGACTTTATTTGGATCCACTTTGAACTCGTCGGTGATATCACATGCCCGAGGAAAGTTACTTCCTAAGCGAACTTCGCATTTGGAAAGCTTTGCATCTGGTGTTCCTTCCTCAAGATGCTCAAAACCACACGCAAATGCTCGACATGCTCCTTTGTGTCTTTCGAATATATCAAGATGTCATCGATGATGGCGACCACAAATTTATCCAAGTATTCTAAGAATACCCGATTCATCAATTGCATGAATACGCGGGAGCATTGGTAAGTCGAATGGCATCACTACAAATTCGTAATGTCCGTACCAGGATGCGGCGGACTTGGTATATCGATTCCTTAATTCTCAGCGATGGTATCACGATCGCAAGTCGATCTTGAGAATACTCTTGCCCCTTGCATTTGATCAAACAAGTCATCGATCAGGGTATAGGATACTTATTCTTGATCGTCACTTTGTTGAGCTCCACCTTAATCAATACATAATCGGAGGGATCCGTCTTTCTTAGGACAAAAGAGCAGGCGCTCCCCAAGGAGAAAGCGCTAGGTTGAATATAACCCTTCTCTAATAATTCCTCCGATTTGCTTCTTTAGTTCATACATCTCGGTTGGCGCCATGCGGTATGGTTCTCTGGAAATAGGAGCGACTTAGGCTCTAATTCGATAGTGAACTCCACTCCTCTCTGCGGAGGTAACCCGGAGTAGTTCGTCGGAAACACATCGAGAATTCATTCACAAGCTGGAATAGATGAGAGCTCTACTCCTTCTATTTCCTCATGGCATAGCACCAAAGTCCATGACATCCCTGCTTAAGTAATTTCACGGCTTTCATTGCTTTGATCAATTTTCCCGAACTTCCGGTCTCCATCCTCGGAATAAGTGTTCGGATCTGTCATCGGCAATGATATAAATGACTCTCTTTCGGTAATTGAGAATAGCTCCATGCGGTTGAGCGATCGTCTCAGAAATTAAGTCGTCACCATGTATGTCAACTACAATAAGATTTGATGACCAATCTCTCCCTCCTATAGACACTGGAAAATCTCTAGCTTCTAGGGATCCCACAATTTTCTCTCAGCTCGGTAATCCCACAACATAAGGTTCACAATCATTCAAGCACGAGATTTTCAAGCGATTAACACGGTTCGAAGATATAAAAGAATCGTAGCTCTGAATCGAATAAGACACTAGCTGGTTGCAAAAGGATCAGATCGTGCACGATGCAGCGGTGTGTTCTGATTGTCTGACTTCTTCATCTCGTAAATACGCGGAGGAACGGACCCAGCGTTGGATGCCTCTCTCTTCCCAACATTCTGCTGCTAGAAACCGCTTTGCTGCGTCTGGTTTGCACTAGTGTCCTTCGGAATCGGTACAGGAGTGCGAGTACCAAAAGATCGAGTCGCATTTCCAAAAAATGTTGCGCGATGCCCTTCCTGTCCACACTCGAAACAGGTCACAGCAGGCGCGAAATAGTCACGTCGAACATGCCCAGCTTTGCCACGGTTATAACATTTCTTCCCTGCGTCTGAAGCGGTTGGTGCTGCCCGGAACTTCTTTCCACCTCGAGAAGGATGCGGAGGCCTCTGGATGAATGAAAAGAGGGTGGCTCTGCGAGGCCCACTACTCTTATTCTCAGAAGTTGCCGGACACCTTGTTTTTGCTTAGTTGACTTCTCTCGATCGCCTCTTTCATATCATAGGCCGATGCTTTGTCACAATCTGCCGCAAGGTGGTACATTCAAATCCGGACATATAGTGCTGAATCTCGGCTTCATCCATGTCGAAATGAAAAATCCTCTCGCCTCGGTTCGACCAAGTGGCGCACATAAGTCATTTGGTGATTAAAAGTCTTAATCACGTCATCACTGATGCTTCGAATTGTGTGGTGAGAAAAACTCCCGGACTCGGGCCTCTCTAGCCAGGTGAGGACAATACTACGCTTCCATCATTAATTTAAACTCCGTCCAGTCAACATTATGCTCTTGGTCGAATGGCCTCCCACCGATCAGCCTCCTGTCGAGAAGATCTTGGGCGGCCGGAACCTTCTGTCGTTGGGACGATTAATCCTGCAAAGATCTTCTCTAACTCCTTGACCATGATCCCAGCGTCTCGGCGAGCCGTCAAATTTCGGAGGGTGCAATTTGACCACTTGATAAGCCATTTGTCCCCAGATTATCCTCGTTATCTTCTTTGTCCCATCGCCATCTGCATGTGATCAATAACTTGAGCAAACTAGTTTATCGAGCAACCACTGTTGAAGCACTCCGGCACATTAGGATATGCATTATTATTAGGCGATCCCTGCTGTCCTCCAGAATGGGAATCGGTTCGACTAGCGAAATCTCAGGGGTAGGCGTCGAATCCTCTGTCTCACATTTCCACGTCGCGTCCACGACCACGTCGCGTCCACGACCTCCCCTCAACATACGTAAACACAAACACTCGATATCCAGGGCAAACTTTCTAAAAGAAAGTCCATCAATGTTCACAAAACATGAATTAAATAAGGCGGTAGTAAATGAGATTAGGAAACTTACAACCACGGTCCACCTGACGATCTTTGGCTCGGCGGTGATGTTACACGACCAAAAATCAAAGGGCGTAAAGCAGACCCAACTAACCCATTGCCAAGATATCCATGAATCTTAGCTCTTATACCATATTACGTAACATCCGAGATAATCGGAATAATTACTGAGTAGTAAACCCTTTAAGTAAGGATTTACAAGGCTAAATAAAAGAAATGCAAATATAATTCAACCTTACAAGCGAAGTTCAAAATACGGGCTGGTTCAGGTGATCGAAAGAGTTAACTTATACAACCATATCGAAAATGACATTATTAAAACACATGTACTCAGTACTAAAGTGAACGAGAAGACAAATCACAATAACAATAAACATCAACCACATCAATGAGCCATTTCATCGTCACAGTCGATGCGTGGTTGCTTCCGCTCTCGGCTACGAACATCAAAACAATGTCCACCCCAGAAATTAGCAAAACAATGCTAGTACAAGTATCATAATACATAAATCATCGATTGCATCATAAAACATGCAAGCGGACTTAGTCATTGGAATCGATGATATGAATCCTCACGATTCCATCAACACAATCTGAGGTAATCCGGCGATCCGGCGCCCTTGGTATAGATCCCCATGATGATCGTCGGACCAACGCATGGTGGAAAACATGTCGGCGATCCGGCACCCTCGGCGAGATCCCCATGATGATCCGTCGGACCAACGCATGGTGGACATTCGATCCAGCGCCCTTAGCATAGATCCACATGACCCCCTCGGATCATTTATCCCATAAACCAATCATCTATGCATACATATATGCATTTAAATATGTTCATCAATACGAACAATTAACAACAAATACCACGAGAAATTAAGGAAATAAATTTCATATTCGACAACATGAACAAAACCATATGCATGATCAAAGTTCCGATATAAATCAAACTCAACATATGATACTTGCCTCGAAAATGGCAAGAATGAAATACTCGACAAATGACACACGTCAGTATGTCACCGCCCTCGATCGTCCCCTATGCAAGGCTCGCACCTAAGAAGAAATAAAAGAATTCATCTCATGCCGTACGAATGTCTAACAATCCGGTTTACGGCACAAAGCTCTAAAAATGAATTATGCGAACTACTTAGCGTGCGCTATGTACTCTACGTAACGTGCGCTAAGCACTGCCCGTTAACGTCGCAAATGACCAAGTCTAGCGTCGCTAGCTGTATCTTGTGATTCTCTACGATCGGTATTTATCACGCTGATGACATAACGTCGTTACGTACCAAGCGTAGCGTCGTTACTCATTCCCGATAGCGCCGTTAATATACACATCTTAGCGTGCGCTAACCGTGCATGGCAGTTTACTGTTGGGCAGAAAACTTAATCTAATGGTGATGAAACTCATGAAATCTTCAGTGCTTATACATGCCATCTCCGTGCATATCATGCTCATACGGTTTGTGAAAGATCTTTACGTATTAAATGACTACGAGATACAAGGATACGTATAATCATCACAACACCCTAATTCATCTTTGATCTTGATAAAATATCCTAAGTCGATCCATTTCATGTCCCCAAGCGTATGATTCCTCTATGTAAAAACATAAGAACTTGGTAATCTCCATATCTTGGTCATAATCATTTTGAATATACATGAATATGCTTAGGAGTCGAACACTAAAAGGTTGATGGATTATACGATGAATAAGTACCGAAGCGTCGAAAATATCCTTCTAACACATGATGTTCGACTACATACGTATTTAGCTGACTAGATAGTTCCAAATCATGATCAAAACGTCCTTCATAATAGTACTTAATATTGGTGAATAATCACCTACCTCAAAGTAGTGAATAACAAGGAGGAACTCGAAGCAATCAGCCTTGAAGGCAGACACCAATCTCGATGATCTACAATCTTCGACTCGAGGCTAGGATGCGATATGAAGGGTTTAGGATGAAGAGTATGACTCTCTAAGTCGAGGATTCGGATGTGGGAAGTGAAAAGGCTAAAAATACGAAAAGGATCTTTGTCTTATTTATAGAAAGTGATTATTAGCGCGCGCTAGTCCATATTCATAGCGTGCGCTAATGGCTTCTTGACTACACTATACTCGGCATTTAGCGTGCGCTATCTATATCGATGGCGTGCGCTACCGCGTTGATTTGGCTTTTCGGCCGTCGAGTTCATCCGGACATAATCCAAGCCGAGATCGCGGCCGATCTCACCTACATCTGTCTCAATCATGCGACTATGTGTAGCGCGCTAAGGTTCATACATAGCGTGCGCCACGGATCCCAATTAGCGTATGCTACATATAGTCGATAGCATGCGCTACATGCGCATAATCACAATTTAGGTCACATTCATGAAATCATACGCTAAACAACCTTTGGATCATGAAATACGGAGAATCATATTCGGATCAAAATGCAACAATTACAATATCACAAGGTTGATTACATATCGAAATCTCGGGTATTACATATGCGACACGGCGCACAAATCTGGCCCTTGAGAATGCGCGGGTCTTGCCGTTTCGCGAGGCTTTGAGCATCTGTGCGACACGGCGCCTGAACCACGGCCTTGAGAATGCGCGGGTCTTGCGCCGTTTTTACTGGTCATTCAGACAATTTCTGCCGCATGGCGCTACCACAGTGAAAAAGGCGGTAAGACCACAACCACGACAAGCCGATCTAGCGGTCAGAAAAATACAAGCAACGAAGAAATAATATCGATAAAGCTGGAGCGATCAGGGTAAACAACCACAAGCGAACAATATAAAGTACGGATATTACAACTTACATATTTTCCACTACACTCGGGCTATAAAGTTGTTAGGAAACCCAGACACCAATTGGAATGCGATTAGATCTAGTCGATCCCTTAATAATCATTTATACATTTTGTTTTTATATAATATATTAATATTGCAATGTTTAATTTTCATTAATTGGTTGCTGTGTTTCATGTGCCGTCTGAGACACCATAGCCCCTATACTCGCATTACAAAAGGAGTGGGATGATAGGGTATTTGATATCTTTTCGGTGCGGCATGTTGTTGGCCAGTATGCGGAACCTGAGGAAGAAAAGTGACAAATGTGGTGTAAAAAGCATCATTTGAAGGCGTTTACCAATTTTTGAGTCTAAGGGTGGAGTGGAAGAGTATCTCTGCGGATATAAAGGGATGAAGTGTGCTTGTAGAATCTGGGTGTCCGGAAGCTTCTCCTCCTCCAAAGGTTATTTTTCATTTTGTGTATTTACATTATTCGATACCCACTCCATTTCTACTTCTATCCGGGTGGATTGACTTACTACTATTAACTAGTTATTTCTTCTTTTTTTTAAGGTATAAACTTTATTCGATTGAGCGGTTTGAGTTATTTTCGTGCCTAAACTACAATCTACCAAAGCATGTAAATTTAGATTACGCATAAAGGTTAGCGAGAATCACCAATACTTAAAGACCTATTATACATTCTGTGTAGAGGCAGTCGAACATGATCTCTTGGCGTCTTTATACACACTGCTTGTAGAGGTCTAGCACTTTTTCGTTATCGGCTGACTTTAATGCCGTACCATACATTCGTCGTAATATCCCTGCATTAAAACAATGACTTTCCAAGTAACCAGCGGTCCCAGTATCCTTTTAAGGCATAGGTAAGAGATTGGTAATCCACCTACGATCTGCTATTTGCTATGATTAGTTCAATCCATACGGTTACTGGTTGCCATTCCGCTTGTCGGACTTGGGACATAAGTTTCTTGCTTTGTATGCCTCGGAGGGTTATATCCTTTAGTCATGGTTTTGGTAAGGTGGACTTGCACCACATTATGTGTTAATCTACTTGTTATACGATCTACTAAAAGTGAAGCGGGAAGAGGCCAAATACTTAGGCCATGAGTATGTGCGTATCTATCAAACAACGTGAGATATATATTGCATCAAAGTATTGCCATGGCCACTCTATATCAAAGTTACTTCCAGTTTACGGCATGGTTAAGCCATGATTAGGTAAGTGCAAAGAAGATATAATGCGGTATCTTTAGTAGAACCCGACAAATTAATCCCTGCACATGCTACTAGAGCCAACACTACAATTCTAAATATTTATAGAAAGTAATAGGTTTTGCAAACAAGGTCATTATCATGTGACCAACGGTCGGTGGTATTATAATAGTATAAAGGGATGTAGGGAATGTGTGTTCCATTGACCATATTTATATCTTGAAGCATTCATTAGGTGAGACCTATCAATCCTGCATCCTTTTTAGCAAGGTTCAATCGATGTATGTGCCAATGAGCATAATCAAAATCTTCCGGTATTCATTTTCAACTCTGCAACCCACTAGACCAAATGTTGCATCTTGCATGGAGTATATTTTATGTGCATAAATAAGAAAATTCACCCTCTTTACACAAAAAAATCATCCGAAGTTAGAAGTTCCATCATAAAGAACTCAACATCGACCTTGCCATAGCACGGATGGCTCCATCCCTCACCCCAAGATTTTTATCAAATAAAAATTCTTATTGGTAGCTTCATCATAATCAAACCCGATTATAAGAGCGGCATGTAAATCGGGATCGATTCTTGCACTGGCTTACCTTCCTCTCCTTGTGTTTTCTAAATTTCTTGGAAGTACATTCTTTGCTTTTGCTTTGGTAGGTTGAACAAAACATCTTTGCCTGAGAAAACAAATTATATTTGATCGAATTTGTATAAATAAAATAGTGTTAACAATGAAATACATATTCATACGTGAAGTGAAAAAAGTTGATTAATACAAGTCCAAATGTGTTTAGGATGTGGACGTAGAGAACGCTAGATAAAACTAATCAACATCCTGAACATTTGGACTTGTATTAATCAAATTTTTTTATTTCATGTATGAATATATATTTCGTTGTTAAGACTATTTATACAGTCTTATCAAATATAATTTGCTTCTACTCTTTCTGCGGGATGTTTTTGGTCAACCTACCGAAAGCACTTTGAAGGGTACTTCGATGAATTTAGAAAACACGAGGAGAGGAAGCAGAAGGCGTGTAAGAATTTGAGCCCGATTTACATGCGTTCTTATAATTGGTTTTGGTTATGATGAAGCCACCAATAAGAACTTTTATTGAAAAAAAATTTGGGGTGAGGAATGAGGCCATCTTGGCTATGCCAAGGTCGATGTTGAGTTCTTTAAGGGTGTAGCCTATGATACTAAAGTCGTAATTTATTGACCTTTGTTAAGTTTATTTTGGTAATATTGAAATTTGTTCTCGATTATGATGGAACTTTGTGGCTTGTAATTACGAATCATTATTATGATATAACTTGTGAGCTCTGAGTCTGCTAATCTTTTTAGAGATGATATTGATTTGTGAGTTTGGCATTTCATATCCTTCTTACTGAGAGTGAGGGTAATTGTGGTCTTATGAGTATGAGTAATCCAGATTGGTACATTAAGTTGGATTTAAAACAAGTGCATTTGTATTTATCATTTTCGGATGTATATTTATAAATTTGTCTATGTACATTTCGGGACTAAGGCTTAGATGTTGTTGTACATTTCGGTTTTATTGTATGTTACTTAAGTTTCCAGGTCAAAAGCATGTACATGCCTCAACGATGAATTGCTATGAGGTATTATTAGAAAAAAATAAACAGCAATATATAGTTTACAATTTATCCCTCGAAATTACATATAATATGGATATGTTATAATTAATAATTATTCTATGCCCTTCGTTTATCAAACTAGTGTCATGCGTTATCAATATTAAGAAGTAGTCAGTATTTTTGTTTCGTTTGGCTGGAAAAAGTACTACTCCCTCAGTGTCAGACCAAATGTCACATGTTTCATTTATCTATGTTCGTCGTTTCTTGGCAAATTGTACACCCAAACAAAATTGGGGTCACATAATCCAGTTTATCCCCACTATTTTGAGTTTATATCTAAATCACGGTACACAAAATAGAATGGGACGAGGAGGTATTGCGAGAGATCGTCTTTTTTAAGTTAAGAAAAGACCAAAACTGATAGTTTTATTTTTATAACCAATAATATATACACGAAAATGACAGTTTTATTTTTATAAGCTATAATATACATACGAAATTATAGGTTATTAAAATATAATTCAGTTTCGATCTTTTTTAATTTAAAAAAATAGTCTATCGCAATATTTTGTAAAATGTGATATTTAATTTGGGCGGAATAGAGTAGTACATATTAAATAGCAAGTGTATTGTTTTTTCGAGAAAAAAAAAAGAAAGAAAAAGGAATATATACTAGTCCGATTTTGGTAACATCAACTATTGGACTTGTTATTGCCAAACATTTACTGGACCGGCCCATTAATGTAGGTCCAAGTTAAGAAACTACTTATGGACAGGAAACAAGATTATTCTCTACGACACGAATCGCCAATAACAAATAGCAGGTAGCGAGGGTTTCATCTCATCGACTTTGATCATCTAGCTCAATGGGAACCGAAGAAGAAGAATCCGCTGTATTGGAGTTTTTCCCCTACGAGAAATCAACAGATGATCATCCGACAACTTGTCTGTCAAGTCGTCTATAGGGTCGGACAAATCGAAAATCTCCGACCAATCGATTATGGACGAGGAACTATTATTTATCAAGTCATCTATGGAATCCGACATATAAAAAACGTCTAACCAATCGATGATGGAAGAGGAACGACTATCTGTCAAGTCATCTACGGAGGAGATGAAGAGGGTTAGACTATAAAATCAGGATCAAAGAGAAAAGTTGATTTTGAGGAAAAGGAGGATTCGTATGAGTATGAGTCAGATGAATCCGAGGATGAGGAGGAGGAGGATTCTGAAGATTTGGATGATTTGATGTCACCTTAGAAGTTTTGGGGAGTGATGGCATACCTCTTACTATTAAAGATATATGAAACACTCGATAAAACGCTTTTGTTATGTGACTACCAGTGTAAGGTAATTATAATCTTAAAGTTAAGTAGTTACGTTCGCAGTCATTGCTAGCTAAGTTTTTGGTAATTTCGACATTTTAAATGATCCTCTTGTTTGTTAAATAATGGTGCCCCTTTTTGTGACTTGTGGTAAACCTTGCTGTATTTTAGATGTGCCTTTTAATTTATGCTGAATCCACTCAGTTACATTCAGTTTTTGTTTTAAGAAAGAATTGTTTACAATAGTTGTAGAAATTGATATCATTATTGTTATTGTTGATGTTTAAGTCTTTGGTGTTATTCTTGTGGTGGTGGCGGTGTTGTTGCTGTTGGTTTAATGTGAAAAATCTCTCGATACTTTTGTGACTTGCCCAATTAGTTCCAGACCACTTCTATAATTGCCTTCTTGTTTGTATCATTGTATGTTTTGATTCTTGGATTTTCGATTTCCAATTCTACGGCTTGTGAGAGAAATTTGACTATTGTTTTTCATTTCGACTTATAATCATATTTCATTAATATTTTTACAATAGTTCCATCGGTAGGATGTTCCAAGTCTTTTTGAGGCATGAATATTAGCCAGTCGGGCATACCTCGATCTGACTAGATTACTATAGAGGAGGTGTTCTTGGGTGTTTTATTCTTGATAGACAAAAGATATCTTAGCTTCCGCAAACTTGTTAAACGACTCCACGACCTCGAAACTAGGTGGCGGTGATGCCATTAGGATCCTTCTCCTGTTAACACAATCGGGAACATATAAAGAGTTGAGTCGAATGTCTATTTTTCAATATACGATTGTAAAGCGCAAAACCATTTCCCCTTTTTATGCTTTAGGTCTGTAGTTATGATATCCATTCATCCCGAGAAAACCCAAGCTACCACTAATTACTTCGTTTCATTATTTCCTTAGACACTACCCATTCTTTGCTTTATTTTGATTTACAACTCCGCCCACATTTAGATAGAGAAAAGCTTCTTGTTGTACTCCATTTACGGATCATTTAATTGAGAAAAGTTTCCGGTTCCACCCTCCCAGATCTAATTGCGGTTCCACTAATAAAATTATGACACTGTCCACTACTGACAACTAATATTAGTTTCCTTTTATATTTCTTAGTTTTCTTCCATTTCATTATTTCATTTATCAACACCGGATCTTTAGATTGCTCTTGTATTTTTTAATTGATGTTTAATAAATTAGAAGAGATGAAAATTATTTGATGTTTTAGTTAATTTTATTCAATCACACATTCTAATTTTTTTATTTTCCCTTGCAAGTGTTTTCTTGGATAGGAGAGTTAAAATTACACAAACTCTTGCGGTAAACTATCTACGTGGATACTCACTCTTAACATTAAGATTTTTCGGGAAAAATTATCATGTGTAAAATATTTAAAACATTAAAAAACTAAAAGTGAAAAACAGGTAGGACCTGAATTGTTTTATCTTATTTTTCTTGAGCTAGAACAAATCATTTTATCTTGTCTATCACAGAGGAAAAAGAAAAGGGGCCGGCAAACTATTTGCTTTATGGTTATTCGGAGTCACTCCGATTCAAAAGTATGTTTATTATATTCGTACCACTCAAATCCAAAAATGAATATTGGAATACAAGTTGAAATATTTACACACACACACACACACACACACATATATATATATATATATATATATATATATATCTAAAGAAAATTCAAAGTATTGTGGTAGACCGTCTATATTTAATTGAAAAATAGACGGAGTGATATTGTTAAGAAAGACATTGATGTTCTCAAGCAATATTTAACTAATCCCTTTATTAATTTTTTTTTTAATTATTCTGCTGGAGAAGAATCAGCGAAGCTTTTTGTTTGGCAATTAGGGTTTCTGGTAGAATTTTCTTCGATTGGGAAAAAAGTTACTGGGAAACCCAGGCACCAATTGGAATGCGATTAGATCTAATTAATCCCTTGACAATTATTTATACATTTTGTTTTTATATAAAATATATTAATCTTGCGAGGTTATGAAAAGGAGGAGGATTCACATAATGTGTTTACAAGAGACTAGGTGGGTTGGCGAAAAGCGAGTGTTAGCTCCTTGGGGTTACAAGTTTTGGTACTGGAAAGATAGAAGTAGAAATGGAGTGGGTATCGTCATTGATAAAGAAATCATTGATGATGCGGTGGAAGTGTCGAAAAGGCGATAGAATAATGAGTATTAAGCTTGTGATAGGGGATGGGTTTCTAACTATCATAAGTGCTTATGCACCTGGTAGGATTAGATGCATCGATCGAACAAAAGTGCAGGAAGATTTGGAAGAGGTTGTCGAATGAATTCCTATGGGTGAGAAATTGATCATTGGTGGTGACCTCGATGGGCATGTCGGTGTTAGCGAAATGGCTTTGAGAGCGTTCGTGGTGGCTTTGGTTTTGGGGATAGGAATGAAGCGGAAATGGTATATTGGATTTCGCATTAGCTTATGACTTGGGTGTTATGAACACTTGGTTCGAGAAAAGGGACTCTCATTTGGTGACATATAGAAACGGAGGTGTATAAAGTTGGTGATAACGGAAAAGTGATAGACCTCGGGTGTATAAAGGCCTTGAAGAGGTCATGTTTGACTAAAGGAGATAGACTTGCTTTATCATTTGTACACAAGAATGTAGAATAAGTATTGGCGATTCTGGCGGCTGCAGAATCTATAATTGCCTGCTTTGGTAGATAGATTGTAGTTCATGCACGAAAATAACCCAAATTGCTCAATTGGAATAAAGCTTCTACCTTCAAAAAAAAAAAAAATAACTATTTAATATTAACACATGTGATTTTATTTGGCGGTGCATAATAAAAAGTTCTAATAAAAAGATAGTATATTTCAACAATTGAAGGAGCTTACATCCTTGTTAGAGTTGGACTGAAATTCTTTTGTCAATGGTATAACCGCACCAACCGAGTGCCTTCGAATAATCTCCTTCATCCCATTAAAGTTTCGGACATTGGGATAATTTATCTTCCTCATTTTGCCCTGTAGATGTAATCAACAAAAAAAATACAAATATACACTATCTTTTTATGATAGTGGATCAACCAAAAATATAAATACACAAAATGAAAAATAACCTTTGGAGGAGGAGAAGCTTCTGGACAATCGGTATCTCTACAAGCACACTTCATCCTTTTATATTTGCAGAGATACTCTTCCACTCCACCCTTAGGCTCGAAAAATTGGTAAACGTCTTCAAATAATGCTTCTTTACAGCCACATTTGTCACTTTTCTTCCTTGTGTTCCGCATACGGTCAACCACATCTTTGCCAGAAAGATCTCAAATACCTATCATCCCATCCTTTTGTAATGCGAGTATAAGCGGCTATGGTGTCACAAGCGACACATGAAACTGACAACCAACAACAACAACATCTCAGCCTTAGTCCCAAAATGATTTGGGGTCGGCTAACATGAATCAAACTTTGAAATCGTCAATGATTGTTACATAAATAACATAAAAGGAAAAAAAAGAGGGAAAAAAGTAGAGTAAAAAACAAAAAAAAAAAATCCTGAAAAATAAATTAAAGGATAACATGAAATAAAAGAAAATAGGAATAAGAAAAAAAGGAATCGATTCGATTCCAAGAAACCGTTTTTCCAAATTTCTTTGTGTTTCATGTGTCATCTGTGTTTCACCATAGCCGCTATACTCGCATTCTGAAAGGAGTGGGATGATAGGGTATTTGAGATCTTTTCGGTGCGGCATGTGGTTGGCCGTATGCGGAACCTGAGGAAGAAAAGTGACAAATGTGGGTGTAAAGAAGCATCGTTTGAAGGCGTTTACCAATTTTTCGAGTCTAAGGGTGGAGTGGAAGAGTATCTCTGAGATATAAAGGGATGGAGTGTTCTTGTAGAATCTGGGTTGTCAGGAAGCTTCTCCTCCTCGAAGGTTATTTTGTGTATTTATATTTTTGGTTGATCCATTATCATAAAAAGATAGTGTATATTTGTATTTTTTGTTGATTACATCTACGGGGGCAAAATGAGGAAGATAAATTACCCCGATGTCGAGACTTTAATGGGATGAAAGAGATTATTCGAAGGCACCGGTTGGTGCGGTTATACCATTGACAAAAGAATTTCGGTCCGACTCTAACAAGGATGTAAGCTCCTTAAATAGTTTAAATTTACTATCTTTTTATTAGAACTTTTTAGTATGCACACTTCCCATTTTAATTAAAATCACACTGTGTTCATAAGGTTGATTGACTTACTACTATTAACTAGTTATTTTTTTGAAGGTAGAAACTTTATTCGATTGAGCGGTTTGGGTTATTTTAGGTACGAACCACAATCTACCAAAGCATGTAAATTTAGATTACGCATAAAGGAGTTAGCGAGAATCACCAATATTTAAAGACTATTTTACATTCGTGTGTGCGGTGATAAAGCAAGTCTATCCCCTTGAGTTAAACATGATCTTTTCGCGTCTTTATACACCTTGTAGAGGTCTAGCACTTTTTCGTTATCGATTGACTTTAATGCCGTACCATACATTCCTCGTAATATCCTGCATTAAAACAATGACCTTCCAAGTAACCAACCGTCGCCCGAGTATCCTTTTAAGATTGATAGGAAGAGGCGGTAATCCGCTCTGATCTGCTAGCTACTACGATTAGTTCAATCCATACGATTGCCTAGTTCGCCATTACTGTCACACTTGGGGCCAGTTTCTTGCTTTGTATGCCTCGAAGGGTTATATCCTTTAATCTTGGACTTGCACCACATTATGTGTTAATCTACTTGTTATACGATCTACTAAAAGTGAAGCGGGAAGAGGCGAATACTTTTTTGATAACTAGTTGATCTCGGCAGCGCACTAATCTAGTCCCTCATTGAACCCATCGTAACCCGTTGAGAGAAGTAAATCGCGAGTCGCTCGAGCAATTCCGGAGTTCCCAATGCCTTTTACGTACATGCGCCTGAGAGAAGCCCTTAGCGGTGCGGCGCCTCGGGTTCCAGCCTGATTCTGGGAGAAACGACGGCTGATTAGTCGGCACCTCAGGGTTCCCAGTGAAATACTCCCCCTGCCGCTTGGCGAGATTAAACATTGATTAGCGGTCGCTCGAGCTAGCCAGGGAGCTAGAGGATCGTAAGAGAAAAACCTCCTCTTTCACCTCCTTGGTGGGATTAGAACCCAGACCTCTCCCGAAGGAGTGTCTTGGGTGTAGGCGTTCTACCCTTTGGACTACCTACCCTTTCCCCAAAATGAGTAGGATTAGAGGCGAATACTTGGGACATGAGTATGTGCGTATATCTATCAAACAACGTGAGATATATATTGCATCAAAGTATTGCCTTGGCCTCCTTATACCTAAGTTTCTTCAAGTTTCTGGCAAGGTTAAACCCGCAATTAGGTAAGTGCACAGAAGATATAATGCGGTATCTTTAGTAGAACCCGACCCGATTAATCCTGCACATGCTACTAGAGCCGACATTACAATTCTAAATATTTATAGAAGGTGATAGGTTTTGCAAACAAGGTCATTATCATGTGACCAACGATCGGTGTTAATATATTAGTATAAAGGGATATAGGGTAAGTATGTTCCATTGACAATATTTATATACTGAATCTTTCATTTGGTGATACCTTTATCCTGCATCCTTTTTAGCAACCGATTTCAATCCGATGTATGTGCGATGAGCATAATCAAAATCTTCGGTATTCATTTTCAACTCTGCAACCCACTAGACCAAATGTTGCATCTTGCATGGAGTATATTTTATGTGCGAAATAAGAAACTTCACTCTCTTTACACAAAAAAATCATCGAAGTCCCGAGTTCCATCATAATCATAATCAGAACAAGTTCGCTATTACCAAAATAAACTTAATAAGAATTGATAAATTACGACTTGAGGATAATCGCCACCCTTAAATAACTCCACATCGACCTTGGCATAGCAAAGATGGCCCCGTCCCTCACCCAGATTTTTATCAAATAAAAATTCTTATTGGTAGCTTAATCATAACGAAACCCGATTATAAGAGCGGCATGTAAATCGGGTTGATTCTTGCCTGAGCTTCTGCCTCCTCTCCTTGTGTTTTCTAAATTTCTTGGAAGTCTTTGCTTTCGGTAGGTTGAACAAAAACATCTTGCCTGAAAGAAAACAAATTATATTTGATCAATTTGTATAAATAAAATAGTCTTAACAATGAAATACATATTCATATTTGAAGTGAAAAAGTTGATTAATACAAGTCGAATGTTTAGGATGTGGATGTAGAAACGCTAGATAAAACTAATCAACATCACAAACATTTGGACTTGTATTAATTAACTTTTTTATTTCATGTATGAATATATATTTTGTTGTTAAGACTATTTATCTGATCGATCAAATATAATTTGCTTCTACTCTTCTGCGGGATGTTTTGTTCAACTGCTACAGCTTCGAAAGTACTTCGAGAAATTTAGAAAACCTGAGAGAAGCGAGAAGATTGTGCGAAATTTGAACGATTTACATGTCGTTCTTATAATTGGGTTTGGTTATGATCGTGAAGCTACGATAAGAACTTTTATTTGATAAAAAATTTTAGGAGTGAGGAATGGGGCCATCTTGGCTATGCGAAGTCGATGTTGAGTTCTTTAAGGGTGTAGCCTCGATCTGGAGTCGTAATTTATTGGCCTTTGTTAAGTTTATTTTGGTAATATTGAAAGTTGTTCTCAGATAATGATGGAACTTTGGCGGCTTGTAATTGACTCATTATTAGGATATAACTTGTGACCTCTGAGTCTGCTAGTCTTTTTAGAGATGATATTGATTTGAGTTTGGCATTTCATATCCTTCTTCAGAGAGTGAGAGTAATTTTGGTCTTATGAGTATGAGTAATCCAGTTGGTACATTAAGGGGGTGTATTGGATTGGGATTACGTAGGATTTTTGGACTTTTATAAGTCCATGGACTTTTGAAATTTATAGACTCCATGATAGGTTTAGGGAATTCTATAGACTCGCGTGGAGTTTTGGGGAATTTGTTATCGAATTCGCGTGGATTTTGTTGGAGTTGAATACATTAACCCAGCCTTTCATTGAGTCTCGGCCGCAGTGGGAATGCATTCCCGGCGGTAGTTGGACATCAACAACAGGTGGGATGGACTCCCTTAGATTTACAGTGACACCCTCTTCTCGGCGTGACTCGACAACCCGCCTCCACCACGGCTCCGATTCATCTTTCTCGAATCGCGGCAACGGCGACAATTTTAACAATGGTGGCGTCGGCGGCGGTGTGGGCGGGTCAGCGGAGAGTGGCGGCGGATATAAGGGAAGCTCAAATGACATAGCGGCCGTTGGGTGACAACGGGCGGCGAAATCCGTGAAATCTCATGTGTGAAGCTCAGTTTCGTCCTTTGTAATTTTTTGAAAAATCCGTGAGAATCGGATTGTTAAAATCCATAATGTTGAATACCACGGATTTTTAAAGACTTCAAAAGTCAGTTTGAATACCTCACGAATTTTAAAAGGCATTAAAAGTCTGGATTGAATACCTCTGGATTTTAAAGGACTTTTAAAAGTCTGGATCGAATACACCCAGGACTTTCAAAATCCTTTAAAATCTTCTGATCTCAATCGATACACCCTCCTAAGTTGGATTTAAAACAAGTGCATTTGTATTTATCATTTTCGGCGATGTATATTTATAAATTTGTCTATCTACATTTCGGTTTTATTGTATGTTACTTAAGTTTCCAGGTCAAAAGCATGTACATGCCTCAACGATGAATTCTTTGTGAGGTATTATTAGAAAAAATCAACATCAATATATAGTTCACAATTTATCCCTGGAATTTACATATAATATAGATATGTTATAATTAGTAACTATTCTATGCCCGTCGTTTATCAAACTAGTATGATATGGTATAGGAGTAGGACGATGAATTATCGAATAGGAATATTGTGAAATTTAATCCTGGAAGACAGTATTTTGCAAGCGCCTATTATTAAACTTTATTGATATTCTCAGGTGAGAATCGAGGTGGTTTTTAGATGGAGTGTCATGCGTTACCAATATTAAGAAGTAGCCAATATTTTTGTTTCGTTTGGTTGGAAAAAGTACTACTCCCTTAGTGTCAGACCAAATGTCACATGTTTCATTTATCTATGTTCCAATCATTTCTTGGCAAATTGTACACCCAAACAAAATTGGGGCCACATAATCCAGTTTATCCCCACTGTTTTTAGTTTGTATCTAAATCTCTGTACACAAAATAGAATGGGACGAGGAGGTATTGCGAGAGACCGTCTTTTTTAAGCTAAGAAAAGACCAAAACTGATAGTTTTATTTTTATAACCAATAATATATACACGAAAATGACAGTTTTATTTTTATAAGCTATATATACATACGAAATTATAGGTTATTAAAATGTAACTATCAGTTTCGGTCTTTTTTTAATATTTCGCAATATTTTGTAAAGTGTGACATTTAATCTGGGCGGGAGAGAGTAGTAAATATTAAATAGCAAATGTAGTGTTTTTGCCGGAAAAAAAAAAGAAAGGAAGAGGAATATATACTAGTCCGATTTTGGTAACATCAACTTTTGGACTTGTTATTGCCATACAATTACTGGACAGGCCCATTAATGTAGGTCCAAGTTAAGAAACTACTTTTGGTCCAATTTAGACACGGACAGGAAACAAGATTATTTTCTACGACACGAATCGCTAATAACAAATAGCAGGTAGTGAGGGTTTCATCTCGTCGACTTTGATAATCTAGCTCAATGGGAACTGAAGAAGAAGAATCCGCTGTATTGGAGTTTTTCCCCTACGAGTAATCAACAGATGATGAAGGATTATCCGACAAACCGTCTGTCAAGTCATCTATAGGTTCGGACAAATCGAAAATCTCCGACCAATTGATTATGGACGAGGAACTTTTATCTATCAAGTCATCTATGGAATCCGACATATAAAAAACGTCTGACCAATCGGCGATGGAAGAGGAGCGACTATCTGTCAAGTCATCTACAGAGGAGACTATAAAATCAGGATCAAAGAGAAAAATTGATTTTGTGAAAGGAGGATTCGTATGAGTATGAGTCAGGCGAATCCGAGGATGGGAAGGAGGATTCTGAAGATTCTGATGATTTGATGTCACCTGAGACAGAAGAAGATTTTGGGAGTGATGTCATTCCTCTTACTGTTAAAGATATATTATGCTGGATGGTTGGGGACTTCAGACCAGAGCGGTAAAGATCAAGCTCTTGCCCAAAATTGGGAGATATTTGAAGCCCATTGAAGATAGTGAGGTATTTTAATCACTCAATTTACTTGTTTGTTGTTTATTAGCATGATTATATGAAAGATTTGTTTCGAACATATGTTTACTTTACTAATTTGATACACATGTTTACTTTAAGTTTTAAAGTTGGGCTGTGGTTCCCATTGCATTATATGAATGTTAATTTGGTTTGGACTGTGGTTCTAGATGTGACTATTTAGATTATTTATAGTTTATGTCATCATTGTTTGTGTATCATTATTGTCTTTTACCTTCATTTACTCACTACTTAGAAGTTGTTCAGGTTTGCAAGTTTTAATTTTATACTTTTGTTGTTTATAGGGATTCAAAATTAGTGACCATCCTGGTTATATATGGACCGTATCTTCGCTCGTGTCCGGATAGTCAATCATCGACAAAAGTGAGAGATACCCCGAAGGATACAATCATTTGGTATATATGTGTTCTCTGGCCATCAAGTTTTACAATGGAAAAAATGTATGCAATCTTCTTTCTTTATTCTTATTATTATATACCTTTTTACCTTTTTCTTTCCTGTACTACTATTTATTATGTACAATTGAACTCTAAAACATATTAAGCTTTCGATTTCCAGAAAACTGGCTTTAGGATGAAGGATGTCGAAAAAGTCACCATGTGCATGTCCATGTGGACCAATTACAGTTTGACATTCAGTGCGACTTGGGATGAAACAACTAGGACATTTCAATCAAACGTGTGGGATAATACGGTTGACATGGAAGTGAAAGTCAGACTGTGCAGACTTAAGCCATCGCCATTGAGCACGGAAGACGAACTATTATCATCGTACAACTCGGGTGACGAATTGTCTGACAAATGGACGATGGAGGATCCATCCGATATATGTATAGCTGGAAATGAGAAATCGGATCTTTTGACAAGGATCTCAGATCTCTGTTGTTATTCTAACACCAGGATGTTGAATGTCATAAAGAGTTAAAGAGTGACAATCGCACTGCTAACAAGGATATAGTGAAGCTTATGACAAAAGTTCGTTCGTACTTGAGATCCATCCTGCAGTGGGAGGTAATGATAGTTCTTTATCTTCTATTTTGGGTTCTAATTTGTTACATATATACCTTTGCCAATTATCATTTTTGGAGCAAGATGTAGTTGAATATGTATTGACACCAAAGTTGATTACCGGGGCATTCCCGAACATCCACTAGTTTGAGTAGTCTATATTTCTGATCCATTCAAACTTGTCATCATAACCAAAAGCTCGAGTAGTCTGCAGCAGAATCTCCCAGTGAACAGTATCATAGGTCTTCTTTATATCAACTTCTGTCATACACTTCAGGTGATAGTTCGCTTCTTCCATGTCCCTAATCAACTCTTTCAAGTGAATGTTGTGACCAATCTGTCTCCCTTGCACAAATGCCCCTTGCTAAATAGAAACAGTGTCAGTTAGATTTACCTCAATCTGGAAGCAATAACTAGTTAATATCTTGTATTTCATTAGATTTATAATCTTTTTCTATTGCAGGAGTCCACCTTTGGGATCAGAGTAATCAACTGTGTTGTTTTTTATTCAGAATTCTGCCATAACTCTTGCACTGCTTTAGTTACTAATTCCCCGTCAATAGCCCAGCTGGTTTTGTAGAAGTGACTAGTGAGCATTATACCACCCATTCTGGCCAGGAGCCTTTTTTGGATTGATACCAAAAATTTCCTTTTTCACTTGAGCATTAGTAATTGCCGCAGTTAGTTTAGAATTTTGACTGACAGTCACGAGTTTCCCTATTCTTATAACTATACAATCAATATTCTCGTGCTCATATTGTGTTTCAAGGAGATCTTTGTAAAATTTAACAGTTTGTTCAATCATCATCTTCTCATCTTCGATCTCGGCCTCTTTATAATATGCTTATGTAGGGCTTTAAGTGTTCTGACTTCCTTGGTCATATATCGGACATAACTATTCTGATTCCAAGGCAGAAGATCAATGACCAGTTTAGCCGTTACCCGGAGTGCTACGATCATGTACGCCTGATGAACAAATGGGCTTTTGATTTTTACGTCAAAAATAATGTAAGCTGTTTGGAGGTCACCATCTCTTTAATTTTCTTTATTTACTTCAAACCCAAATAGCAATGCAAGTACTAAACCATACATTTTTGTTTGTGCAGTACACTGAGCCGTCTGAGTGTTACCTTGGGCTTGAGCATGTGCAAACAGTCAATTTATGGAAAGAAACGGACTGCTGTTATACCTATTATGTCACATTCGGTGTTTATACCAAGGAGCCTACAGATTTTATTGAACAGCCATTTGAGGTCAAGGTGCAGGATATAAAACATTCGATAAAAGTCATATTCTGCAGGAAAGCTGCTTCAAGGATATGAACCATTCGATAAAAGGCTTTTGTTATGTGACTACCAGTGTAAGGTAATTATAATCTTAAAGTTAAGTATTTATGTTCACCGTCATTGCTAGCTAAGTTTTTTGGTAATTTCGACATTTTTAAATGATCCCCTTGTTTGTTAAAATATTGGTGTCCCTTTTTGTAACTTGTGGTAAACCTTACTGTATTAGTTGTATTTTAGATGTATGTGCCTTTTAGGCTGAATCCACTCAGTTAAATTCAATTTTTTTGTTTTGAAAAGCCTATATTTTGATGGTTTTTGGAATTTCATCTCATTTCTCCTTCACAGGAAATTTCATCTCATTTCTCCTTCACTTCTCATTTTTGGAATTTTGTGTTAACCAATTTTCGACAATAAATTGGCACTATAATTTTCAGTTGAGATTAAGGTGCATCAAATGAATTAAGAATTGTTTACAATAGTTGTAGAAATTGATGTCATTGTTGTTACTGTTGATGGTTGTGGTGCTGTTGTTGCTAGACCATCTCGATATAGCTGCAAAATAGTCTTGAGCACTATTTTTGTGTTAATCATTCTCAAGCGATTCTTGTATATTTAAGATATCTGCGGTGCTCCCCATTTATAGTGTAATAATGTTTCATTCCACTGTTGGCGTCGATTTGGTCAGCGTCACGTGTCTTGATACGGGCGAATGGATCGAAGCCACGTAGAAAATAATAAATAAGATGAAAAGGATTAAATCACTAAATTTTATTAATGACCGTATTATGAAGTAGAGCCGGTGATTATTTTTTAGCGGTATATCTACTTTTCTCACTTATTCTGATTCTCTCTCTTTTCTCTCTTTTTATCATAAATGCCAAAAATCCAAAGTCCTCTCTCAATGTATATTCCTTCTATATATAGACAATCTGGGCGATCGAGGAGATGACGGTGGCGAATGTTGGGAATATGCCCAAAACACTTGTCGATCTGCAAATATGCCTTAGACACGTGGCGGTCTCTAAGGATTACCTTGGGAAGGGGCATGGCGCATGCGTTAATTGGCATGCGGGCACATCGCATGCTTGGCGGCAGCTTATCCATTTGGGGTTGGTCCTCGGGTCTCCCGCCGTTCAGTCGGCCTTGTTGTAATCTTGAATCGGAGCATTTTTATCTTACATGCCTTTCGGTCTTTGGATCGGACCGGGCTGGATTCAGCGTCTCTGTCGGTCCGGTTTTGGCGAGCGGGAGAAGATCGGGTTTATACCGGTCCGGCTTGAGCTCTGCTCGGCGGTTGGTGCTGGAGTGCTTACGTGAATGCCAAGGTGGATGGGCTATCAACAAGGGCCCCGAGTCGAGGCCGTCTTGGGTTGGCCGAAGTGAGGTTGTTTCATATTGAGGCCGATCCGGCTTGTGGGAGGATAAGATCTCTCGAAGGGACGCCTCTTCGAGAGTCACGTTGATTCGCTTTCAGGGTCATTGAGTGTCATGATGAGGGAGACGCGTGGCGGAATCTGATTTGATGACGCGTTCACACGCTTTCGAATTTCGCGACGGTTCAGCATGAATCGTCGCTCCACGCGCCTGGCATTTAATGCCCTTTTTCTCTTATAAATATAGGATGTCTCCTTCATTATTCCCTTCGCCATTTTTGAGTTTTGTTGCAGAGAAGAGAGAGAAAATTTTCCGGCGTTCTATTCCTGATTTTATAGAGACTTTCCCGGTAAGCTCTTTTCCCCCCTTTTTCATTTAAGATGTCGGAGTTGAGGGGCGAGACAACGGCAGAGTTGACCGTGTCGCCGGACCGCACGAGTGTGGCGGATCTGTCAGTAGGCGGAGTTCCTGTTGACTGGAGTGTCGAGGAAGGAGAAGGCGAGATCGCGAGGTCGCCGGGATCTGGAGAGGTGGAGATGGCGGTGCCGTTGACGGCCGTCGGTGGGACTCAGGCGGAGGAAAGGGTCGAGTCGGTGGTGGCTTGGACTCGCCTCGGCCTTCCCCTTTCGTGGAGGCGGCGTGGGATTCGGCCTCGATTCGCAGCACCGTTACGGAAGAGCAATTAGCGGCTTGGCGGCTGCGATTTAAGATCCCGGCTAGGGTGCGGATGTTCGTTCGAATCCAGGAGAGGCCTCACACTCCGCCCGTTGGTTGTACGGCGGTGTCTTATCGCTCTCTGTGGCGAAGTGAGGTTTTCGCTTAGTTAGCCTTCTCCCGGTGGCTAAGGCGGTGGGGCCTTCTGTCCCCCAAATCCGTCAATTCACAGGCTCGGGTGGTGGGTCTTTCATCCTTTTCAACCCGGCCTGGTGGCAGAGCCCGACTTTGAGGAGTTCAGCAGTCTCTTTCTATAGAGGTCGGTCGGCGGATCCGGCTCAGTGATTTTATCGACGGCCGGCATGCCATGCATAAAGAATTGGTGGATGTGCCGGAGACCATCCATAGCTGGAAGGAGCAGTGGTTTTACATAGGGGGACCGTGGAGGAGCTCGGCGGATGAGTGGGAGCTTGGAGTGATAGATGCCGAGCTTCGGGTCCCAGAGCACTTCACTGCCAAAATGAGTAAGTGTCGTGTTTCGTATTCCTGTTCCTTTTTTGTCTAACGCTCATCATTTATTGCATGTGCAGAATGTAACACCCCCAAACCACTTGGGAATATTACAGCGCCGCAGACCCTCTCCATGAGGATCTACCAGGCTAAATACAAAAACAATACATCACATTTTAAGCCGATGTGGCTAAATAATGAACCATTAGACCGATTTGGTCTTTTACCAAATATTTTTACATCGAACATACAAAACTCCTTTTTCTAACTTTCGTACCAGCGAGGGTTAGGATACATTAATACTTCCCGAAACTTAGAAAATACTGACAAAAAGACAAACAATAAGACTTCACCAAATACCCAACCTGACCTTCATGTGATTAGCATCGTCGTCTTCCATCATCCTTCGTACCGACCACGTGGTTCGCTCCCGACAACTGCAAGTACACGGGCCTTGTCTGAGACATCCACCCCGAATACTCGGGGTTAGCAAACTCCTTTGTTTTGCTAGTGCAGTATAAAGTGCGAATACGAGCTATACACAACATATTCGAGAATATAAAAAAACTTGATTAATTCCACAATTGACCCAGTGAAAATTTCAGAGATATTTCATTGAATAAAATAGTTCAAACCATGAAAAATTGGAATGAGACACGCGAGGCTCTTTGAAAAGCATTTAAAAGTCTCGGGAGTTTTAGAAAGACATTTACGGGCTAATAAATCTTTAACTCGACAAACCACATAGGGACACGGGCGAAGAATTGTTTTTACTCAAAGATACCAATCGGTCACAAACACGGGTCCGCGACCCAAAACATCCATATCCCATACTCGAGTGAATAACACAGCGGTCACACTCGATACATAGCAAACCACGATATGCGGAAACAATCACGGGGCCGTATCCTTATGCGAAAATATCGCAACCATGAAGCAAATAATGTACGGCGCTTATCACAGGTGCCATTTTGGCAATGTACCAAGACCTTACATATGATGTATCTCACTTTGGGAATTTGCATATGTGATACTCGGACATATCACAATTATCGAAAACAACATCGTGCCATATCACAAAACAACCTCCCGAGCTATCTTGGCCTGTACCTCTCGGCAAGATACACACCCGGAGACACCTCGTCGGGCCCTCACAGTGTATAGCCCAGAGTGATCCGTAGGGATCGCGACTCTCTAGGACCCCGGGGGACCCTCACTTGGTTTACTCGGTTCACACACTCTCGGTAACCACATGGCACAAACCACATTTTACGAAATTACCACTTTCACAAAATCACGATTCAAAAACATATTCCCGAAGTACTTGAATGTAAATCAAGGTACTTGCTAAGAATGGCCACAACATCAGACACATACTCACATCACACATCATCACAACTCATCAATAGTACACACGTCCACACAAATATACACACTTCTTGTCGGAAAGACATAACCTTAAGTACCTTATCAACATAATCACGCCTGCGATACCAAGCGTAAAGAAGATATTCCAAGCACACCACTAGTACATATCCTCGAGAACAACACGATCGTTCACAAACACATAAGTAGATTTTATAGAAGACCTTTATCGAGAATATCTGATTCTTTTATAAGTTCATTAAAAATAATTGATTGCACACCTAGTCGATTACAGGCTATAACCACTATGAAATATGAAGTGTATAGGCGAGATACTTGCCTCGATAATTGATCTTGGACACACCAGACGTCTCTTAGCAGGAAGACTTGAATGCTCACAACTCTCACGTGAGCAGCGGTAACACCATCGATCGGAAAGCGGCGAGCGGAAGGGTTCGGCTCGAGTTCTTCGCAAGGAACGACTGACATCATACCATGAATAAATTGGCGATCGAGCGAGGAAGAATAATCGTAGAAACCTTGAATCCCCTTTGTGACATTTTATCGAACACTTTCAAGGTGTCGATTAGAAGCTCAATAAAGCAGCGAATCCTCGGCAATCGACCATGGAAAAACAAGGGATTCGATATAAAACAACTTAATAATCATCAACCCCTCACTATTCTAAGTTATAACGAATCAAGCGGACGAAATCAACAAAATCCCCAATTTTTCCCAAAACTAGGATTTTAGGAAAACTAACCTTGATTATTTGGATTGAAGGATGTTATGGAGTGATTAATCGATGATATGAGCTCGAAACTTCGTGGATTAGTTGTATAATAACATGCCTTCGTCACCTCGAGAACCCGGTAGCGTACGAAAGGAAGGAAATGAAAAATGAGTGCAAGCAGGTGCTCGGTCATATTTATCTTGAGTGCGATCTAGCGTGCGCTAGGCTGCCGAGCTAGCGTGCGCTAGCGGCGGTCATGGTCGAGAATGTTCGGCGGGCCCGCCATCATGCGGCCGAACACGTGCGGCTGTCGGCCCGACCACAATCCGAGAGACTTCTGGCTCGGCGAGTAAGCGTCTGCGACCTTCCGGCCGTGGCGTGCGCTGCTCGGCGATCGTAGCGTCTTGATGTCCGTGATGGCGTGCGCTACTGCCGATCTCCCGATCCGAACCTTTACGCCCCTTGCCTCGGCCGACTAAGCGCGCGGCCGGTAGCCATAGCGTGCGGCCCGACTCTGGCCGTGGCGTGCGCTACTTTCGGGCGTGGCGTGCGCTCGCCGGTTCTGTCTGCAACCGCCCGGCGGTGCACTTTCGTCCGGCGGCGCTGCGGCCGTCCGACCACCGTCCCCAACCGTCCGGCGGTGTCAGGCCACCATGATTCGGCGACTCGATTTTAGAAATCGCCGCGGAGCGAACACGACAAAATACTCGGGGACAACATCATCGGTCAGAAATGAAAACAACGGATAACAAATCATCACCTACGGTCTTAGGCGCCAAAATCGGTTGTCGAGAAAATAATAGGAACTCGACAACGGGAAATATCCGAAAAAAATCGAAAATAGCAGGAGCGAAAATCGTGGGTATTACATTCTACCCCCTAAAAATAAGTTTCGTCCGAAACTTAAAACAAAAGCAAGGCGACTCGACAACACACGAGAACTCCATGCGGTATAAAGCCACTCTGATCCGATTGATACGCAAGAATGCTTACGAAAAACAACGAGCATGAATCGTTGCGGTTGATAAAACCGAGCAATACAAAAATCAGTCCACGATCCCAATGAAAGGTATGAAATTCGATAACTCATGATTTGGAAGATCAAATACGAAGATAATTTCCCAACACTTATGGAAATCGCAAAATGGCCCGGATGTACGATAATCACGATTTGAGGTCAAGCGATAATGATTGGGCCGACGAGCGAATAGCGATGATCGAACAACAACGATAACCTTTGAAGTACATACCTCAAATCAAGACATCAATAACTTGTAGGAAGCACGAGGTGTTAGTTTGAACACGGTTCACAAGAAATCGATCCGAACTTGGAAAGATCACAGCGATATGTACATCGATTTGGAACAATATCGAACTCGCTCGAATGACAAATGAGAGAAACAACCTGGTCGGAAGCATTAACAAGCGCGATCGCCTCAATACGGTCGAATGAAGCGGAAGCGAGAAGAAGAAAAAAATACGGGCATTACATCATATCACCTTTAAAAGAGGTTTCGTCCCGAAACCTAAACAACGACACGAAGTGTTTGAATATCAACCTTCCGGCTATATCCTCTTGGTCGCATCTAGTCTCCATAACCAAGCTGTACCGCGGTCACGGTCGCGCCATTGTCCTCGGCATACTAAGCGGATTCTCACTCAATACGATTGCACCAATTCGCAAAAATAAATATCTTTAAAGTACCAACTTAGCATGACATATCACATAAGGTAACGATAACAACTGCATGAGGAAAATCCATGAGGTATCCCTTTAAAGAAAATCTTTTGAAAATCATTGGATTTGTATGTTATTCAAAATAAACTTTAAAAGTACTTTTGGTACCTCGGGTTATTTCATCAAAACTTGTAATCAACATACTCTAACCGCCTCATTTGAAATCATTTGCCAAAATAATAATTCCTTATGTAGGCGTTATCAAAATCGTCATGCCTTTACTCATCACCATCACCGTTAACCCCGACAAGTTAACCATGCAAGATCATCAAACCATTCCTACATACTCTAACATTTCCAAATCCGAGTTTGAACTTTACATCGAGTGAGATTTTCATCTTTCACTATATATTTTGAAAAAGAAATCGTATTGGTTTTGAAAAAAATATTTTATGATGTGAAAGATTTTGAAAATCATGTACTCGAATTATTCGAAAATCTGATAGTGCGTTACGGTCATTTAGAAAATTCTCCCAACACTACCACGAGAATCAGCACGGTAACATTTTACAAAATGTTCAAGGTATTTTAAAACAACTCTTTCAATACGTCGAGGTTTTATTTTGAGAATCTGAGTGGCTCATAAATTTCAAACAATTTCCAAAGTTCATACAAAGCCGCCGGCTTAATCGCAACGTCAAATTTGTTTCAAAAATTGATTTCCGCAACTTGCACAAACTTATGAAGGTTTTAGGAAAACATTTCGAACACACACACACACAACAGACATAATTTATCAACTCACCGAACAAAATCAATTATCACTTAGCGCGAATGAAAGGTCACAACACTCGTCCACATAAAACGGTTGTCATCACTAGACAACGCACATAGAATCTGATCGCGAGGCAGTGAATGTAGAAAGTTAGACCTAACGGCTAAAATGCGGTTCCACATCCTCTGTCCCGACTAATTAACGCACCTTTACAACAATTATTTAGCGTGCGCTATTCATCTTTGCATTAGCGCGCCTTCTTTGGTACTTAGCGTGCGCTAACGGCTAAAATTGACACGTGATTACGAATATATATACGACATTACTAAAATCAATGGTCACGAATGAACAACAACACGTTCGAGTCCCAAGCCGTTGATTCGACACTTCATGAGAAACCATCAAAGACGATTGTTATTAACCGAAATCTCACCTCTTATTAAAGAGAGCTATCACAATGCCCACAAATCGAGCGACCCGACATTCACATCATAGTTTTAATTTAAAGCGGCAACAACCTTTAGAACAACAAGAACATCATCACATATTTGCCGACTACGATCATAAAACCGATAAATTGAAAAGCGAGAGTCACGTCTTGTCTACATTTTGTAGACTTCACTTGAGTTCAAAAATCGTGTTTTGAAAACTTATATCTGAAGATGAAAATAAAATATCGGTAGTTTGAATTCTAAAAAAATTTGGCCCTCAGTCGGTATCTGAAAATCAACTTTTTCCTCCCTTTGGAGGATGTTTTAAAACAAAATATACGTGACTCCCAAAACATGTAAAGTTTTAAAATATCACATTGATGAATCTTTCTTTGCGTAACCACACCAAATTTATTACTCTTGTAAAAGCGACTTATATCGGGGTGTGTGTATAACTACATATATGTTGGCACCACTTCCATTCTAGCATCATACGAGGTTGAACAACATAGGCCACATAATTACAAATCACCTTTAAACTCCACGTCATAACCTGAAAATCATACAAGCTCGCATATCCACAAGGCCTGATATAGTAGGAGACTTACATCCAGTCGCCACGAAGATGATGGTGCACCTCGATACTAATCACGGCCGACATCACAAGCGGCCAGCGTCGCGACACGACTTAGGCAGGACGCAATCGGCGAGAACAAGACACGACAATACCCATTGGACCCGATAGCTTTAGGTTTCGCAACCTAAGCTCGATACCATGATACGTAACACCCCCAGACCACTTGGGAATATTACGGCGCATGAACCCTCTCCGTGAGGATCTACCGGGCTAAATACAAAAACAATACATCACATTTTAAGCCGATGTGGCTAAATAATGAACCATTAGACCGATTTGGTCTTTTACCAAATATTTTTACATCGAACATACAAAACTCCTTTTTCTAACTCGTACCCACGCGAAGTTAGGATACATTAATACTTCCAGAAACTTAGAAAATACTGACAAAAAGACAAAACAATAAGACTTCACCAAATACCCAACCTGACCTTCATGTGATTAGCATCGTCGTCTTCCATCATCCTTACGTACCGACCACGTGGTTCGCTCCCGACAACTGCAAGTACACGGGCCTTGTCTGAGACATCCACCCCGAATACTCGGGGTTAGCAAAACTCCTTTGTTTTGCTAGTGCAGTATAAAGTGCGAATCTGAGCTATACACAACATATTCGAGAATATAAAAAAACTTGATTAATTCCACAATTGACCCAGTGAAAATTTCGAGATATTTCATTGAATAAAATAGTTCAAACCATGAAAAATTGGAATGAGACACGCGAGGCTCTTTGAAAAGCATTTAAAAGTCTCGGGAGTTTTAGAAAGACATTTACGGGCTAATAAATCTTTAACTCGACAAACCACGTAGGGACACGGGCGAAGAATTGTTTTTACTCAAAGATACCAATCTGGTCACAAACACGGGGTCGCGACCCAAAACATCCATATCCCATACTCGAGTGAATAACCACAGCGGTCACACTCGATACATAGCAAACCACGATATGCGGAAACAATCACGGGGCCCGTATCCTTATGCGAAAATATCGCAACCATGAAGCAAATAATGTACGGCGCTTATCTAGGTGCCATTTTGGCAAGTACCAAGACCTTACATATGATGTATCTCACTTTGGGAATTTGCATATGTGATACTCGGACATATCACAATTATCGAAAACAACATCGTGCCATATCACAAAACAACCTCCCGAGCTATCTTGGCCTGTACCTCTCGGCCAAGATACACACCCGGAGACACCTCGTCGAGGCCCTCCACAGTGTATAGCCCAGAGTGATCCGTAGGGATACGCGACTCTAGGACCCCAGGGGACCCTCACTTTGGTTTTACTCGGTTCACACACTCTCGGTAACCACATGGCCTGAACCACATTTTACAAATTACCACTTTCACAAAATCACGATTCAAAAACATATTCCCCGAAGTACTTGAATGTAAATCAAGGTACTTGCTAAGAATGGCCACAACATCAGACACATACTCATCACACATCATCACAACTCATCAATAGTACACACGTCCCACAAATATACACACTTCTTGTCGGAAAGACATAACCTTAAGTACCTTTATCAACATAATCACGCCTGTGATACGAAGCGTAAAGAAGATATTCCAAGCACACCACTAGTACATATCCTCGAGAACAACACGATCGTTCACAAACACATAAGTAGATTTTATAGAAGACCTTTATCGAGAATATCTGGATTCTTTTATAAGTTCATTAAAAATAATTGATTGCACCTAGTCGATTCTGACTATAACCACTATGAAATATGAAGTGTATAGGCAAGATACTTGCCTCGATAATTGATAATGGACACACCGATGACGTCTCTTAATCGGAAGACTTGAATGCTCACAACTCTCACGTGAGCTTGCGGTAACACCACCGATCGGAAAGCGGCGACGGAAGGGTTCGGCTCGAGTTCTTCGCAAGGAACACGACTGACATCATACCATGAATAAATTGGCGATCGAGCGAGGAAGAATAATCGTAGAGCCTTGAATCCCCTTTGTGACATTTTATCGAACACTTTCAAGGTGTCGATTAGAAGCTCAATAAAGCAGCGAATCCTCGGCAATCGACCATGGAAAAACAAGGGATTCGATATAAAACAACTTAATAATCATCAACCCCTCACTATTCTAAGTTATAACGAATCAAGCGGACGAAATCAACAAAATCCCCAATTTTTCCCAAAACTAGGATTTTAGGAAAACTAACCTTGATTATTTGGATTGAAGGATGTTATGGAGTGATTAATCGATGATATGAGCTCGAAACTTCGTGGATTAGTTGTATAATAACATGCCTTCGTCACCTCCGAGAACCCGGCCGCGTACGAAAGGAAGGAAATGAAAAATGAGTGCAAGCAGGCTGCTCGGTCATATTTATCTTAGTGCGATCTAGCGTGCGCTAGGCTGCCGAGCTAGCGTGCGCTAGCGGCGGTCATGGTCGAGAATGTTGGCGGGCCCGCCATCATGCGGCCCGAACACGTGCGGCTGTCGGCCCGGACCACAATCCGAGAACTTCTGGCTCGGCGAGTAAGCGTCTGTGACCTTCCGGCCGTGGCGTGCGCTATCGGCGGTCGTAGCGTCTTGCGATGTCCGGCGATGGCGTGCGCTACTGCCGATCTCCCGATCGAGAACGCTACGCCGCCTTGCCTCGGCCAGGCCTTGCGGCGCGGCCGGCCATAGCGTGCGGCCCGACTCTGGCCGTGGCGTGCGCTACTTCGGGCGTGGCGTGCGCTCGCAGTTCTGTCCTGCCGCCCGGCGATTACACTTTCGTCCGGCCGGCGCTCTGGCCGTCCGACCACCGTCCCCAATGTCCGGCGGTGTTAGACCACCATGATTCGGCGACTCGATTTTCGAAATCGCCGCAGGCGAACACGACAAAATACTCGGGGACAACATCATCGGTCAGAAATGAAAACAACGGATAACAAATCATCACCTACGGTCTTAGGCGCCAAAATCGGTTGTCGAGAAAATAATCTAGGAACTCGACAATAGGAAATATCAGAAAAAAATCCAAAATAGCAGGAGCGAAAATCGTGGGTATTACAGAGCATCCGGCGCAAGAGACCTCCTCAGAGTTCGGCGGCCAGGGTTGAGCACTTTTGGACCTTCTGCGAGCAAAGGAAGTCACATCTTTTAGTTCTGAGGAAAATCTCTGGGCGGCCGGACTTGATCAAGCGATCCGAATATTATGTCTTCATCATGTAGCCTTTTTTTTGACATGTCTTGTTTTTCCAGTTCCTAGGGCTAAGACTTCATCAGACGGAAGAGAGGCCAGCGGCTCGTGTGGTATTTCTTGAGGCCGCCCGGCGGAGCAGCGTCTTGGCAAGCGGAAGAGGTTAGAGGCCGAGCACGAGGATAGTGCGACCAAGGCGGAGGGCTCGTCATTCTGAGATTCTTTGCATCCGCCCGAGCCACTGTCCGGACGGAGTCGTGCGGCCGTTAAGGAGCCCGCGATTGACTTGGAGGGTCACTATCTCCCGGTTAATAAGGGCCGGGAGGAACCATGTGCCCAGATGAAGGGCGGCAGCCATGTTGGTTTACGGATTACGTCCATTGCCGCCCGGCCATTGAGATGCTCAGCAAGGTTCCCGTCGGTGGTTGAGTCGGTCATGTCCTGTCGAAGTGGGCCGAAGATGGAGATGGTGACCAACGACATGGAGTGCGGATGGCGAGATCGGTCGGGAATGCTACGATCGGCCGTGCGTTGTGCACTACATAAAGGCATTTGATGAGGTGGCCGTGGTCGAGAAGCAAAAGAAGGTGGAGGCCGACCTTAAGGCCTTGCAGGAAGAGCATCATCTGTGTCCTTCGCTAATCAAGTCCCTGGAGGAGGAGATGGCCTCCATGAAGGGTGAAATGGAGATTTTGGACGATCGGGCGCTCCAGGCCGATATTTGGAAAGATAATGCCGAAGAGATGACCACGGCGGCCGAGAAGGCGCATCAACAATGGTTAGACATCGGGCGGAGCACGAGGCTTATTTGAAAGAAACGAGGCCCAAGTTGAGAATCGTAGGCGTGTTAATACTGCGAGGCTTCGGGCTCGCGAGGTCTTGCCAGAAGGGCGACGGCCTTTAAGGAGGCAGGAGTTCGAGGAGGTGATCAATCTGAATTACGTCTCCACCTGCTACGAGATATTAGATCTCATGAAGGGAGGAAGGCAGTTCGGGAGATCGAGGCCTACATAGCATCCCGGGCGGCCGTCTGCATGTTGATATCAATGGGTGATGAGCGAAGGTCGCGGAGGTTGAAGATCTCGGGTTGGCTCCGCACGGCGAAGGCGAGCGATCCTTTCGGGCGGCCGACCGGGAGTGTGGGGCCGAATAGATTTTGCTTCATTTCATGTACGGCCTTCGTGCCAATCTGTCTTTGTTTTACTGTTTTCGTCATGTGTACTTCGCAAAAATGACTTGAGTAAATAAAATCTTCTTTGAAGCATCTGTTGTTGATTTTTGGATGTTTGGTCCCAGTTGGTTGTGCCGTTGCCTTTCTATCATGTTCATCACTTGTTGATTGTGCGAGTGAGCTCGGTCTTATAGTGCCGGATGAGCCGGTCTTATGAGGTGACGAGGCGAGCTCGGTCTTATAGTGTCGGATGAGCCTGTCTTATGAGGTGTCGAGGCGAGCTCGGTTTTATAGTGCCGAATGAGCCGGTCTTATGAGGTGCCGAGGCGAGCTCGGTCTTATAGTCTTAGGATGAGCTTTGTCTTATGAGGTGCACCAATATTAAAAAATGGAATAACGTCAAATTTTATTGATAATACCTCTTTAAATACATAGCATTCCATGGGTAAGTTAATTTCTGGCCGTTCAGATATTCCAGCCGGTAGGCTCCATTCTGAAGGACTTCACTAATTTTATATGGTCCTTCCCATTTGGGCTTAGGTGGTCGGGATCAAGACGATACCGTTGAGGGCGAGGTCGCCGACCTGGAAGCTTCTAGGGTGAACTTTGGAGTTATAATATTTTTCGCTCCTTCTTTTGTAGACGGCGTTCCGCATTTCACTTTGAGCTCGTTTTTCGGCAAGGAGGTCGAGGTTCACTTGGAGGGTCAAGTCGTTATCTTGCTCTTCAAAATGGGCTATTCGGTAGGTAGGTGCTTGATTTCAGCGGGATGGCGGCTTGAGCCGAAAGCGAGGAGAAAGGCGTTTCTCGGTGGCGGACCGATGCGTTGTTACGGAGGCCCATAAGGTTCGGGAGTTCCTCGAGCCGGGAACCCTTGAGTTCCTCGGCGTGTCTTGAGATGTTGTTTTAGGATCTTGTTGGCCAGGCTCGACACAGTTGGATTGTGGATAATATAGTGTGGAGAAGTTGTTTTGTATTTGGAGGCCGTCGTAGAAAGTCAAAACTTCTTGTTGTCAAATTGTTTTGCATTATCGGAGGACAATAGATTGAGGATCGAGCCGTGCGGATGAGTGACTTCCATATAAAATCAACTATTTTACATTCGGTTGTTCGCGCCATAGGCTCGGCCTCTGCCCATTTTGTAAAATAATCGGCGGCGGCGATGGCGTATTGTACTCCTCCCATCCTTTAGGTAAGGGGCCGATCAAGTCGATCCCCGTTTGGCGAATGGCCACGGGCGATATACGGAAGTGAGGGTTTCGGAGGATCGTCTGCGGAGCGAAGATTTGGCCGGACGCACTTGTCACGAGTGTGATGGCATCTTTTTAAGATTTGGCGATAATATCCTTGTCGGATCAATTTATAGGCGATGCACGGCAGGAATGATTACCGCATATACCCTCGTGGACCTCTCGAGGCATATTACGCCGATTCGGACGGGCATTTCGGCAATGGAACCGAATATCCTCTTTTGTTTAAGGTTAAAGTCGGCGATGGTGAGCAAGGCGGTGAGTTCGTAATGATCTCGGCCAGGCTCGGTCTCGGGTAAAATGCCGCTTTGAAGGTATTGGATTATAAGTGCATCCGTCCTTGCGGTTACGATTGTTGTTGCTCGGACTTGGCCATTTCGAGCGATGAGGCATGATATCTATCTTGACCTCGTCGATGTGTTCGGCTCACGGGCTGGATGCGAGTTTGGCGAGTCGGCTTGGATGTTCTCGATTAAGGGATGTGTTGTATAGTTCCCGAAAATCTTGCGGTAGGGCCGTGCAGTGAGGTATAACGATTTGGGTTCCTTGGCCCGTATTCGCCGTTGATTTGGTTCACCACTAATTGAGAATCACTCGAGATAGTGAGGCGGGCGAGGCGAGGAGGTCGCCATTTCTAGACCCGCGAGAGCTTCGTATTACGCCTCATTGTTGGTGGTCGGAAAACTAAGCGAATAGCCGAGCGAAACGAGGCGTTGGTCGGGGCGCGAGGACTATTCACCTGCACTGGCCGTCGGCGATTGAGATCCGTCTACATAGAGTGACCACTCTTGATCGGTCGTTCTCTTGTGCGATCGGCGGTGTGAACTCTGCAATGAAGTTCGCGGGCTTGTCCCTTTATGGCGGTCTGCGATTCATAATTTATGTCAAGCGTCCAGGTTCGGCGACCCGTTTGACCATCCGGCCGGAAGCGTCGGGTCGGTGCATGACACCTTTAAAGGGTAGTTTGTTAAGGCGACTACGATGTTCGAGAAAGTAGGGTCTTAACCCAGAGACGCCATTATGGCGCATAGGCCGGCTTTTCCATCGGGCGTATCGAGCTCGGCATCATGAAGGGCGACTAACATAATAGGCCGGATGTTGAAGCTGCGTTCTCGTTCGGATTAAAGCGGCTTGATCGCGAGTCGGATACGCGAGGTATAAATTGAGAAGTTCTCACAGGGTCGGTCATTTGTAAGATTGGGGCTTACGCGGGACTTCCTTGATGGCTTGAAGGCTCTTTGGCAAGGTTATGTCATTTGAAAATCTTTGTTCTTTTTATCGCCTCAAAGAAAGGTTTGCATTTATCGGTTGAGCGAGAGATAAAGCGACTTAGTGCGGCTAGTCGGCCGATTAGGCTCTGCACCTTTTGGCCGAATTTGGAGGAACAAGTTCGATTCTTGCCTTAATTTTATCGGGGTTGGCTTCAATCCCTCTTTGGCTCACCATGTAGCCAGGAATTTTCGAGCTACCCCAGAAATGAACATTTCTTGGATTTAACTTCATCTTATACTCTCATGAAATAGCAAACATTTTATTGAGGTCATTTACATGATCGGCGGCGCAAAGACTTCACTAACACATACACCTCCATTGTATGGCTATCAAGCTATTGAACATTTTATTTAGGGCGTTGATATGTTGCGCGGCATTCTTGAGCCGAAAGGCATCATTCGATAGCAGTATAGGCGCGGGCGAGTAGAAGGAGGTGTTTTCTTCATCGGTGGGATGCGTTGGGATCTGGTTGTATCAGGAATATGCATCCATAAAGCTCATCGGCTCGTGCCGGTCGTTGCATCCACCATGTAATCGATATGGGGAGGGTAGCTATCTTTCGGGCGAGGCTTTATTCGGGTTAGAGAAGTCGATGCGAGCCTCCATGGCAGTCGGCTTTTTACCAAGGCCGGGTTGGCTACCCGAGTTAGATCTTGGGCTTCCGGATGAACCCGTTGTCGATCGGCTTTTCTACTTCCTCTTCCGGCCCTTACATTGTTGGGCCCCATTTTCCTCCTTTTGAATAGCAGGCTTTGGCTAGGAGTCGATATTGATCGGTGGCACGCAAGTTAGGGTCGATCCCAGACATGTCGAATGGGTCCATGCGAAGACATCAGTGCATCTCGAGATGGAAGATTAGCTCGGAGCGGATCGGCTCTTGGAGGTTGTGGCGATCTTTAGCCGTCGGGCGGGATTAGATGGGTCCGTGTCGACGAGTCGACTCTTGTTGGCTCAGCATGGCGAATTTTCCCTCTCGGATTATGGTATCGCGGGTCGACAGGATCCTCTTCTAGGATCGGCTCTTTCCCGGGTCTGCGGCCGGTCCGCTTCAGTCGATTTCCATTTCGAGGGTTTGCGCGGCCCCTGGACCCTCGGTCTCTGTTGGAGTAGGGTGTCTCTGCCCATTTGTTCGGGGTGGTGGCCCCATTTCTTAGATAAATTTTCGGGATGCCCTCTGCGGCGTTGATTTGTGAGCCGGATCTTTGAGGTTGCATTCGGGCGGCCCTTTGATCCCCTCTATGTACCCCGATGCGTCAGGTGGGAAATTTCATGCGCGGGTGATACGTGGGTGAGTGGCCCTCGGCGCTTGACATCACGGTCGATCTATGATGGCGTTATAGTCATGTGCACATCGATGATCTTGAAGGTAGTGTCCTACGATCGGCCCACAATAGAATTCAAGGCGAGTCGATTTCCCCCAGTGGGGAGGTGCGGCAATTGGCAAATCCCCTAATGTCCTCGTTGCGGGCCGGAAATAAGATTGGTCTACCTTCATCCTACGAAGGGTATGAAGGTAGATGATCTTGGCATAGGCCGAGTCTACCAACACCACTGTGGATCGGGATCCCCATTATGGGCGGGGTGATGACAAGAGGCGTCTGAATGGGGATGGTCAAGCCGTGCATCGGACTCTTCAAAAGTAACTGCCAGCTGGAGGTTTTTGGGGGCTTCTTCGGCCACTGATAGGAACCCCTGTGCTCGGCGCTCGGTCCGTTGATAGGAGGTGGTGGCCTCTCGAATGGAGGCCTTTTTCTGCCGCTTTGATCGATGATCATCGACCTCGGCTGTTCCCATAATGGTCAGAATTTCCCGGGGGGACTTGGGGGCTGGAGGCACCCGATCATTCTTGGCTCTTGTCGGGTCGGCCCGATCTGGCGATCCGGGGCGGGTTCTGGTAAATCGCTTTAAGCTGTATCGTCGCATCACGCGATCAAGGCGGCGAGATCTCGGCCTTTGTTCGGTGTTGTGACCGTGATTCATGATATTTACAAAAGCGGAGTGCAGTCCGTATGTCCTTGATCTTTATAGATCGGTAGAGGCAAGGCAAATTTTTGTCCTTTATTTGATCAAATATGGCGCGGTTCCGACAAAATATATCTCATGAAATTAGCCGTGAGATCGGGCCTACGCTCAGATAGCTTTGAGTCATTTGGGGCCCATCGAGGAAGGCGGGAGCCTTATTCTCCGGCGAGATTCTTGACGGGCCTCTTTGTAGTCATGCTATCTTCTTTCTTCTTGTAGGACCCTTTACGGTCGGAGGGCATGACCAAAGCTGCGCCGGCATAGCTTCCTCGCGGTATATGGGAGGCTGGCGCGCTTCAAGAATTCTGGTAGGTGTGTGGGACATTCGGCTGCCGTCCAGCGGAAAAAGAATTTTGAGGAGGCACAGGCGATAATGTGACCCATCGTCAGACATGGGGTCCGTCTCGATATCCGTTTATTGAAGCGAGATATATAATCTTTAAGGGACTCGTGCGGCCCACTGTCGGAGGCGATGGATGGCGCGGGCGACTCGCCTGAGGACCCCATGAAATGGGATCGAAAGCGTCGTAGGAAGGCTGGGCCCGTGTGCGAATAGAATGGTGGGGCGTCGATACCATCTCTGGGCCCTCTCCCCAGTCGAGAGAACATTCGGCAGGAGCGCGTCACGAGACCGTGCGAGTCCGTCCGAGAATTATAATGTCGAGATGGGCGTTGGGAGTGCATCTCTCCGTTGTAAGGCGGAATCGAGGAATCTTGAACTTCTCGGGAGGGTTCCGCCCAGGGACAGGGGACTCTCTGGGTTAGGCCGTTCGAACTTTGGGATGGTGGAGTTGTTTGTTTTCGAGCTCGTAAGGCGTTTTTAAGAAACTCGATCTCACTCGAGTTATCGCCAGGAGTTGGAGGTAATACTTGTGTCGGATTTAGGGGCGGTGGGGAGCTTTTCCTTCTTCTGGCTCGACTCTCTGGATAGTGGGAGCCGTGGCCCTTTCGATTTTCTTCCCTTGAGCGATCAAAAACGGATATGGGCGCAGCTTACTTTTCGAGAGGATGTGAGCTTTCGCCATGGCTTTCCGCCCTTTCCCCGCGACCCCAGGCTGTCCTCTTCTTGTTTCGTCCAGGCGGTGGGCGGGTGGTCGAGACTCGCCTCCACATGGTCTTGGATTTTGAAGGGTCTCGACCCGGTAACCCGTGCCATGGGGCCGCCATGCCTGGATGAAGGTGGGTGTTTAAAGCACTCTACCACCTTACGGAGGTTTTCTTCCTCCGTCGCGAGGTGAGTTTTTGAGTATCGTGGGACATCTCCGGTGGCGGTATATTTTTATCGAAGGTTCGAGGGCCTACTTCTAGCGCCCAATCTGTTGGCGTCGATTTGGTCGGCGTCGCGTGTCTTGATACGGGCGAATGGATCGAAGCCACGTAGAAAATAATAAATAAGATGAAAAGGATTAGATCACTAAATTTTATTAATGGCCGTAATATGAAGTAGAGCGGTGATTATTTTTAGCGGTATATCTACTTTTCTCACTTATTCTGATTCTCTCTTTTTCTCTCTTTTTATCATAAATGCCGAAAATCAAGTACTCTCTCAATGTATATTCCTTACGTATATAGACAATCTGGGCGATCGGAGATGACGGTGTGAATGTTGGGAATATGCCCCAAAACACTTGTCGATCTGCAAATATGCCTTAGACACGTGGCGGCCTCTAAGGATTGCCTTGGGAAGGGGCATGAGTGCATGCGTTAATTGGCATGCGGGCACATCTCGCATGCTTACAGCGGCAACTTATCCATTGGAGTCGGTCCTCGGGTCTCCGCCGTTGAGTCGGTCTTGTTGTAATCTTGAATCGGAGCATTTTTATCTTACATGCCTTTCGGTCCTCTGGATCGGACCGGGCAGTTACGGCGTCTCTGTCGGTCCGGTTTTGGCGAGCAGGAGAAGATCGGGTTTATACCGGTCCGACTTGAGCTCTGCTCGGCGGTTAATTTGCTGGAGTGCTTACGTGGATGCCAAGGTGGATGGGCTATCAACATCACCGACACTATTCTATCTTATTTGTATCATTTTTATTCATCTTTATATATATATATATGTATATGTATACATATATGTATATTACTTTTAACTATAGCTTTCAAAGATATATATTAAATTATATTTATGCACATAAATTTGCACCAATTATTTGTTGCTCAATTTAGAAATTAAAAGACTAGCAATTTGATGCTTTAAAATGTATTGATTTTATAATATAATTATATTTCGCATTATTTCAGCGAATTTGAATTCATTTAAATTTTATTATTAGTTAATGGAGATAAAATGCATTTAAATTTGTACATAATATTAAGATTAGAGAAAGAATATAATAGAATATTAATTTTCTTGTATTTTTGTGCAAGCTGTTGGAGATGTATTATTAATTTTTGTATTTTTGTGTAAACTATTGGAGATGGTCTTCTTGTGGTGGGGTTGTGTTGCTGCTGTTGTTTTAATGATGATAATCTCTTAATACTTTTTGACTTGCCCATTTAGTTCCAGACCACCTTCTTGTTTGTATCATTATGCGTTTTGATTCTTGGAGCGATTTCCAATTCCACGGCTTGTGATAGAAATTTGACTATTATTTTTCATTTTGACTTATAATCATATTTCATTAATATTTTTACAATAGTTATATCGGTTGGAGCGTTCCAAGTCTTTTTGAGGCATAAATATTAGCCACGTTGGGCATACCCCCAATACAATTAGATTACTATAAAGGAGGTGTTATAGGGTGTTTTTCTGTTTCCTTCCCTTCACCATTTACCTTCGGAGAAAAAAAGATATCTTAGCTTCCATAAACTTGTTAAACAGCCCATAACCTCCAAAACTAGGTGGTAATGATGCCATTCGGATCTTCTACCGGTTAAACCCAAAACCATTTCCCATTTTTAACGCTTTAAATTCTGCAGTTATGGTATCCGTACCTCATAGAAAACCCGAAGGAGCCTGTAGATTTTAATGAACAGCCATTTGAGGTCAGGGTGCAGGATAGACAACATTCGGTAAATGTCATATTCTGCAGGCGAGCTGCTTTAAGTGTGTACGGAGATCTTTTGTTATGCGGCGACAATAGGAATTGGCTTTAGTGTTTAGACAGGTTCTGATCATGAATCTTGATTGGACGTGTTATACGAGATGCCCCTTGATGATCGACCAGAAGATGTTGACATAGGTTAGTAGTCTGACACATTCTTCATTCCCAATCCTGTACAAGTGGCATATAATCTTTTGTTCGTGACCCTTGGAGCGTTACGTTCGCCGGAACCGCAAATAGTTGGGAATTAAAAGTACTTGTTTGATATAGAATGAAGTTCAAAACCTTAAAACTTGCTCATTTTTGCCAAGTTTAAGTTACAATGGGCAAAGCTGTAACGTTTTGCCTGTGTTATTTGTGAATTTCAGAATGTGTATTAAACAGTAAACTCATCTATCTCAATTAGAAACACATAAAATTAAACAAAGGTCATGTTAGTAGTAAAATATCTCAATCGCCAATTGTTCTCCCTGTACAATCTAAAAACTGTATAACTAGGAACAAAATTTACGTCTAGAACATACTATGCGGTGGGGTGTTTACATTCGTCAGGGGCGAGGCGCGGGAGCTAGACCCCTTCGAAAAGATAATAAAAAGCAAAATAATAATTAAAAAATAACCAACAAAATTGCAAAGAGAATTAAGAGTGCCAGAATGCTCTAGAATAAAAAACGAATTACGGCTTTTCCAAACTTCCCATAGAGTTGCCATGAACAGCGTCTACCCGGGCATGCCTAAGGACCTGTTTACTTTTTACTTAATCGACAATGCTTGTCGAACAATCGATCAGCTATATTTTGTTGTTTACTTTCTACTTAATGATCTTAATAATGTCTTTTTCATTAAGCAACTTTTGGGGTGTCCTTACCATTAAGGCAAATCTTACGATATACCAAAATTACCCTCTTTAATAATAAAAGAATTAAGTATATAGTATAAATTATCTTATAATCTTAATTATAATTGATTATTTATAATATAAATTTAAAATATATATTAATATTATACATTTAAAATTCATAAAATATAAGCTATTTATTGATAAAAAATTAATATAACTATATATTAAAATATTATTTAATATATTTATAAAAATATTATACGATTATTTAAATATACCTGAAAATTATAATATAATTTATGAATATAAATATATTATAATATAAATTAAAATATATATTATTTTATATTATATAAATTGATTTTTATATTGACTATTAAACAAATTAATATAACTATATATAATAAAATATAACTTATTATATTTATAAAAATATTATCGATTATTTACATATACCTAAAATTATAATATGATTTATGAATATATATTATAATATAAATTAAAATATATAATATGTTATATTATATAAATTGATTTTTATATTGACTATTAAAAAAATAATATAACTATATATTAAAATATAACTTAATATATTTATAAAACTATTGTCTAATTATTTAAATATATCTGAAAATTATAATATAATTTATGAATATATATTATAATATAAATTAAAATATATATTATGTTATATTATTTAAATTGATTTTTATATTGACTATTAAAAAATTAATTTAACTATATATATTAAAATATAACTTAGTGTATTTATAAAAATATTGTCTGATTATTTAAATATATCTAAAAATTATAATATGATTTATGAATATATATTATAATATAAATTAATATATATTATGTTATATTACTTAAATTGATTTTTTTATATTGACTATTAAAAAATTAATATAACTAAATATATTAAAATATAACTTAATATATTTATAAAATATTGTCTGATTATTTAAATATACCTGAAAATTATAATATGATTTATGAATATATATTATAATATAAATTAAAATAAATATTATGTCATATAATTTAAATTGATTATATAAACTAAACTGCTCACTCCGTCCTTTATCAAAAAGGACTTAATTCATATTGAGGGGTAAAATGGTCATTTTTGTCATTCAGATAGTTCATTCAGAAAAGAAAGAAACAACATGATATTTTTTCAAACCAGACAGATTAATCCACTCAGACAGCTTAATCCATTCAGGTATTAATGGAAAAAAAGTAAACAGCCCCTAAGCCAGTTTCTGTTTGTATTTTGCTGTGTAGAGTACTATAGAGCCAATTTTTCAGATTCATAGTCCAGAAATTGCTATCCACCATGAGAATGATAAGCTTCCATACTTGTTGTGCAGCGCTACAATCTCGTAATACATGAATTGTTGATTCCTCCCCTCTTTGGCAAATATCACACAATTCACTATGCGAAATATGTCTGATTCTCCTCAGGTTATTCGTCGGTAGACGATCCTGCACACAAAGCCACAAGAAATGTTTCAAGTTGTCAGGTGTTTCCATTGCCAGATCCAACTCCCCTCCCTAGCAGTCCTGTTTGTATGAGTTTCACCCGTTGGAGCTTTATATGCTCACTTTGCTGTTAGAACTCTCGTCGCAGTATTTTTCCAAATGACCTTTTCTTCAGAAATTGATGTATAAACATCCAAGTTCACTAACTTCTGTATATATTGTCTGGAGGAATAACAGTGTGCATATCCTCAAAGATCTAATGGCCTTCATTATCCAGCAACTCACCTACAATAAGTTGGATATTGTATTGGTGAATATTTCCATCAACCAAAGCAGCCAGCTTCCCCAAATCCGACCACACATTGAACCAAAAAGAAATTTGTGAGCCATCGTCAATGACCCACCGGAAGATCTCTCCAAATTTTAGGGCTGCTCTAACTATGCCTTTCCAAGTGAGGGTATCCATGACTTTACAATGATAGTGTGATTGCGTCTTGAACCCATTGGTGCGGTTGAGGGATGATCTTGGGACCAATTGTGAAAAGTAGTCTGGTTCGTGGACCCTCCTTTTTATGCTGAAAACTCAGCGGGTTATCCAACTGGGGATTGTCCTAGCGAGGGTTCTGGGGTATGAAGTTGAGTAATATTGGTATAACCCTGTTGAGTTGTTGAGCAACGGAATTTTGTGGACTGCGTGTCCCAGTGATTTTCTTAACGGAGTTCAGTTGAGACTGAACCTCCTTATCAGTTTGTGACAAGAATTATGGGGCCGTGAATCCTAAATGGTTTTGAAAACATTTTGATAAAGATTTTCGAAAAATATTTTTATAATATTTCCCGGGGTGATTAATTATGAAAATTTAGTGGAATTTGTTAAATCGTTGTGAATGTATTTCAAAAACCCGGGAGGTCCAAAAGGCGTTTATAATCAGTGTATGATTCGACGTGAGATCTTTATTGCTTCACGATGTATGAGTAGCAAGGTTAATGATGTAATGTATGTTTTATGTATTCGTTTTACTTGCACCGACAGTTGTTGATGCCTTCGGGGGCGGATACATTTTGTGTGTCCATGTATTTACAGGTGGAGGAGCAATCACATGGCCGGCGTAGGACGAAGAACCGCAGCGATGCTAATCAGTTCAAGAGTCGGGGGACTTGACCCCAGCGGCCGCGCAGTAAGTTCTATGTCTGATTACATGGAGTCCGTATGAGGGCCAAGTCAATGTGTTGTATATTTCATTGATCTTGTAAATAATTGTCATGTCATGTACTCGACCTCGTCGGTCGATCCGTACTTTTTAAAATGTGAAGTTTAATCTGGACTATGAGAATAGTAAATAACAAATGTAGTTGTTTTTTTTAAAAAAAAGGAAAAAAACAATATATATTACTAGTCCGATTTTATAACATCAACTATTGAACTTGTTATTATCAAACAATTACTGCACCGTGCCACCTGCCATTTACTGTAGTTCCAAACGTTCTAAATAATATTCTATAAACTACTAAGATTTGAATGTCATGAAATGTGGTTTGGTGGAATAAGTATTCTAAATTTTATTTTAATCATAGACTAGATGAAAATATAATTCCAAAACTTCCAATCACAACAGCTGAGGGCAAAACAAGCATCCACATTCCACTAAACTAAATTTCTTGCAGACAGTACATCAAACGCTACTGTAACACTCAAATCCCTAAAAGTAGCACACCCATCCATAATTGTATTAGAAAACACGTGTAAACCAACTTATATATCACAATAAAGGAGACGTGAGAGTTTAAATAAAACAAACCTCATTAACTTCTAAGAAAAGCTGACTTGTCCTCTGGCCATGCAATCACTAAGAAACAACTTTGGTAAAATTAAGATACGGACAGGACTGGAAACGAGATTATTTTCTGCCTACACGAATCCACAATAACAAATAGCAGGTAGAGTAATCCGTTGCTAGGTTTCATCTCATCGACTTTGATCGTCTAGCTCGATGGCAACTGAAGAAGAAGAAGAAGAATTCGATATGTTGGAGTTTTTTGCCTGCCATATATCAACCGATGATGGAGACAAATCGTCTGTCAAGTCATCTACAGAGTCCGCCAAATCTAAAATCTCCGACCAATCGATTATCGTCGAGGAACTATTATCTATCAAGTCATCTGTGGAATCCAACATATCAAAAACGTCTGACCAATCGATGATGGAAGAGGAACGACTATTTGTCAAGTCATCTACGGAGGAAGAGGAAGAGGGTTATACTATAAAATCAGGGTCGAAAAGAAAAGTTGATTTTGAAGAAGGGGAGGATCCGGATGAGTATGAGTCAGACGAATCTGAGTATGAGGAGGACGAGGAGGAGGAGGATTCTGATGATTTGATGTCATCTGAGACGGTAGAAGTTTTGGGGAGTGACGGCGTGCCCGTTAATGATAAGGATATATTAGGTTGGATGGTTAGGGACTTCCGACCAGAGTCGGAGAAGATCAAGCTCTTGCCTATAATTAGGAGATATTTGAATTCCATTGAAGATAGTGAGGTATTTTAATCATTCAATTTACTTGTTTGTTGTTTATTAGCATGGTTATATGTAAGATGTGTTCCGACCATATGTTTACTTTACAAATTTGATACACATGTTTATTTTAAGTCTTAGAGTTGGGCCGTGGTTCCCATTGCATGATATGAATGTTAATTAAGTTTGGACTGTGGTTCTAAATGTGACTATTTAGATTACTTATAGTTTATGTCATTGTTTGTGTATCATTATTGTCTTTTACCTTCATTTATTCATTACTTAGGCGTTGTTGGGGTTTGCAAGTTTTACTTTTATACTTTTGTTGTTTATAGGGATTGAAATTAGTGACTATCCTGGTTATATATGGACTGTATCTTCGCTTAGGTCCGGACAGTCAATCATTGACAAACGTGAGACACCCCGAAGGATGCAATCATTTGGTATATATGTGTTCTCTGGCCATCAGGTTTTACAATGGAAAAAATATATGCAATCTTCTTCCTTCATTATTATTATTATTTACCTTTTTACCTTTCTCTTTCCTGTAGTCCTAATTATCAGTACAATTGAACTCTAAAAATATTAAGTTTCCTATATCCAGAACACTGTATTTATGGTCAAGGATGTTGAAAAGGTCACCTTCTACAAATCCATGGGGACCAGTTACAATTTGACATTCAGTGCGACTTGGGATGAAACAACTAGGACATTTCAAGCAATCGTGTGGGATTATTAGGTTGACATTGAAGTGATAGTCGGATTATGCAGACTTAAGCCATCGCCATCAAGCTCGGAAGAAGAACTATTATCAGCGTACAACTCGGGTGACGAATTGTCTGACAAATGGGCGAAGGAGGATCCATCCGATATATGTATAGCTGGAAATGAGAAATCGGATCTTTTGACAAGGATATCAGATCTGATTGGTTATTCTAACACCAAGATGTTGAATGTCATAATGAGTGACCAGCGCACTGCTAACAAGTATATAGTTAAGCTTATGACAAAAGTTAAATGCGTACTTAAGATCCATCCTGCAGAGTGAGGTAATGATAGTTCTATATCTTCTATTATTATTTTGGGTTCTAATTTGTTGTGTATATCTTTACCAATTATCATTGTTTGGAGCAAGATGAAGTTGAATATGTATTGACACCAACGTTGATTACAGGGGCATTCCAGAACATCCACTAGTTTGAGTAAATCACTTCATCTATAGTTCTCTCTATTTGTTTCTGATCCATTCAAACTTGTCATCATAACCAAAAGCTTGAGTAGTCTGCAGCATATAGTCAATGGCGATTAGCGGCGCGTAGTGATGACCATGGTTGTCAAGTCGCCGACTAGTCGACAAGTCGGTTTCTCTCGGCCGACTGGGAGCCTCGACTAGGGAGAGAAGGCTTAGTCGCCCGACTTTTGTCTCAGGTCGTCGTCTAGGTCGACTTAGTTTTTCGACTGAAATCTTAGACGGCCTGACTGGGTCATAACCCGGCCCATTTAATTAGTTATTTAAAAAAAAAAAGCTGAAACCCGTTGGAAAGGGCTAAAGAAAAGCTGGAAGAAACGTAAACCTAATTTGCGACTGAAAAGGAAAGAGCCGTCGATTGCGCCGCCGCCCCTTGCTCCCGCCGTCGATTGCGCCGCCTCCCCTTGCTCCGCCGCCGATTACGCCGCCGCCTCCGTCAGTCTTGTTTAATCGTTCTTTTTTTCAGTTTGGCTTTAGTGTTTGGCTTGGTTGAATGCTGGTTAGACAATTAATAAAATTAAAGACGATGACAGTATTATTTTTGTGTTGCTTTTTGTATTGGGTGAGTCGGTTTGAACTGGTCAAAATGGACAAGTGTCCATTATTTTTTTTCACTGGAGAAGTCCATTACTCCTCTTTTGTTTGTATTTTCTTTTTTATTATGAATTTGATAATATTTATCTATTTTTTAGTTTTCAACTTTAAATTAGTCTTATTTTGAATTAAATATTCAGTTTTTTCTTTTAAAATGCTAATTTATTATTTATTAGAGTAAATAATATTTGCTTAAGACTTATGGATGGATTATATGTGGATTGTGGTGTTGAACTTAATATTTTGGGACATACTTGCTAAGTTATTTCAAGTTATTGTATTACATGTTATCATTTATGTCATCACATGTATAAATATATATTTATTATTTACTATTTTGACTTACCGACTAGTCGACGACTAGTCGACTAGTCGCTCATTTGGACTTCCGTCGACTCGACTCGACTTACCGACTTGACAACCTTGGTGATGACGTGCCCGTTTAGCTATATAGCGAGCTAGCACCTTAGCAAATTTAATGCATATACATGTCGCGAGTTTAGCAGCATTAATTGTCACTTCAGCATTAGAAATTGCAGCAGTTAGTTTAGCATCTTGACCGACAGTCACGAGTTTCCCTCTTCTTATAACTACAGAATCAATATTTTCGTGCTCATATTGTGTTTCAAAGAGGTGTTTTTAAATTTTAAACAGTATGTTCAATTATCACATTTTCATCTTCGACCTTGGCCTCTTTATAATCTGCTTAACTGTAAAATTTTTATTTATCTGTAGGGGTATAAGTGTTCTGACTTCCCTGGTCATATATCGGACATAACTATTCTGATTCCGAGGCAGAAGATCATTGACCAGCTTGGCTGTTACCCGGAGTGCTATTATCATGTACGCCTGATGGCCAAATTTTCTTTTGATTGTTACGTCAAAGATTACGTAAGCTGCCTTGGAGGATGCCATCTCTTTTATTCTTTGTTACTTCAAACGCAAATAGCAATGCAAGTACTAAACCATACATTTTTGTTTGTGCAGTACACTGAGGCGTCTGAGTGTCAGCTTGGGCTTGGGCATGTGCAAACAGTCAATTTATGGAAAGAAACGGACTGCTGTTATACCTGTTATGTCACATTCGGTGTTTTTACCAAGGAGCTTGGAGATTTTAATGAACAGACATTCGAGGCCAAGGTGCAGGATATAAAACATTCGATAAAAGTCATATTCTGCAGGAAAGCTTCTTCAAGGTGCAGGATATGAAACATTGATAAAAGTCTTTTGTTATATGACTACCAATGTAAGGTAATTATAATCTTAAAGTTAAGTATTTATGTTCGCAGTCATTGCTATCTAAGTTCCATTTTGGTAATTTCAACATTTCTAAATGATCCTCTTGTTTGTTAAATATTGGTGCCCCTTTTGTAACTTGTGGTAAACCTTGCTGTATGAGTTGTATTTTAGATGTGCCTTTTAGGCTGAATCCACTCGGTTGGGGTTTACAATCAATTTTTTTTTTAAAAAAGGATTGATTACAATAGTTGTAGAAATTGATATGATTGTTATTCTTGTTGATGTTTGTGGTTACGGTGTTATTCTTGTGGTGGTAGTTGTGTTGTTCTTTGTTGTTTTAATGATGATAATCTCTCAATACTTTTTGAGATGCCCAATTAGTTCAGGACCATATTTCTATGCTTCTATAACTGCCTTCTTGTTTGTATCATTGTATGTTTTGATTCTTGGAATTTCGATTTCCAATTCCACGGCTTGTGATAGAAATTTGACTATTGTTTTTTTTCATTTTGACTAATAATCATATTTCATTAATATTTTTACAATAGTTCCATCGGTAGGACTTTCCAAGTCTTTTTGAGGCATAAATATTAGCCATGTCGGGTATACCTCCGATCCAACTAGATTACTATATAGGAGGTGTTACAGGGTGTTTTTTTGTTTCCTTCCTTCACCATTTACCTCTTGATAGACAAAAGATATATCAGCTTCCTCAAACATGTTAAACAGCTCCAGGACCTCCAAAACTAGGTGGTAGTGATGCCATTCCGTATCCTTCTCCCTGTTAACACAATGGGGAACATATAAAGAGTTGAGTCTCAATGTCTAGTTTTTTTATATACAGTTGTAAACCCAAAAACATTTCCCCTTTTTTATGCTTCAAGTCCTGCAGTTATACCATTGGGCCTCTAGCTCAGATGGTATTGCAATGATGGATAAGAACCTTAAGCCAGTAGGTGCGGGGTTCGAGTCTTGAGCGGGACGGGGTTTTCATCCGGACGTTACTCCAGCAAGGAAACTTGTGTGGAGGCGAGACGGTTTCCTTGCGAACCTATTATGCCCCACTTGGCTCCAGCGTGGGCCCGGTTAAGACAACATAGTCTGGGCAAGTGCTGGTTAGGGCCCTCCGATTAGGAGGGTGGTCGAGTCTAAGTTGAAATTCGCCATTCAAAAAAAAAAAAAAAAAAAAAAGTCCTGCAGTTATGATATCCGTTCGTCCCAGAAAACCCGAAGCCACCCTAATTACTTTCGGTTCATTACCCACATTTAGATAGAGAAAAGCTTCTGCGGTTGGACTCCACTTACAGATCATTTTCTCTGAAATTCAGAAAAGTTTTCGGTTCCACCCTCCCTGTTCCAATTGCAGTTCCACTAATTAAATTATGACACCTGTCCACTATCCCAACAACTAATATTAGTTTGCTTTTATATTTCTTAGTTTTCCATTTCAAGATTTCATTTATCAACACGACCAAATGCTAGATTGCTAGTATAATTTTTAATTGATGTTTTAATAAATTAGAATTTATGAAAATTATTCGATGTTTTAGTTTGATTCAATCACACATTCTAATTTTTTTTATTTTCCCTTGCAAGTGTTTTCTTGGATAGGAGAGTTAAAATTAAACAAATTCTTGCGGTAAACCGTCTATATTTAGTCTAAATATACATGTCGACAATGTTGTTAACAAAATGTATTTTGTTGTTTGCGGAAACCACTAATGTTCTCAAGTAAACCTCATTTAGTCTCGGTAACAATCATGATGTTTGTGTTCTTGTTAATCTTTCCTGTAGACCGTCTACCTGGTACTCACTCTTAACGTTAAGGTATTTTTAGGAAAAAATTATCAAGTGTAAAAACACTTAAAACATTAAAAAAACTAAAAGTGAAAAATAAGTTGTACCTAAATTATTTTATCTTATTTTTCTTGAGCCAGAATAAATCATTTTATCTTGTCTAGCACAGAGGAAAAAGAAAAGGGATTGGCAAACTATTTGCTTTAGGGTTAGTCGGAGTCACTCCGATCCAAAAATATGTTTATTATATTCGTACCATTCAGATCAAAAAATGAGTACTGGGTTACACGTTGAAACACACACACACACACACACACACACACACATATATATATATATATATATATATATATATATATAATGGCGCGTTACATGCGTCCAATATTAGATGCGATCTTTCTGTGCTAAATTATGCATGAGTTTTGTACTAATTATGCATGAAATATATGCATTTAGTGCATCAAAATTTTAATGCATTGTTTCTGATCTTAATTTATGCATGAATTTTGTACTAATTATGCATGAAATATATGCATTTCGTGCATCAATATTTCAATGTATTAAAATATGCAATATATGCATCAAAATATCGATGCATTAAAATATTATATTATATGCATCAATTTTTTGTGAGAATTAATGCATTGAAATTTTAATGCACGAAATGTTAGTGTGTGGAACAGGGAGCATGGAGCCGGAATATTTTTCTTTCTATACAAGTTTGTATCTTTGTGACCGATATACAATAGGAGGGGATATTATTAGTAACTGCTTTTATGAGATTTTTCTTTTTTTTTTATTTGGTGCAGAAGACATACCAAAAATTCACTATTTTATAATATCAAAAGGTAGTATCCGTTTTGAATCATTGTGGGTGGATATTTCCAGATTCAAATGATTCCCTCCGAGAATTCAAAGGATTTCCCTTTTTTAACCCATACTAGATGTTCTCCGGTGCGATGCACCGCATGAGATATTCTCTTATTAGAAAATAATTTCGATCTCTAAATTTAATTTTGATAATCTTCGATATGAATATCATATTAGCGTAATATTAATAAAGACTTATTGAGTGTATTATGGGGTGTAATATAATTTAAGAAAAGTACTACATTAGCGGAGTGTTAAGTCGATTAGTGTCCATTACATGAACAAATTTCTGGACATCTTAGAAAAAGTAGGAACAAATTTTAGAGGCGAAAGTAATATGTGATTAAGTCTTAATATATGTGTATGTGTGCGATGTATGTTTTATTATTTTTAGTTATTATAATTAAATAAATATCATAATTTATTTTTATGTAAGCAATAAATGAGTTAATATACTTTTATTTTGCATCAATTAATTTCTTGAAAATAAATATTCATAGTTTTTATAATATAATTTTTTTGTGCAATCGGTCATTATTGTAAATCCATCAAATTTATTATATTAATATGTATGTCTAGTTGAAAATTGTGAAATAAAAATTAATTTGATATATTTTTCATTAAAAATAAATTTGATTTAAAAATTATAAACATTTAAAATTTTAAGCTAACAAAATAAAGGAATAATTTTTTTATTGGTAGATGAGTGTAAGTTGTGGAATAAAACTCCCACAATACATATCTAGAATTTTTTTAAAGAAATTTAAGGATACATCTCTATATATAAACTATATTTTAAAATAAAAAACCAAAAAACTTAGAGAGTGACATGTGTCACGACTCTCTTTTAATAGAAGTATAGATGTGTCTGCTGCGGAGTTTTGTTCCCTATCAATTCAAGTCTATAATCGAGGTTTATGGAGAAAGTCTTGACATACACGTTCCTTCAGATAAGCATTTCATGTCGGCTCTTCATTCTTCAGCACCCTGTAAACATTAGTTGAATCAATTTCATCTTCCAGTTTGTGCACTCTGTGCTCCCACACAATTTCCAGCCCCTGTTTTAATGCAAGCGCTTTCGCGACATCCACCTCACAAGCTTAGGTCTGGTGTGTGAATACCGAAACAAAATTCCCAGAAACATCTCTGCAAATTCCTCTACCAACACTTTTCTCAGTTAAAATCAAGGCGGCTTCTGCCACCTGAAGCAGAATTGGTGTGTGAGGCAAGTAATGTGTCTCTGAGGCTTTTGGATGTTGAAAAATTGGCACCCCATTTAGAATGGTGGAAAATATCACGGAGTAGAGTTTTCAAACTCTTTTGCTTTGCGGAAGCGTAGTTAACTTGCGGAAAGAAAATGACACAAGATTTATAGAGGTTCGGCCAAACGTGCCTACGTCCTCTCTTCATATCTTTTTCCTTAGGCTTTAGATCAACCTTTGCGCCTCGTCTTCTATCGGTCCGAGGGATACCGTTACAATCTCGTCTCCTCGTCTTATGTATGCTATCCTCCTCCTGTTACGTACGTTAGGCTTCATACGAAATAGACCAGTAGCTTCTGTATATTTCTTTACGTATGTTATATAAAACTCTTTTACGTACGTTATCTTCAGTCAAAATATCCGTTGCATGTTGACCTACTCCATGACGTCATCTTTAACGGTTCCTTGTTTGAATATGTATTCAAACTCATTACGTACATTATGGGCAACTCGTTACGTACGTTAGCTTCCATGCCTTAGCGTACGTTATTCTTCTATGTGTTGCGTACGTTAACTCATGTCGTCTGCACCCATCTGCCTTCAGGTGACTTTCGCATTACGTACGTTATTCGATCTACATTATGTACGTTAGCTGATCAAGTGACTATTTCTCGTCTGATCTGATCAGTTAGCTTTTCTCATCTGGTCTGATCAGGTGACTTTTCCCATCTGGTCTGATCAGGTGACTTTTCCCATCTGATGCGATCGGGTGACTTTGGTATTTGGTTCGTTCTATTGAATCCTTTGTTGTTTTGGTTTGAGCGTCAACTCATCATCAAAACCATCACTAACATTATTAGCTAATCATCAACTCATCATCAAAACCAATTTATTATTATATGGAATATAATACTCCAACAATCTCTCCCTTTTTGATGATGACAAAACAACAATCTTCGATGGGATTATATACGTGAAAATTAAAATAATTACATATCAAAGTTTTCGACTTTGTCGATTTAGATTAGTTTTCATCTCCCCATTTTTCTTTTCTTCTTTTCGACTTCTTCATTTTTTTCAACTTTATTCTTCGTTTTCTCGATTTTCTTCTCCTTCGTCTTTTCTCCCCCTTTCATGATCGGGTATTGTTTTTGATTTTCACGTCATTCTTCCATGACTCGTGTTGGCCACTAAGTATCTTGGATCTGACTTGGAAAGTGTTTTAAACTACAAGTTATGCGGTTTTAAATACGAGTGCGTAGCGGAAGTCTTAAATACGATGAGATTCTTTGTGGATCTGACAACTCGATATGCAGAGTATACTTAAATAATCACAGTTAATAAAACAAGTAAGGCAGAAGGTAAATAACGCATTATTTAAAGTGGTTCGAGGTAAACCCCTCTACGTCCACTGGTCCTCCACACAGGAGTAAAAAATTTATTATAATCACTGCGTACACAACTACGTAATTATAACAACACAATCAATATATCGTTCACACAGATTGATATAAAGATCTTAGCTTCAACCGTTCACACAGATTGGTTTGAGCTAACACTTGACTGGCTTCTTCACACACAGTTCTGAAGCTTCGTCTTCTTCGATGCAAATCCTTCACACACAGTTCGGGAGAAGCAAAGATTACTCAGTTCACACAGGGCTGATCTGGGTTTGTTCAAGGATTAGAACAATATATGAACAACAGCTTTGACTTTCTGAGCTTATAGCTGATGAAGTGTTGTTCACGGTTTGAGCACTTGTATATCTCTTATATCTGAATAGCAGTGAACTCTGGAGATATGTTTTGCTCTGAATATTTCTTTGTAAGCTTGATCGTTTGTAAGTCGTTCAGAAGATTAATCGTTCAGTTCCTATTTGATCTTCAAACTCTGGAGATATATATATATATATAGTCTCTGAAATATATCCGTTTGAAATCTATCCGTTGGGCAAGATTCTGTGACAACAGACATTTGACTGAGATCCGGATATTGCGGGATTTGTAGACTTCTGACTTACAGTATTTAAATACTTTATCCTTTAGTATTTAAATACTTCTTTATCAACGGGATTTGACTTCTAGCGAATACTGAAGATTCCTTCTTGTCCTGTTGAGAGCTGTATGGATGGATCACTGTATTGACAATTCGAGACAGTTTCCATACTTAGTCTTTATAAGACTTCTTTCTTTGTACTAAAAGGTTCCCTTTGTATCTTTGGATCTATGACGAGTCTTTGATACGAGTTGACACTTGACTTTTCGATACGGTTTGTTTCTTGTATCTTTGGATTGGCTTATTGTCAAAACATCATAACACTACATCTCGATACGAGGATTGTTTATCTAGCTGTTTGATCTAGGATATTGTTATCCCAACAATTTCGATCTGAGGTATTTGTTATCTAACAATTTCCCCATTTTTGACAATTTGCCAAGACTTAAATCTTTCAAGTCTTCTTGATGATGCCAAAACCTTTTTCATGAAGCGAATAACCTTCTTGATGACTTGGGTAGATATCATGGTCTTACGCCGAATGATCGGCTTTGACAACTTAGTCTAATTTATGAGCTGCTCGAGGCGAGTTAAATCTGACTAAGAGCTTTTACGACTTAAGCTTATGATTGGCGCGAGCACAATCTTACAATGTATTCTAGATGCATACAAATGAATCTATGAAGTGTTCGTAGACAAGTTAAATGCGACTTAATTTTTAAACAAGTTTCTATACTTGTGATTAATTTGACAATTAAATTTAAGTACGTAATCATACAATAACACGATGAATTACGAGTTGTAATCTTTCAAGACAAGCAAACATTTTATTGATATTCAAAATAGAGTACAAGGATTGTTGTTTTGAAAGTAAATTACAAACAAAATAATATACTAAGGATTTCATCTCCTATAGTCAAGTGTCTCCATGGCCTTTTCTGGATCATTCTCGGTTCCATGCCACCGATCTTTGTAGGGAATCGTTGCCTCGATCTAAATAGATTGCTCTACCATCGTATGATCTGTCAAAGGCGAGAATCCGTCTTACGGATGGGTGATCCGATCTCCTCTTCTATGCTTGGATTTCATTTCGACTTGGAGAGGAAGCTTTCATTCTTCTAACATCTTGAAAATTTATGCGACCTCGCTAATGTTTTATAACCTTTGAAGATGGCGGATTCCACCGAGTTTAACAAAATATCTCATCGATTCATTTTTCCTCCATTGCTTCACTTCTTGACGGTGGGATGGCGGTTGGTTGTGACGAATTTGAAGGTCTTTGGATTAAGCTTTGCCATGGGGCCAGGATCATGGAACTCGAGTCGAGAACACGAAATCCACGAAACTTTGTGCGGGAGGGCTAGTTTATTCGGCTCGCGATGTCTTTGTCTGGCGGCATTAAATTCCCTTTCGTCTTTGAAGCCTTGTTCTCCTTGCGGCTTCTCTCGCTTCTTCCCCCTTTTTGGCGTCATCAAGGCGTCCTAGGATCTCGGTGCGGCATCTGTTTCGTCTCAATGTTTGACATTCTCTCAACAAGGGAGGAGAGCACTGCGACATATCTTTGATACTTTTGTCATGTGCTCATGAGATGAGAAGTTGTTTCGATCATGGTTATTCTTTGTCTTGGCCTACGATATGCGAGTTTTAGATGCCTCTTCTCTCGGGAGTTGCTCTTGTTTTCTTGCGATTCTTGAGCTTGCTTGAAGACTTACGGCAATACTGATGAAGGCTTCGACTACTCGAGAGACTTCATCTTTGTAAGCGATCATCTCTTCGACAGCAGATGTGTGCATCCAATTTAGAGCTTTTTCTACTAAATACAAGGCATTAACTGCATCCTGGATAAAGACGATTTGAAGGCCAAGAGCACGCAATCGTTCTTTCCTAGCTGCAGTGCTGGGAGAATCCGGCTTGGCAAAATCCTATGCTCCATTCAACCTTCTCAAATTCACGGTAGGGCGTGAATTGAGTTGGACATCCTCAGGTACAGTACCGTCGTCGGATTCCACGGTTGATGGGGCGGGAGCAGCTGTTGTGGGTTCGGCGGAAGGAGATGCAGTATCCTCCTGTTGCGAAGAGGTGTCTGTAGACATGGGTACAGGAGGGACTGATTCCTCCTGGTGTCTCTCAGCTTCCGCCTGTTCCGGCAGAGGGACTGATTCCTCTTGCTGGACGGCGCGTGATACTTCTTCTTCTTTTGCGGCAGCAGGCTCGGGTGCCTGTTGCAAAACAATTTCTTCTTTCTCGACTTGAGGGACTGATTCCTCATCGCCAGAAATATTTTCATGCTGTGGCGAAGGGGGCTCACTTCGGCTTGATGGCCCTTCGTCATTCTTGGTTTGGGAGACATCTCTGTCCTGAGCCTCCTCACGACTCATTCTCAGACCTGCCTGAAAGGCATCTTCGTCGTCGTCTGAGTCGTGGTCTTCTTTTGGATTTTGGGGAGAGTCCTCGGACTTATCTTTTCCTTTCCTCCTGGCATCTGATTGTGCAAGAGATGGCTTTCAATTAACGATTTGCAACAAAGATTATCCCATTGGATCAGGGCTTCAACATCTGTCGAGTCCGTCACTTCCAATACAAATCTTTCTTCATCGCTCCAGTCGCTCCAGTTGTATAGTTTGTCATATGGAGCTAGCCTGTAGCTTTTCCATTGAAGGAATCTTTCATAAGCCTGATCAATCTGCACAGACAGAAGGGTTGCATTGATAATCGAGTCTGGGGACGGACTTCGTACAACGTCTGAGTCCGTTGTATCGATTGGTTCCTCTACATGTGTGGGATCCTGTATGGAAGAGGGATTCCTTACAGGGGATGGTACCCCGAAGGAAGGTGGATCTTGTACGGGTGTGGAATCCCGCATAGGAGAGTTAGCTGTTGGCTCCAAAGGGGCAGCCGACTCGCTAGAGTCTTCTAAGTTGACAGATGTCCTTTCATCCATCGTTGCCGCCAAAGGCTCGGGATTTACTGTCGAGACAGTAACGGGCATCTCTTCCACAGGGGTTGGGCCCTGGTGTAATTCATCGGTGGGTTGCGCCACGCTAGAAGCATCCTTGGAGGGTTTGGTAGTTTTAGCTTTTGTAAGCCTCCTCTTCTTCTTTTTCGGCTTCTCAGCAGCAATAGGTGTCTTCCTGTGAGATCTTTTGCATTTCTTGGAAGATTCCACTATTGGGATTCCACAGAAAATAAACGCAGCGGAAGAATAAACGGAATCCCTAAGAGGATCGATCAAGTAACGTATATACGAAAAGAAAAATACGAAGATCAAGGAATCAAAGTCACATACCTATGATGTCTCTGAAAAACCTTCGTATGATGATGATGATGATGAAGAGCCCTTCGTTCCAAGCACCTAAAGCAAGATGCCTCTACTTCACACGCCGGAACTTGATGGAAAAATCGACAAGCTTCCTTTCTTCAAGAATGCGGCTAGGGAAGCTTGTAGGAATTTTCTCTCTCAATGTATTCTTCTTATATCTTGTCTCTAAGATCAAGATGAAGTTTTCAACCTTACTCTCTCTCTCAAATTCGTGATTATGAGTTCAAGCTAGAAGAAGTTGTCATCTCTCCTTTTTAAAGACTTTTATTTATAAAAAAAAATGAAAGTCTTCCTTTAACACATGATTGAGGGTATCAAATACACCTCACATATGTCACCTAGTGACATAAAATAAGTATGAAAGAGACAAGAGAGGAAGGGGGCGGCCTTAAGGGAAATTTCCAAGAAGACGGGTCGAATTTACTCGGCTCGTGTACTGGATGTTCGTCAAAATGAATCCCTCGTGTACCGGATGTTCGTCAAACGAATCCATTTTATTTCCAATGTGTTTGGACTAATTAATTAATCCAATTAATTAATTATATCAAACACAAATATATATTTCTCTAAGAAATATAATTTATGAATTAAAGTAATCACCCAGTAACTTACTTACAATTCATAAGACCGCTATTTGATTTATCCGATAAATCAAAATTAGATATCTAATATCTAATATTATAAGAGAGATTATTAATTCACATTTATCCATCAATGATCCTATTGCGCGACTCCGTAGGTTCGTCTCGGTAGGCATTGGGAGGAACCGATGAGTGCGGGCGGCACTTAGCCCGGACTAGCGGGCGCCTTTGTAAACCAGGCGAGAGCGAATGAGCGAATCATTCGGAACCATTATGTCGTGAATGCTATATACGTATAGACCCTTCATCGGATGTCGGTCAAGTCTTGGGTCACGGTAAAGTTAAACCCTACTGTTGACTAAACCACATACATGTGTTAATGCAAATCAAGACCATTGATTAATAGTGTATCTAATACGACTATATCGAATGCTTTGGCCAAAGACTTATGATCTTATTTGCCATTAACCGTATAGGACATTCGCTGCTCACTAACGGGAGATAGAATCCTTTCTTGGCGTCTGACAAAGGCGCTACACACGTATAGTCCGCACTTCGAGGTCGACTCGGCAATTAAGCAAATGAGTCTAACTACTCTAATGACAAACTAAACGTCACGGACACATCTTCTCTGAACCCTCAAGTCAAAGGTTCACGTATACTATCACAACCTTTCGATTCGTCATCGACTCTCCGAGAGTGAATACCGTGTGGTGAATCGAGTATGAGTCGTGTTCGAGTATCTTGGTGCCACCAATATACTTATGACTATGCTATCAAGACGTGCACACGTCCTGGCATCGATTATACAAGTCTTATTAAAACTTAATGTCCTGTTAAGTTTTATCGACTTGCGAACTAGTTAAGCATTCGAGCTCTAAACACTTCTAGTGCCTATATCCTTATCTCTATAAGGAGTAGAATGTTCACTCTCAAATGCAAGGACTACTATTCTATATACCAAATCACAATGCCAGTGATATACAATAATATAGAAATAATAATTGCCTTATTAAATATAATATTCATAATTACAATACAATTGCTCTCACTCTCTCATCCTCTGAGTGGCATTCAAGGGCATATTCCTAACAATCTCCCACTTGCACTCAATGCCACAAACTATGGTATCTAATACCCATACTCTCCCGATGTCTCTCTAAGACCTTCTGAGATAGTGGCTTGGTAAGCGGATCAGCAACGTTATTTCTTTGTGTCTACTCTCTGTGATGTAACATTCCCATCCCGAACCATTTCTCTAACAAAATGATATTTTATCGCAAGATGTTTGGTGTTGTGGTGAGCCACTAGGCTCCTTAGCTTTGTCTGTGACTCGTCGTTGTCACAAAAGCGATGTCACGGGCTTCTGCGTTAGGAACCACTTGAAGTTCCTCGGTGAACTTCTTTATCCAAAAGCTTCTTTAGCGACCTCCGTGTTGCTGATATTCGGCTTGACATGTGGAGATAGCGGTCGAACTTTGCTTGGCACTTCTCAGCGCCCCACCATTCGGAGTAAAGATATACCTGATGTGGACATCGAGCATCCATGTCCCCAGAAAAATGCAGTCTGTATAACCCATCACTCTTAGTTCTCCACCGCCGTATGTAAGAACCAAGTCTTTAGTCCTCCTTAGGTACTTAAGAATGTTCTTTCTGACGATCGATGTTCACCTGGATTTGGTGAAACCGACTTACTACGCTCACGGCATAGGCAATGTCGGTCTCTGCAAATCATTGCATACATAAGGCTACCTCTCTTTGAAGCATAAGGTACCTTGCTCATTTCCTTTCTATCTTCCTCACTTTGAGGACACATCTCTAAGGAAAGTTTTGCACCATGTTGCATAGGTAGAAACCCTCTTTTAGAATCTTCCATCCTAAATCGCTTAGGATCTTTTCTATGTAGAGGGCTTGGGAAAGACCTAACATTCTTTTCGCTCTATCCGGTAGAGACGAATACCCAGAATATAGGTAGCTTCTCCCAAGTCTTTCATTGAGAACTCTTTAGAAAGCCAAGCTTTCAGGCCGAGCATTCTACGTCGTTTTCTATAAGTAGAATGTCATCTACATATAGTATTAAGAACGCAATTTTGCTCCCACTAACCTTCTTGTAAATACGGGGCTCTTCTTCGTTTTGGACAAAATCAAACTCTTTGGTGTCTCGTTAAAGCGAAGATTCCAACTCCGTGAAGCTTGCTTGATCCATAAATAACACGCTGAAGTTTGCATACTTTATGAATATTGGTTTGAGATATGAATCCCTTAGGTACATTCCATATAAATCTCCTCCTCGAGGAATCCATTTAGGAATGCCGTTTTCACATCCATTTGCCATATTTCATAATCTAAGTGGGCTGCTATAGCAAGCATCATGCGAATAGACTTAATCATAGCCTCGGGAGAGAAGGTCTCGAAGTAATAGATTCCTTCTCTTTGGGAATAACCCTTTGACACAAGCATAGCCTTATAGGTATCAACCTTGACTTCTCAATAAGTCTTTCTCTTATAGATCCATTTGTTTACAATAGGCACTATGCCTTTAGGACGATCTACTAAAGTCAGGACTGATTAGCATGCATTGAGTCTATCTCGGCTTCCATAGCTTCTTGCCACTTGGTGGAGTCAACGTCTACCATCGCTTGGTCGTATGTAGAAGGATCATTCTCTTGACTACTTTCTGTCATCTCATGGACACCCGGTTCCTCTTGATGCGAGATAGCCATACCTCTCGGGTAATTGAGAAATTCTACTAGACTTGCGAGGTTGTATTTGTATTTGAAGGTTCGGTTCTTGTATCTTGCATAGGTGTCTCATTTGGTGTTTCTTTTATTTCTTCAAAGAAATATTTCTACTGCCCCTCCTTCTGAATAAGTGATCTTCCAGGAAGTGTGCTTGTATAGCAACGATGATCCTATGATCTTCGTGCATGTAGAATAGATATCCCATGGAATCCCCTGGATATCCTATGAAACGACCTTTCACAGACCTAGTTTCCAATTTCTCTACTTTAGTCTTCTTGACATAAGCAGGGCATCCCCAAAATCCTAATGTGATTAAGACTTGGTTTCCTACCTCTCCACATCTCATGGGGAGTCTTAGGAACGGATTTGGAAGGACATATGTTCAAGATATGCACAGTGATGAGAGCGCGTAACCCCACAGATAAATCGGTAGATCAGTATAGTTAAGCATGGAGCGAACCATGTCCAACAAGGTTCGGTTCCTTCTTTCTGATACACCATTTAATTGTGGAGTAGCTGGAGGAGAGAATTGTGACACTATTCCTAGTTCTTTTAAGAACTCATCAAATTCGGTACTCATGTATTCACCACCCCGGTGTGACCGAAGAGTCTTAACACGGTTACCTGTTTGATTTTCAACTAGGGTTTTAAATTCCTTGAATTTATCAAAAGCCATATTAAGTACACGAATCCATACCTGGTATGGTCATCAGTGAATGTAATGAAATACTGAAAGCCGTCTCGTGCCACTTCAAAAGGGCCACAGACGTCGGTATGGATCAATCGAGTTTTTTTTGACTCTTTCAAAAGTCCTGCGAAGGGTAACTTAGTCATTTTGCCTTGAAGGCAAGATTCACAAGTTGGATAGGGATCGATCCCAATGGACCCATAAGCCCATCTTTCTCCATTTTATGAACCTTGAGTCGACCGATATGACCAAGTCTAAGATGCCACTTAAGTGCTTGGTTCGTTTCATCCTACCACGCTTCCTAGTTATAGTGTTCACGGTTGTCTTATTCTTTAAATTTAAATGGTATAAACCATTTAATAATGTAGCATACCAACCAATTTATTTACGAAATAAATACGACGGGACCCATCTCGATAAAGAAGTTCAATCCCTTTCGGTCCATGACCGGAATTGATACAATATTCTTGTGCCCCTTGGGCAAAACAAGTACATCATCTAAAGTGAGAATAAAACCCGATTCTAAATCGACATAAGGGATCCGATATCGAAGCCTCGACACTATGCCCACTTCCGACGGTGACCATCACCTCCCCGAATCCGACTTCCTACTTCGTTCCAGATCCTGATTCATTGTACAAATGTGAGAACTCGCACCGGAATCAAGTATCCAAGAAGTAGAATATACAGTTACAGAACAATTTGTTTCTAAAACCAATAGTTCCGTACCTGAAGGCGCATTACGGTCAAGCTTTGGACAATACCTCTTCCAGTGGCCTAGCTTAGGGCTGGGGGCGGGGCGGGTTGGGGCGGGGCGAAGGTAAAACCGCATCCGCCCCGCAATTTTTGTGCGGTGCGGGTTTTTGCGGGGCGGGGCATTTTTGATATTGAAAACCGCACAAAATCATAGTTTTGCGGGGCGGGGCGGGGCAAATACAATATTTATATAAATATCTAAGTGTTTTCCCTTGTTATATGCGGGCGGGCGGTTTTGCGGGCGGTTGGGAAAAAAATAAAACCGCATTCGCCCCGCAATTTTGGTGCGGTGCGGGTTTTGTGCGGGGCGGGGCGAAATCAACATTTGAAACCGCCCCGCCTCGCTATTTTGCGGTGCGGTGCGGTGCGGGGCGGGCGGGGCGGTTTGTTTTGCCCAGCCCTAGCCTAGCTCACCGCAGTTGAGGCATACATCCGTTTTCTTGGCCCCTTTGCTCTTTTGAACCATTGGGGCCTTGCCCCTTCCCTTGTCGATCTTGGCTATCGGACCTAACTGCTTCTTGTTCTTTTTCTTCTTATTCTTGGACTTCCAAGTCTTAGAAGAAATCACAAGTGCAGCTTCCTTTCCCTTTGTCTTCATCGAGGCGGTCGTCGGTTGTTCATTAGCCCAGCTAAGTTACATGCAATCTCATTGCAGTTGAAGTTCATGACAAATTGGGAAAAGGAGTCAGGAAGTGACTGCAGGATAAGGTCAGTTTGGAGAGATGCATGCATCTGAAAATCAAGAGCTTCCAATCTCTCAATCATCGAGATCATCTTGAGAACATGGTCCCCAACCTTCTCTCCTTCCTTCATCCTGGCGCCGAATAATTGCTTTGATATCTCATATCTAGCAGTTCGGCTATGCTCTCCATAGAGCTCAGCCAAGTGCGCTAAGATGGCTCGTGAAGACGTCATCTTTTCATGGGCACGTTGAAGCTCATTGGTCATTGAGCCTAACATGTACCCTCACACTCTTATGTCGTCTTTTACCCATTTCTCATGGGCATCGACATCTTCCTGATTGGCTCGGGTTCTTGCAGGAGCCGCTGGGATGTCCGCCTCCAAGACGTATCCCAGCATTTCCATAGTTAGGACAATCCTCAAGTTCCGAAACCAGTCCACATAGTTCGGACCCGATCGGGCGTTCTTTTCAAGTATTATATCGAGTGTGTTCATTGTAATATTGAGATTTTTTTTATCTGCAGAGAATAATTTGAGATTCGTTAGTGATTGTTTAATTATGATCCGAGTAAAGAATTTAAGGACTTTCTTTATTCATAACTCGGCTCCCACTATTTTATCGGCATTTACACACTCCCATGTTAAATCCGGAAGTCTTGGGTGACTTCATAGTGGTGATCGATTTCTTTACAAAGTTTAATAGAGGGCAACCCATACGGTTTATATTCTATTATTCTTTATAAAGTGGTGTCTAATACCAACCCATCTAATGGATGATTCGATCTTCTTTTACCCCTAGTTCACTTGCCCTCAACCCATTCGGTTTCTATGGCTCGCTGAACTATCTAAGTTTAAACCGTCAACTCCTATTAGTCTGAAAATTGAATCTTACACGGCAAAACATAAGTTTTATAGTGTTTTGATTTGTCACAACCAAAGGCATCTAATGCACTATAGGAATTTATCAACTTTCCCCAAAATATTACCCGACATACTCGGAAGAATAATATTCGGTTTAGATTTCAATTTTCCATGAGTTTGACGGAGGGTAGGAAACCTCGTAACCTTTATAACTTAGTGTTTGTAAGTGGGAGTATTAACGCGATTATATGTTACACTTTGCACATTAATCCGTTTATAAGCGCGGTTTGTGGTTTGTCAATCATTCAAAATGAAAAACAATAAATAGCAACCTAGTTACTACCAACATATAGCTCATGGACTTTTTCCTAAGTATTGGGCCAAGCCAAATAAAGAAAGGAAAAATACAGTATTGATTCTTCGTCTTCTAGTCGGTCGTCTTCGGTCTTCGTCATAGCCATATGAATAATTACATCATTGAACAATACGTCCTTTTATACATATTTTCTAGTAAAAATAAATAGGCTCAAAATGGCCTTTACAACCATATCGAATCGAACAAATCAACAACTAAGTCCACGAGCTATATCACCATCACATAAGGCATTCCATACAACATGTAACGGTAAATGAAATTAAATAATCAATTAATATATTAATCCAATTAATATAAAACTTAATTTATTTAATTTCTACAATATTAATCAAATTAATATTTATAATCGTCATTTTAATCTGTTCAAAGTAATCCGGCCAAAACAATATTCTCGTCTAATAATTTCCCTTAAAAAGATATTCCAAATATTTTATTAAATCCAATTAAATCCAATTTAAATTTCGGAAATTATTACAACGAAATATAAACACAAAAATGGAGTCCCGGAAAATCCGGTATCGAATGACCACGGCCGATTCAAAATCGGGCGAAAACCAACCGCCGGACGAGTCACTCTCGGCCCCCTTTGCCGGCAGTGGCGAGTAGCTCTGATAACTACCGAGTCACTCTCGGTGGCGGCGGACGATCCGATGAGCTGCTGCATTGCGTCTTCGTGCGGTATTCGTGTTTAACCCGTTTTTCTCATTTTTCGACTCGCTTCCAAAACGAAAAAGTTTCTTAACTTCATGAAGAACTTATAAATCAACAAAAATCAAATTTTTCAGATTTATAATTCACATAAAATAGTCGAAACTTGACTTACTACGAACGATTAAATTTCTTCGATTATATCTATTATGATTCTAAATCATAAACATCATCAAATAACATTCCAAATGCAAAGATGATCGTATATACGATATATTTGACCTCGCTCGATACCCTTTGTTGGGATTCCACAGAAAATAAACGCAGCGGAAGAATAAACGGAATCCCTAAGAGGATCGATCAAGTAACGTATATACGAAAAAAAAAATACGAAGATCAAGGAATCAAAGTCACATACCTATGATGTCTCTGAAAAACCTTCGTATGATGATGATGATGAAGAGCCCTTCGTTCTAAGCACCTAAAGCAAGATGCCTCTACTTCACACGCCGGAACTTGATGGAAAAATCGACAAGCTTCCTTTCTTCAAGAATGCGGCTAGGGAAGCTTGTAGGAATTTTCTCTCTCAATGTATTCTTCTTATATCTTGTCTCTAAGATCAAGATGAAGTTTTCAACCTTACTCTCTCTCTCAAATTCTTGATTATGAGTTCAAGCTAGAAGAAGTTGTCCTCTCTCTTTTTTAAAGACTTTTATTTATAAAAAAAATGAAAGTCTTCCTTTAACACATGATTGAGGGTATCAAATACACCTCACATATGTCACCTAGTGACATAAAATAAGTATGAAAGATACAAGAGAGGGAGTGGGGCGGCCTTAAGGGAAATTTCCAAGAAGACGGGTCGAATTTACTCGGCTCGTGTACTGGATGTTCGTCAAAACGAATCCCTCGTGTACCGGATGTTCGTCAAACGAATCCATTTTATTTCCAATGTGTTTGGACTAATTAATTAATCCAATTAATTAATTATATCAAACACAAATATATATTTCTCTAAGAAATATAATTTATGAATTAAAGTAATCACCCAGTAACTTACTTACAATTCATAAGACCGCTATTTGATTTATCCGATAAATCAAAATTAGATATCTAATATCTAATATTATAAGAGAGATTATTAATTCACATTTATCCATCAATGATCCTATTGCGCGACTCCGTAGGTTCGTCTCGGTAGACATTGGGAGGAACTAATGAGTGCGGGCGGCACTTAGCTTGACTGGCGGGCCGCCTTTGTAAACCAGGCGAGAGCGAATGAGCGAATCATTCCCGGAACCATTATGTCTTGAATACTATACGTATAGACCCTTCATCGGATGTCCGGTCAAGTCTTCGGTCACGGTAAAGTCAAACCCTACTGTTGACTAAACCACATACATGTGTTAATGCAAATCAAGACCGATTGATTAATAGTGTATCTAATACGACTATATCGAATGCTTTGGCCAAAGACTTGTGATCTTATTTGCCATTAACCGTATAGGACATTCGCTGCTCACTAACGGGAGATAGAATCCTTTCTTGGCGTACGGCAAAGATCGCTACACTGCCGTATAGTCCGCACTTCGAGGTCGACTCAGCAATTAAGCAAATGAGTCTAACTACTCTAATGACAAACTAAACGTCACACACACATCTTCTACTGAACCCTCAAGTCAAAGGTCCACGTATACTATCACAACCTTTCGATTCGTCATCGACTCTCAGGAGTGAATCTGGTGTGGTGAATCGAGTATGAGTCGTGTTCGAGTATACTGGTCCCACCAATATACTTATAACTATGCTATCAAGACGTGCACACGTCCTAGCATCAGTTATACAAGTCTTATTAAAACTTAATGTCCTGTTAAGTTTTATCGACTTGCGAACTAGTTAAGCATTCGAGCTCTAAACACTTCTAGTGCCTATTTCCTTATCTCTATAAGGAGTAGAATGTTCACTCTCAAATGCAAGGACTACTATTCTATATACCAAATCACAATGCCAGTGATATACAATAATATAGAAATAATAATTGCCTTATTAAATATAATATTCATAATTACAATACAATTGCTCTCACTCTCTCATCCTCTGAGTGGCATTCGAGGGCATATTCCTAACAATCTCCACTTGCACTCAATGCCACAAACTATGGTATCTAATACCCATACTCTCCCGATGTCTCTCTAAGACCTTCTGAGATAGTGGCTTGGTAAGCGGATCAGCAACGTTATTTGCTATGTCTACTCTCTGCAGTGTAACATTCCCATCCCGAACCATTTCTCTAACAAAATGGTATTTTCTCGCAATATGTTTGGTGTTGTGGTGAGCCCTAGGCTCCTTAGCCTGTCTGTGACTCGTCGTTGTCACAAAAGCGATGTCACGGGCTTCTGCGTTAGGAACCACTTGAAGTTCCTCGGTGAACTTCTTTATCCAAAAGCTTCTTTAGCGACCTCATTGGCTGCTGATATTCGGCTTGACATGTAGAGATAGCGGTCGAACTTTGCTTGGCACTTCTCCAAGCGCCCCACCATTCGGAGTAAAGATATACCACGATGTGGACATCGAGCATCCATGTCCCCAGAAAAATGCAGTCTGTATAACCCATCACTCTTAGTTCTCCACCGCCGTATGTAAGAACCAAGTCTTTAGTCCTCCTTAGGTACTTAAGAATGTTCTTTCTGACGATCGATGTTCACTTACTGGATTTTTCTGAAACCGACTTACTACGCTCACGGCATAGGCAATGTCCGGTCTCACGCAAATCATTGCATACATAAGGCTACCTACTGCTGAAGCATAAGGTACCTTGCTCATTTCCTTTCTATCTTCCTCACTTTGAGGACACATCTCTAAGGAAAGTTTTGCACCATGTTGCATAGGTAGAAACCCTCTTTTAGAATCTTCCATCCTAAATCGCTTCAGGATCTTTTCTATGTAGAGGGCTTGGGAAAGACCTAACATTCTTTTCGCTCTATCCCGGTAGAGAAGAATACCCAGAATATAGGTAGCTTCTCCCAAGTCTTTCATTGAGAACTCTTTAGAAAGCCAAGCTTTCACAGAACTGAGCATTCCTACGTCGTTTCCTACAAGTAGAATGTCATCTACATATAATATTAAGAACGCAATTTTGCTCCCACTAACCTTCTTGTAAATACAGGGCTCTTCTTCGTTTTGGACAAAATCAAACTCTTTGACTGTCTCGTTAAAACGAAGATTCCAACTCCGTGAAGCTTGCTTCAGTCCATAAATAATATTTGAAGTTTGCATACTTTATGAATATTGGTTTGAGATATGAATCCCTTAGGATGTTCCATATAAATCTCCTCCTCGAGGAATCCATTTAGGAATGCCGTTTTCACATCCATTTGCCATATTTCATAATCTAAGTGGGCTGCTATAGCAAGCATCATGCGAATAGACTTAATCATAGCTACAGGCGAGAAGGTCTCGAAGTAATCGATTCCTTCTCTTTGGGAATAACCCTTTGCCACAAGCCTGGCCTTATAGGTATCAACCTTGCCATCTCCATCAGTCTTTCTCTTATAGATCCATTTGTTTCCAATAGGCACTATGCCTTTAGGACGATCTACTAAAGTCTAGACCTGATTAGCATGCATTGAGTCTATCTCAGCTTCCATAGCTTCTTGCCACTTGGTGGAGTCAACGTCTACCATCGCTTGGTCGTATGTAGAAGGATCATTCTCTTGACTACTTTCTGTCATCTCATGGACACCCAGTTCCTCTTGATGCAGATAGCCATACCTCTCAGGTAATTGATAAATTCTACTAGACTTGCGAGGTTGTATTTGTATTTCAGAAGGTTCGGTTCTTGTATCTTGCATAGGTGTCTCATTTGGTGTTTCTTTTATTTCTTCCAAAGAAATATTTCTACCTGCCCCTCCTTCCTGAATAAACTGATCTTCCAGGAAGTGTGCTTGTATAGCAACGATGATCCTATGATCTTCGTGCATGTAGAATAGATATCCCATGGAATCCCCTGGATATCCTATGAAACGACCTTTCACAGACCTAGTTTCCAATTTCTCTACTTTAGTCTTCTTGACATAAGCAGGGCATCCCCAAATCCTAATGTGATTAAGACTTGGTTTCCTACCTCTCCACATCTCATGGGGAGTCTTAGGAAACAGTTTGGAAGGACATCTGTTCAAGATATGCACAGCAGTAAGGAGCGCGTAACCCCACAGATAAATCGGTAGATCAGTATAGTTAAGCATGGAGCGAACCATGTCCAACAAGGTTCGGTTCCTTCTTTCTGATACACCATTTAATTGTGGAGAAGATGACAACGGATCTCGAGAAGATTCGTCCGTCAATGATGTTCGAGGCTTTCTTGAGGGCGGTGGCAGAGGTCTGAGCAGACGCCATTGATGAATCTCAAGAAAAAAATGAAAGAGATCAAGAGAAATTTGCAGTAAAACGCAAAGAAAACTTGTAGGCTGTATTTGCTTGAGTGCTCTAAAAATATGCAGAAAGCGTAAAGAGTCTCAAATGGCAATTTCAGTCCTTTTATAGTGGGCGGCGATGAAGGGTTTCTCAGAGAACGAATGGTCAGATTTAAGGGATGGGAACCGACGTTTGAAATGAACGGTCAAGATGAACTGAGTGTAACTGGTACACTAATCCATTGAGTTTTAAAATATGAGCGGGTCCCACTTCTGACATTTGTTGTTACCCTTAATGCACGAAGCAGCGGTTTTAAACATTAAACAATTTAAAAACATCGCGGCTTTTGAGATTTGATTGTCCAGATGTCGTGTAAGACATTTAATGTAAATGACGTTTGACATGAAAACAGGGCACGTGGACAAAAATTATTTTTAAAATGAAATATTATAATATAATATATATATACACTGAATCGAAATCCTATAGTATGTGCTGTATCCGCGACGATACGGCGTTCCCCCTTAAAAGGTACATATAGGTTTCAATTCCATACAGCAACTTTTGGATTAATGCTGTATTCATGGGTCATACTGTATTCCCCCTTAATTATTGCACACGTCACCTGTAGGATGATTCATATATCTTTGTTCACTACAGTGCTGTATTGACGGTTCTGAGTGTACAGATAATTAATGGTGGATACTGTATTCTTGGATCTTACAGCATTCCCCCTCAATTGTTGAGTAAAAACAGTAAATACTTACAGGGAGTCAGGCTGTAGCAATCCCAAATCTTGTCGAAGCATGTTGAATCTTGCTGTGTCGAGAGGCTTGGTGAAGATGTCGGCCAACTGAATATCTGTATGAACTTTTTCGAGCCGAACATCCTTGTTCTCGACATGATTCCTTATGAAATGATGCTTCATGTTGATATGCTTAGTGTGTGAGTGCAATACAGGATTGTGCGTGATTGCAATTGCATTCGTGCTATCACACATGATTGGCGTTTCCTTGGCTTCAATCCCATAATCTGACAACTGTTGCTGCATCCAAATGATCTGTATACAACAACTACGGCGGACATAGTATTACGATTCGGTAGTGGAAAGTGAGTTTGCCAATTGCTTCTTACTGAACCAAGAAACCAGTCTAGGTCCAAGAAAGTGACAAGTTCCACTTGTACTCTTCCTATCTAGCTTGAAGCCTCTGAGATCCGAGTCGCTGTATCCAACTAAATCGAATCCGCCTTCTTTAGGATACCACAGTCCTACATCGATTGTTCCTTTAATATACTTCAGGATTCGTTTAGCTGTATTGAAGTGTGATTCCTTGGGTGCTACTTGATATCTCGCACACACTCCAACAGCAAACTGGATATCGGGCCTGCTAGCCATTAGGTACAGGAGTGAGCCAGTAAGCTTCCTGTAGAGTGATTGGTCAACCGGCTTTCCGGCTTCATCAGCACTAATCTGCACGGAAGTGCTCATGGGGGTTGACGATGATTTGGAAGTGTTCATTCCAAATTTGTTGAGAAGCTCCTTGCTGTATTTTTCCTGGTTGATGAAAATCCCTGTAGGCAACTGTTTTACCTGCAAACCTAGGAAATAACTAAGTTCTTCCATCATACTCATTTCAAATTTACTTTGCATGAGATGAGAGAACCTTTGACACAGAGCAAGGTTAGTTGGACCAAAAATTATATCATCTACATAGATTTGCACCATTAGAAGGTCATCACCTTCCTGTATTTTGAACAAGGTCTTGTCCACAGCACCTTTCTCAAATCCATTATCGGTTGGATACTGGGACAGGGTCTCATACCAAGCTCTAGGGGCTTGCTTAAGTCCATACAGTGCTTTCCTTAGCCTGTATACTAGGTCGATGCCGTCTGTGTTGGCAAACCCTGGTGGTTGTTTAACATAAACTTCTTCGGCAAGGTCTCCATTCAGGAATGCACTTTTGACGTCCATTTGGTACACGATGAAGCTCTTATGGGAGGCAAAGGCTAAGAATATCCTAATGGCTTCTAGTCTGGCTACAAGGGCAAACGTTTCATCATAGTTTATGCCTTCTTCCTGTTTATATACTTGTGCGACTAGTCTGGATTTATTCCTTATGATTAGTCCATTTCGATTCTTCTTGTTTCGAAATACCCATTTGGTTCCTATAACCGATTGATGCGTAGGTCTGGGTACAAGATACCATACATTGTTTCTTTCGAAACCGTTAAGCTCTTCTTCCATAGATGTTATCCAATGAGAATTATTAAGAGCGTCTATGGTCGAAACAGGTTCGGACTGGGCTAAGAATACATCAATAGTGTACATGTTGAGTCTTCTAAGCTCGGATTGAGATTTTCAGTCAGGAAATGGTGATTTCTCAGTATCTAGTTCTTCTTGTGCACACAGTACATTTCCTTGTGTACTCTGTATTCTCCTTCGAGTAGAAACACCAGCATCTATATTTCCAATGATCAGCTCTTGCGGGTGATCTCTCAACCATCTTCGGTCGGGTTCTAATTCAGGGTCCCATACTGTAATATCCGCATTTTTTCTTTCTCTTGTAATTGTATTTCCGGTGAAATTCTCGATTGTAGTGACCCTCGTGTATCCTTCAGTGTAACTTTTCCGTCATCTTTTGATCTGATTCTCGAAATTGTTGTGCGGAACCGCCGTTTCGGGGTTGCCGTGGATCCATTCTATGCTATGATGCGTTTTGAGGTGTTCCGTTTGATGTTTCGTTCGTATTCTGGTGTAGTGGACCGTTTATGTTCTGTACCTAGCGCACGCTAATTTGTCTGCATAGCGCACGCTAGAAGTCTCTTTGTAGCGCACGCTACGTTTACTTAAATGGCGCTAGCGAAGTGAACCACAGGGTGGCGGTTCAACTTCCGTGCCTGCGGACTATCGGATTAGCGCACGCTATCTTGTCTAGCGCACGCTAATGTCGGGAGACTAGCGCACGTTAAGTTGTTCGATGGCGCGCGCTAGTGTGTTGCCCGATCTTGGGCGGTTTACTCGAACTCAATCGGATGCTAGTTAGCGCACGCTACGCTTGCATGGTAGCGCACGCTAACGGGTCGGGTGAGTTTTGGGCATTTGGCTCCGGACTCGGCTGATGTTCGGGTAGCGCACGCTATTGGTCGATAGCGCGCGCTACCGAGAGGTTATTAGCGCACGCTACGCATGTATGGTAGCGCACGCTAACGGCCAAAAGCCACGGGTGGGACGCTAACGGTAGGGTTTGTAATCTTATCCGTTAGCGCACGCTAACCTTGAGGTCTTAGCGTGCGCTAACACTCCCAACTATATAAACCAGGGAGTTGACCGAGATAATCACAAAATCTCATTTCTCTCCTTCTTCCGCGGCCGAGCGACTCCAAAGGCGATTTGAGGCGATTTTCTTCTTCCAACCACTTCAGAGATTCTTTTGCTTGAATTCTTGGTGTAGATTAACATCCTCCACTTGTGTTTCTCATCCTAAATCCAAGGTAATCTCTTAGAACCCTACTTTTGGATAATTTGGGGGTTTTGGGTTTTCCTTCCGATTCGTTCCGTTTTGTTGGTGGATTCATGATGAATATGATTAATCTTGTTGATATAATTAGTTTTCCTACGGATTCATGGTATATTTTCATGGTTTTGCGAAATCGAGAGGGTTTGGCTGTGGTCCGCCCTCGTTGTTATTTTTGTATGAATATACATGAATCGTAGGTGGGTTTTCGGGTGTATTCCATTTCCTTAATCGTTTAGGAGTGGTTGTGATTGTGTTATTCGAATCGTTAGGTTCATTCGTCGGTTCCTCACGGTCGTGCTTGATTCTTCCGTTCCGTTCGTGTCACCGTCTATTAATCGAGTCAAGTATCCTTATGAACTTACAATCTTAACGTAGTAGTATTGCATGAGACTTGTGTGTGTGTGTATGCTCACTACGGGTTAGATCCGACGGGGTCTCGGTAGGGGTCCACGGAGGGGTGGATCCGCGAGCTTGCTTTTAACCACTACGGGTTAGATCCGACGGGGTCTCGGTAGGGGTTCACGGAGGGGTGGATCCATGGTTAATTGTGGTGCATTTTTACAAATGTGATTTGATATTGGCATTTCCGGAAATGAGTGTTTTGGAACTACGTTTTCTCGATTGCATGTATATACTATATGTGTAAGATGTAAGTTGTTCATCTGGTTACTTGTACTAGCGTAATTGCTAACCCCTCTGGGGACCCGTTTTGGGGAAATTCGTTTTATGAATTTCAGGTCAGGTTCATCGGGACGTGCGGGCGCTGGACCAGTACACGGATGATGTCCATGCGTGATGATTGTGCATAAGTGACGTCTTAATGTCTTTTTGTCTTTTCATCTTTTGTGGCTTTTGAACTAATAGTTGTACTCGAGTACTTAAGAGTTCTTGTTCGTCCGGATTGTATTGTTGCCTTTATGTTTGTGTTGATTGATGATGTTATGTTTGACCGGTTGAACCGGGTGGTTTATTCGGTTTTGCGTCTTTATGACATGGTGTTGGTTTGTCGATTATGTGAGTCGATGAGTATGATGCTGTTCAGCCTGGTGGGTCCCATATAGGGATTCACGGCGCTGTAATATACCTCGAATATCTTGAGGGTGTTACAGAAAATGGTATCGGAGCAAGGTTTATGGATACCTAGGCTTGTCGGTTTATTGGGCCTTGTGGTGTTTTGTTATGCACATCATCGTCACGCTGCCATGATTCCGGTACTACCAGTGTCCGTAAGTTTTCCTTCCTCTGTTCATTAATTCCTGGTATCGTGCCCTTGATTCTCGACTTGTAATTGTTCTTTTCTTGTACTAATCCTCGTATGGCTTTTGCTACTTATTTAACTCCAGTATGGATGCTGGAAGAGGTCGTGGTCGCGGTCGTGGTCGTGGACGCGGCCGGGGACGTGGGGCAGCCGGTGGGGCGGCCACGTCACAGTCTTCGAGGCCGCGATCTGCGGCCGTCGAGCTCATGCTTCTTCTCAGGAGCGTGCCGATCTTGGTATTGCGGCCGTTATGCAACAAATGGTGAACCAAATGGCGGCAATAGCGCAGGCGGTTCAGAACCCGGACCAGGCCCACGCTAATCGGGGCGGAGCGGATCGTTGGCTCCAAGATGTTATCAAGATGCATCCTCCTCAGTTTTCGGGAGCTTCAGACCCGATTGGCTGGGAAGGGTGGATCAAGGAGATATCTAAGGTCTTCGTTGCCACTAAGCGTCACGAGGAACGTAGAGTCCCTATTGCCCAATACTTTCTCACAGGGGACGCTACGGACCGGTGGGAGGCCGTTGGGCCCAAAGATCATCCGCTTCGTGGGCCGAGTTTCGAGAATTAATGGAGATCAATATTGCCGTGGCCGTCGAGACAGGCTCGGGTACATGCTTTTATGACGCTCAACCGCGGGATATTCCCGTATCTCGTGCTATTGCTGATTTTAACAAGGAGTTGGGTTATGTGAAGACCCAAGTTGTCGAGGAGAGCGACAAAATTTTCCATTTCTCCAGACGAATGAAGTCGTCGATTCGGGACTATATGTCGGGGCTCGTATGCACTACCTTGAAAGAGTACCAGAGCAGGGCCCTTGCTTATGATATGTCCGTGACGGCGAGTGAGGCGGCCCGCGAGAGTAAGCGCGAAGTCCGCCGGAATTTTTCGGGCCACAAGGTGGGGGCCGAGAAATTTCGATCTGCTAACTTTTCCGCTAGTGGTGGCCCGGCTCGATCTCTTGGGTTTCCCGCGAGCTGCGGTGCCCCTTCTCGAGAGGTGAAGTGTTTTAACTGTGGCCAGCCAGGCCACATCAGTCGTAATTGCCCGAGTCCTTTGTTGATATGTAATCAGTGTGGCCAATCGGGCCACAAGGCGGCTTTCTGTGCCGAGAGGGAGAGAATTGTGGGTGCCCGGACTTCCATTCCAGCAACTAGGGAACCAAGTGTGAATCAGGGATCATTTGCTCCTCAATCTCCGCCGAGTGCTAGTCGGGGGAGAGGTCGGGGTCAGCCCTCTAAGGGGGGAGCTTCCAGTGTCGGCTCCGCCCACCCGCGTGTCTATGAGATGCGGAAAGCCGATGATCCAGCGGCTACCGTGGCGACAGGTACCGTTTATATTCTTTCTCATCCTGTCAGTGTGCTTTTCGATTCCGGTGCTACGCATTCGTTCATATCTTTGGATTGTGTACGCCGTTTGAGTCTCGACTGTTTGATGCCTTGTGAACCCTTCGTCGTTAAGCTTCCTAGCGGTGATAGGATCGTTGGTGATCAGGAGGTTCGAGACTGTTCTGTACTTATTTGTGAGAGGACTTGGCCCTCTAACCTTATTGTTGTGGATATTGAGGGTGATGATTTGATTCTAGGGGATGATTGGCTCGAGCGGCATGGCGCAATCATGAACTACCGCACGAGGATCATCACCATGTTAGCCGAGGATGGCACCGAGCACTCCTTCGCGGGGCGAAGGAGGGGAAATCAGAAATTCATCATTAATGCCTTGAAGGCGATGAGTCTCCTGCGAAAGGGGTGTACTGGTTATTGGTGCTATGCCCTGAAGGCGGAGGATGGTGGAGCCGAGCTTTCGTCGATTCCAGTCGTTAATGAGTTTCCTGATGTATTTCCTGACGAGTTACCGGGATTGCCACCGGATCGTGAGGTTGAGTTTGCTATAGAGTTAGAGCCGGGCGCGGCTCCGATTTCGAAGGCGCCGTATCGCATGGCACCTTCAGAGATGGCAGAGTTGAAGAAGCAGTTGAGTGAGCTTCTTGAGTCGGGGTATATTCGACCGAGTGCCTCGCCTTGGGGCGCACCGGTCCTGTTTGTACGGAAGAAGGATGGTTCACTACGTTTGTGTATCGACTATCGCGAACTAAACAAAGTGACCATCAAGAACAAGTATCCTTTGCCGAGAATCGATGACTTGTTCGATCAGTTGCAGGGAGCTGCGGTATTCTCGAAAATTGATTTGAAATCGGGGTACTATCAGCTCCGGGTGAGAGAGTCCGATGTGCCGAAAACAGCTTTTCGGACGAGGTACGGACATTATGAGTTCGTAGTCATGCCTTTCGGGTTAACTAATGCGCCGGCGGTGTTCATGCAGTTGATGAACAAAGTTTTTATCGAGTATTTGGATAAGTGCGTCGTCGTCTTTATTGACGATATTCTTATTTATTCGAGGAATGAGGAAGAGCATGCCCATCATTTGCGGATAGTGTTAGACATTTTGAGGGCCGAGCAACTCTATGCGAAGTTCTCGAAATGTGAGTTCTGGCTGAAGGAAGTGATGTTTTTAGGTCACGTGATTTCAGCCGAGGGGGTTCGTGTGGATCCGCAGAAGATCGAGGCCGTGTTGGATTGGGCACCGCCCAAGAATGTGAAGGAGCTCCGTAGTTTCTTGGGTTTAGCTGGCTACTACCGTAGGTTCGTCGAGGGTTTCTCAAAACTAGCTCGGCCACTCACGCAGTTGCTCCAGAAATCCGAGAAGTTCGTTTGGAATGACGAGAGGCAGTCGAGTTTCGAGGAGCTGAAGAAGCGGTTGACTTCAGCCCCGGTTTTGGCGTTGCCATGTGGCAACGAGGGTTTTGCCGTTTATAGCGATGCTTCGGGTCAGGGTCTTGGGTGCGTATTGATGCAGCACGGCAAGACCATTGCCTATGCGTCGAGACAATTGAGGCCGTATGAGCTGAACTACCCTACTCATGATTTGGAGTTAGCGGCAGTCGTTTTTGCGCTCAAGATTTGGCGTCACTACCTTTTCGGCTCTACATGTCAGATTTTTACCGATCACAAAAGTCTGAAATACATATTTACTCAGCGAGATTTGAATATGAGGCAGAGGAGGGGGTTAGAGTTGATTAAGGATTTTGACCTCGAAATCCTTTATCATCCGGGTAAGGCGAACGTCGTGGCCGACGCCTTGAGTCGGAAACCAGTTGCGTTGCGAACGCTTGAGATCCTTACGTCTCGGTCCCGAGCTTCGGAGGGCTTTGATCGAGTTAGGCGTTGAGGTCTCGTTGCCGGAGAGGCTGTCGGGCAACTTTGTGCTTTAGAGATTTCATCATCTTTGATCGATGAAATTAAGTCAAGCAATCGGAGGATCCGATGATTACTCAAATCCGAAAAGCGTTCTTAAGGGAAAATCTCCGGGTTTGTGATTCACGAGGATGGTAATTTGAGATTCAGTCGGCTTTGTGTGCGAACGACTCGAGTTGAGGCGAGTATTTAACGGGAGGCCCAAGCAACACCATATTCCGTTAATCCTGGATCGAGTAAAATGTACAAGGACACGAGAAGAAATTTCTGGTGGAATGATATGAAGGATGAGGTCGCACGTTTGTAGCGAGATGTTTGACTTGTCAACGTGTCAAAATCGAGCATCGGCCATTTGAGTTATTCTGATCACTTCCCGTTCCGGAATGGAAATGGGAAGATATATCGATGGACTTCGTCACGAGTTTGCCGAGATCGAGGTCGGGCATGAATATGGTATGGGTGATTGTTGATCGTCTGACCAAGTCGGCACATTTTCTGGGCATCAAGAACACTTGGGGCCCGGAGAAGTTGGCTCGTGTGTTTATCGCGCAGATTGTGAGACTTCACGGTACTCCGAAGTCTATTGTTTCGGATCGTGATGGCCGTTTCGTATCGCACTTCTGGCAGGCGGTGCATAAGGCGTTGGGTACCCGGTTGCATTTGAGTACCTCTTTTCATCCCCAGTCAGATGGACAATCGGAACGCACTATCCAGACGTTCGAGGACTTGTTGCGTGCCTGTGCTCTCGATTGGAGTAGTGACTGGGAGGAACATTTGCCGCTGATCGAATTCACGTACAACAACAGTTGGCACGCGTCGATTCGGATGGCACCGTATGAGGCACTTTATGGACGGCGATGTCGATCACCGATTTGTTGGAATGAGGCATCCGATTTGGTCGGGACCGAGCCGGATGTCGTTTTAGAGACAAGGCGGAAGATAGAAGTAATTCGGGAATGGGTGTTGACTGCCCAGAGTCGACAGAAGTCGTATGCCGACGTCCGTCGCCGACCTTTGGAATTCGAGGTGGGAGATCACGTTTTGCTAAAGGTGTCGCCGACGAAGGGAGTTTTTCGTTTCGGGAAGAAAGGGAAGTTGAGTCCGAGATTTATCGGCCCCTTTGAGATCCTCGAGCGAGTAGGTGGGTTGGCATACCGTTTGGCGTTACCTCCGGCCTTGAGTCATGTTCATAGTGTTTTCCATGTTTCCCAGTTGAGGAAATATGTCCCGGATCCTAGTCACATCATCGATTATGGTGAGATTGATGTCGCCGAAGATGTTACTTTCGAAGAGCGCCCTTTGAAGATTTTGGAGCATCGTGAGAAGCGATTGAGGCATAAGACCATACCTTTGGTCAAGGTGCAGTGGTCGAGACACGGTGTCGAGGAGGCAACTTGGGAAACCGAGGATAGCATGCGGGCTAGGTACCCCGAGTTGTTTGTTTCTTAAGTTTTGGGACGAAACTTATTTTTAGAGGGGTAGAATGTAATATCCGCATTTTTTCTTTCTCTTGTAATTGTATTTCCGGTGAAATTCTCGACTGTAGTGACCCTCGTGTATCCTTCAGTGTAACTTTTCCGTCATCTTTTGATCTGATTCTCGAAATTGTTGTGCGGAACCGCCGTTTCGGGGTTGTCGTGGATCCATTCTATGCTATGATGCGTTTTGAGGTGTTCCGTTTGATGTTTCGTTCGTATTCTGGTGTAGTGGACCGTTTATGTTCTGTACCTAGCGCACGCTAATTTGTCTGCATAGCGCACGCTAGAAGTCTCTTTGTAGCGCACGCTACGTTTACTTCGTAGCGCGCGCTAGCGAGTGAACCCTGGGGGTGGCAGTTCAACTTCCAGGCCTCTGGACTATCGGATTAGCGCACGCTATCTTGTCTAGCGCACGCTAATGTCGGGAGACTAGCGCATGTTAAGTTGTTCAGTAGCGCGCGCTAGTGTGACTGCCCAGTACTGGGCAGTTTACTACTGAACTCAATCAGATGCTAGTTAGCGCACGCTACGCTTGCATGGTAGCGCACGCTAACGGGTCAGGTGAGTTTTGGGCATTTGGCTACTGGACTCGGCTGATGTTCAGGTAGCGCACGCTATTGGTCGATAGCGCGCGCTACCGAGAGGTTATTAGCGCACGCTACGCATGTATGGTAGCGCACGCTAACGGCAAAAGCCACGGGTCGGGCGCTAACGGTAGGGTTTGTAATCTTATCCCGTTAGCGCACGCTAACCTTGAGGTCTTAGCGTGCGCTAACACTCCCTGGCTATATAAACCAGGGAGTTGACCGAGATAATCACAAAATCTCATTTCTCTCCTTCTTCCGCGGCCGAGCGACTCCAAAGGCGATTTGAGGCGATTTTCTTCTTCCAACCACTTCAGAGATTCTTTTGCTTGAATTCTTGGTGTAGATTAACATCCTCCACTTGTGTTTCTCATCCTAAATCCAAGGTAATCTCTTAGAACCCTACTTTTGGATAATTTGGGGGTTTTGGGTTTTCCTTCCGATTCGTTCCGTTTTGTTGGTGGATTCATGATGAATATGATTAATCTTGTTGATATAATTAGTTTTCCTACGGATTCATGGTATATTTTCATGGTTTTGCGAAATCGAGAGGGTTTGGTTGTGGTCCGCCCTCGTTGTTATTTTTGTATGAATATACATGAATCGTAGGCGGGTTTTCGGGTGTATTCCATTTCCTTAATCGTTTAGGAGTGGTTGTGATTGTGTTATTCGAATCGTTAGGTTCATTCGTCGGTTCCTCACGGTCGTGCTTGATTCTTCCGTTCCGTTCGTGTCACCGTCTATTAATCGAGTCAAGTATCCTTATGAACTTACAATCTTAACGTAGTAGTATTGCATGAGACTTGTGTGTGTGTGTATGCTCACTACGGGTTAGATCCGACGGGGTCTCGGTAGGGGTCCACGGAGGGGTGGATCCGCGAGCTTGCTTTTAACCACTACGGGTTAGATCCGACGGGGTCTCGGTAGGGGTTCACGGAGGGGTGGATCCATGGTTAATTGTGGTGCATTTTTACAAATGTGATTTGATATTGGCATTTCCGGAAATGAGTGTTTTGGAACTACGTTTTCTCGATTGCATGTATATACTATATGTGTAAGATGTAAGTTGTTCATCTGGTTACTTGTACTAGCGTAATTGCTAACCCCTCTGGGGACCCGTTTTGGGGAAATTCGTTTTATGAATTTCAGGTCAGGTTCATCGGGACGTGCGGGCGCTGGACCAGTACACGGATGATGGCCATGCGTGATGATTGTGCATAAGTGACGTCTTAATGTCTTTTTGTCTTTTCATCTTTTGTGGCTTTTGAACTAATAGTTGTACTCGAGTACTTAAGAGTTCTTGTTCGTCCGGATTGTATTGTTGCCTTTATGTTTGTGTTGATTGATGATGTTATGTTTGACCGGTTGAACCGGGTGGTTTATTCGGTTTTGCGTCTTTATGACATGGTGTTGGTTTGTCGATTATGTGAGTCGATGAGTATGATGCTGTTCAGCCTGGTGGGTCCCATATAGGGATTCACGGCGCTGTAATATACCTCGAATATCTTGAGGGTGTTACACATACTGTATCTAGAGTTTCTGTAGATATAGCTTCAACTTGTACAGCATCGGCTTCATCTACGTCGATTCTTACAGCTGCGGAGTTGATTTCTAGGTCAACAACAGGTTCTATGGGAGTTGGTGGATCTAGGATGGAGAGTTGTTGGATGTTCTGATTAACATCTTCTACTCCTGTAGGGTCATGGTGAGGTTCGTCGAACACTACATGAACTGATTCCTCGATCGTCAGCTTCTTTTTGTTAAAGATCCTGTAAGCATTGCTGACGGAGGAGTATCCTACAAATATTCCTTCATCTGATTTCTCATCAAAGGTTCTAAGTTGATCCTTCCCATTATTCAACACATAGCACCTGCATCCGAAAATGTGAAAATATGAAACTAACGGAGTTTTGTTGTTCCATACCTCATATGCTGTTTTGTTGTGGTGCTTGTTGACGATGCAGCGGTTTTGAGTGTAGCATGCTGTATTGGTTGCTTCACCCCAGAAATGCTGTGGCAACTTGCTTGCGGCAATCATTGTCCTTGTTGCTTCTTTCAACGTCCTATTCTTTCGCTCGGCAACACCATTTTGTTGAGGTGTACGGGCAGCTGAGTATTCGTGCTGTATCCCATTTTCCGAACAGTATTGCTCTATAAAGCAGTTAGTAAATTCTGTACCTCTGTCGGAACGAATGGACACGATACTCAATGTCTTTTCATTTTGAAGCTTTCTCAGGAGCTCGGGCAGCTTTGATGTTGTTTCCTTCTTCTTGCTTAAGAAGATTGTCCAAGCATACCTGGAGTAATCATCAACAACAACAAGACAGTATTTCTTACCTCCCAAACTTACCAGGTCTACAGGACCATAGAGATCCATATGTAGCATCTCCAACACTCTTTGGGTTGAAAGGTAGGATTTGCTCTTCAGTGTTGACTTGATTTGCTTGCCTTTCTGACAAGGTCCGCAGACGCTGTCCTTTTTTAATGACACGTTTGGCAATCCTCTTACCATTCCCTGTCTTGAGAGCTTGTTGATCGTCTTGAAGTTGACATGAGACATCCTCTTGTGCCATAACTAGCTTAGATCTGCAGTGCCTTTGGCAACAAAGCATGGAATTCAGGAGCTCATAGGCTTCCAGTCAGCAATATACATGTTACCTGATCTGCTTCCTGTAAGCACAACTTCTTTGGTCTGGATGTTCTTGACTCTACAGCGATCTATATAGAATTTCACCGAGAACTGTTTATCACAGAACTGGCTAATACTAAGTAGATTGTACTGTAAGCCTTCAACATATGCAACATCGGTGACTTTGAATTTTCCTACAAGAAGGTTTCCTTTCCCTCTTGTTCTTCCTTTAGATTTATCACCGAAGCGAACTTTTGGACCGCGACCTTCTACGAAATCTGATAGCTTGCTTCTATCTCCGGTCATGTGCCGAGAGCATCCACTATCGAAGTACCAGGT
>JAWKAU010000042.1:600000-813000 GCA_033398695.1 Orobanche coerulescens | reverse complement strand
AATCTGGACGCCATGTGCCGCGGCACAGATTAAGTGAGCCACGACACACAGGGCGGTTTTGGTGTGCTCCGCGTGGGTTTATGCCGTTTTGAAGCTAGTTCTCGACCTACTCACACGGACGTGATTTGGAGGCTGTTGGGAGCTATAAATAAGGGTTTAAGACCCTAATTAATCATCTTGGAGGCTTGGGAAAAAGAGGATCACAGAAGACTATCGCAGACGAGAGAAGCAGAAGACATCAAAGGCGGAGGGCGGAAGCCAGAAGAACGGAGGAATCCGAGCTCTTCATCTGCGTTTGATTTTCATGCTTTTATTTATTAATTCTGTATTTTCATTATTTAGCATGTCAGGCTAAAACCCTTGTTCTAGGATTTTGATGAAACCTATGTTTTGACAGATTTGCTTTAGATTATCTATATAATTCCCTTTTCTATTGAGTTTTCCCAATTGATTTTAATGCTTTCAATTGTGCAGCGATAATTGGATTGTTTTAATTACCTTACTCGAATCGGGAGAGGAGAGTTGGTGAGGAACTATTGGTGAGGACCGTTTTATCTTGTGAGATACGAATATACTCATAGGAACTACGTGGCCTTTTGAAGATTTTATGCTTTTTGCCTATTGACGAATTAATTCACCTAGGGATAGAGTGCGTTATTCGCCTTTAGAAAAATGTATTGACCTTGGGAGAGGCGGTAGAGTATTTTAGCAATCTTCGCCTTCAATAAATTGGGAAAATCATTAATTTCAGATAATCCAGAGTAAATTCGGATAAACTGAGGTGGATTCATAATCCTAGAATTATTCATCATTTGATTTTCCTTATTTGATCGATCGTTTATACTGTTTAGCCCTTTATTAATTCTTTTAGTAATTAATTGCAACCCAAAGTTCGATTGTTCAAATAAAACTATAATACATAAAAATCGATAGTTACTGACTCAGTCCTCGTGGGAACGATACTCACTCATCACTTTATTACTTGTCAACGATAACGTGCACTTGCATTAACGAAAAATCCGCAACACACGCCACACCATCCCCAATAACAACGCACATGATAATTCGTGGCCATACCCTTAGCATCGACCTCCAGAGGTTTCGCCAACCCATCCCCGGGTGGAAAACCGCTTGTGCTTGCACTAATCATTACCACTGACCAATTATCACATCATAATAATACAATTAAACCAATAATGTAGTCACAACATCGAGGTGTACAACCAAAATTCGCTAACAAGAAAGGTAACAATTAATAACACGTTGATAATATCCAGGAATCAAACGATCGAAAAAGAGTACAGATACCACTGTAATAATCAAATTACTGCCGTGACAGTCACAAGTTGACGGTCGTAATAACATGTAGTTTACGGCCGTAACATCTAGGAGCATACGGCCGTAATGGTAAACATCTTACGGCAGTAATCACTAGATGCAGGACAGCAGAATTGTCCCAGCAGCCACGAATGGCTCCGAAGGTTAAGGATCGACTCTTAATAATATATCCCGGCATTTAGAGACACTGCAAAATTCTCCGACAAACATAACAACATATCAACTTGTCGCAACGACTTAGTCCCAACACGCAAGACATAACGTTTTAAATTCCAAAAATCAAAGTCGTTTTGCAAAATAAAAATTCTCCAAAATCCTTTCGATCATATCCAAAAATGACGGTAACGGTTTGCAATGTCCGAAGTATTTTAAAAAACATTTTTCAGGTACCGTCTGAAGATGTCATTTGAAAATTCATGGCAAACTCGTCAAAGTTCAACCGATTTCAAAATTCATACAAAATCGTTGTTTAACCGCACCATCGAAATGTTTTCAAAAATCTATTCTTTTTCAAACATGCTCAAGCTCATAAAATCTTTTAGAGAACCATTTTCAAACTTAAGCGCAACGAACACAATTAAAATTTTCCAAAAATAATCAAACTTAAAACCACATGCCCAAACGGATTCATGATCACCAAATTTAATCAAATATGATTCGTGAACACCAAGTTCAGACATACGTCAAAACCATCCATATGAGTTCCTCACGAACTCTGCCATCGATACAACCTCGGGATAACACTAAAGTTCACAATTTTTCACACCGTAGTGCACCACTCGGTGTCCAACCATCAATACATTCAACTCAACACACAAATGGCGTACCACGAATATCAAATATGGATTCCTATTCACAACACCATGCAAACGAAATTATGCATCACAATCATCGCACATAAATGAAATCACGAAACAGCGATACCTCGCATAAAAGAGGAGACTTACGTCCACAGGTTGCACAGAGGTGATGGTCGCCCACGATATTAATCTCGCCCGACAATACGTACGACATGTTGTGACCATGCACAAGTCAACATATCACCCGACAACTCGAATGACATGACGTCATATTACTCGATAAACCACGACTTGACTTGACCCAACAGCCTAGGTTTTCCACAACCTAAGCTCTGATACCATAAATGTAACACCCCCAGACCATATGGGGATATTACATGCCGTAAACCCTCTCCGCGAGGACCTACCAGGCTAAACAACACAGAAAACACGAAAACTTGACTGACCGAAGACAATTAATACAACAATTGTGACCATTAAGGTCAATTACAACACAACCACATGGACCAATGAGGTCATACGACTAGTGCAAACGAGACAAAATACAACCCTTTACAATAAATACCCACGCAGGGGTAAAGATACACAACAGCGAAAGTCTGACCATAATTTAGTCGACACAACATAACCTGGCCAAACTCTCAATCCTTGATTAGTATCGTAGCTCGTCACTTCCTGCGCTAATCCTGCGACTGCTCCCTCGAACCAGCAAATACCTGGATGCAAGACAGACATCCACCCCCCGATTACTCGGGGGTTAGTAAAACTACATTGTTTTACTAGTGCAAGTATAATAGCATACGAAATGTATCAATTAGGAGGCAATAATGAACTAAATAACACAATCAGTTGTCCAAATATTCTCGAGAGGTTTTATTAATCAAAAAACAAGTTATGAAGTTTTAAGAATTAAAACTCGGCATCTCGGATGTTTTTAGAACATAATTTCTTTTGGGACCTCGAGTCCCAATTTACAAAACCTTTATCGAAAATCACCAAGGCTTCACCTCGGTTCTTGTTTTAAAACACATTAGTGAAATATCATCACGTGTCCGTGATTTTAACATCAAAATATTATCCACACAATCACTGTTCGTACTCGTCAAGTAACGAACTCCGGAGGTCACGACGGACCGTACCCGGTTCCCCACATTCACTGTTCGTACACATCATGTACCGAACTCCAGAGGTTCCACGGACCATACCTGGAACACACACTCTGTTCGTACACCTTATGTACCAAACTCCAGAGGTCCCACGGACCATACCTGGACCACACACACTGTCGTACACCTCATGTACCGAACTCCAGAGGTCCCACGGACCGTAACTGGACCATACTTGTAACACCCCCAGATTTAACCGGAAATATTATAGCGCCGTGGGCCCCGAGATGGAACCCACGAGGCTAAAAGAAATTTTCGCAAACATTAACAAATGCCCAAGAGGCCAACGACGGCACTATCTTTAAAAATTCACAAAGACTTATAAAATCCATTTATCGAAAACCGTCGTAAAAACTCATTTGAAATCGCAAGGCTAAACAGCCGATACTCAAAAGTTTAGAAAACGATTTCCAAAGTAACCTCAGTTACTAGATACCAAAAGAGCATTTCAAAATACTCACGCAGCAGAAAAAGACCAACCATAAAGATAATCTAGCAGCGGAATACCAGAACCAATCAAGAGACTCAATGCACACAACATGTCCTATCCAGTATCCTCCGGGAAGCTCATCTCTTCACGACCGCTACAAGCTCGATACTCCGAGAACATAAAAGAAATCCCACGACGGGGTTAGCCATAACATCCAACAATGATAACCGTCACATCACATTAATAATAACATACCAATAAGAATACAACATAAGAATACGACGTAATCTTGCCGTCATAACTCTACTTACTCAAGAAATTCTCATCAGAATAACCATTATCACATTTCACATCCTGTACTCGATTAACCAATAAACTCGAACATAATATCTGTATTGTACCTCAAACAATACTCAAGATCCTCAAACTATCATATCCATCTCACGATACGGAAATCTATCATTTCTGACCAGTACGATCCATCGAATAATATCATCAAATCCCAAGACGATAACCGATTGTCCACCAAAGACAAGACCAAAGACAATATGGAACATACCTCGAGATATGATGTGCCATGATAATCATATCAGTCTAATCCGAGATCAGAACAATGCAATACGGACAAGGTCCTAACACAAGACCTACAAATGCATACTCATATGACAACGTCAATATGCTCAAAAACAATAACAACTACGCATACTCAATGGAAATCCCATGATCCAGCGCCCTCAGCATAGATCCCAAGATGATCCTACAAGATCAACACGAGGTGGATAACCAACAATATACATAAGCAAAACAAAACAACACTGGGTAATCCAACGATCCAGCGCCCTCAACATAGATCCCAAGATGATCCCGTCGGACCAACACGAGGTGGAAAAACCCGTCCAATGATCCAGCGCCCTCAGCATAGATCCCAAGATGATCCCGTCGGACCAACACGAGGTGGACATTCGATCCAGCGCCCTCAGCATAGATCTTCATAATCCCATCGGATTATTTACACAACATGAACAACACAATATGCATACACATATGCAAATCAACACGTTCATCAACATGAACAACATAACATGCACGACAACATGACAATTTACTAGGACGACTCCATGTTCAACAACATGAAAGAAAATGTAAGAGACCAAAATAAATAACATTGAACCATAACCAATATAGAATACTTGCCCCGAGTCCTTCGGGAGCAACCTCGATGTCCAATCATCACCGACGATTATCCTCAATGTTCGGCGATCCAAACGTACAATGAACCAAAGATACTCATATCTGTAATATCCGCATTTTTCTTCCCCTTATATTTTTGTTTTTTTTCGGCGTATTTCCCGATAGTAGTGACCCTTGTGTATCTTTCAGTGTATCTTTTCTATTATCTATGGGTTTTATCCCCGTTATTGTTGAGCGGAACCGCCGTTTCGGGGTTGTCATGGGTCCATTCTATGTTATGTTAACCGTTGAGATGTTCCGTTGGATGTTTCGTTCACCTTCCGGTGTTTTGGAACCGTTCATATTTCATACCTAGCGCACGCTATTTTTCTGCATAGCGCGCGCTAGGGGTTCCTTAGTAGCGCACGCTACGTTTGTTCCGTAGCGCACGCTATCGTGTAGCCACAGGGAGTGGCGGTGTTGTTTTTCCGGCCTTCGGACTAACGTATTAGCGTACGCTACATATCTTTAGCGCACGCTAACGTCGAGGAGCTAGCGCCTGATGATGCCGGTGGCGTGCGCTAGCGTGAGTGTCGATCTTGGGCGATTCACTCACGAACCGTTCGAGTGCGATTAGCGCCGCGCTACGCTTGTATGGTAGCGCACGCTAACGGATCGGATAGCGCACGCTACGCTTGTATGGTAGCGCACGCTAACGTATCGATGGGTTACAGGCGGTTGCCCTTGGACTCGGCTGATGTTCGAGTAGCGCACGCTATTGGTCAATAGCGCGCTACCGAGAGGTTATTAGCGCACGCTACTCATGTATGGTAGCGCACGCTAACGGCCAAAACACAGTTCTTGGACTCGGACGCTAACGATAAGATTTGTAATCTTATCCGTTAGCGCACGCTAATCTTGAGGCTTTAGCGTGCGCTAACACTCCCGACTATATAAACCAGGGAGTTGACCGAGATGAACACTATTTCTCATTTCTTTCCTTCTTAGCGGCCGAGCGACCCCGAGAGCGATTTGAGGCGATTTTCTCCTTCCAATCACTTGAGATTCTTTTGCTTGAGTTCTTGGTGTAGACTAACATCATCCACTTGTGTTTCTCATCCTAAATCCAAGGTAATCTCTAGAACCCTACTTTTGGATAATTTGGGGGTTTTGGGATTTTCTTCCGATCCGTTCCGTTTTGTTGATGGATTCATGATGAATATGATTAATCTTGTTGGTATTCTTAGTTTCCCTACGGATTCATGGTATATTTCGTGATTTTTACGGAATCGAGAGGGTTTGGTTGTGGTCCGCCCTCGTTGTTGTTTTTATACGAATATACATGAATCGTAGGCGGGTTTTCGGGTGTATTCCAATTCCGTATTCATTTAGAAACGGTTGTGATTGTGTTCTTCAAATCGTTAGGTTCGGTTTCGTTGGTTCCTAGCGGTTGTCGGTGACTTTCCTTTCCGTTCTTCACGTCGTCAATAATTCGAGGCAAGTATTTTTGGAAACCTTTAAGCTTAACATGAAATGGTGATGTATATTACTTGTGTGTAACTCACCTCGTGTTGGCTGACGGGGTCAAGGAGGAAATCTATCTTGCCGCCACTGGATTTCACGAGTTTGTTTAGCTAGCTTGTGCGGGAGGGTCCTTAGAGGCCTCGTGCGGGAATCTATGATATTACTCTGTTCCCAAGGCGATGCATGTGCGTGTTTTGTTTTGTAATGTAGCCGGTGCGGGAGGGTCCTTAGAGGCCTCGTGCGGGAATCTATGATATTACTCTGTTCCCAAGGCAAATTGTTATTGTTTATTTAGGAAAAGACATGTCTTGTTTTGGTTTTGAAATGATTTTGGTGCATGTACTATGAAATGTGTAAGCGATTGGTTTGCCTTGAATACTTGTACTAGCGTAATTGCTAACCCCTTTGGGGACCCGTTGTCGGGAAATTCTTGTTATGGATTTCGAGGTTATGATTATCCGGACGGCGAGCACCGGGGCGATGCGAGGATGTTGGCGAGTCGTTGACATGTGCATTTGGGTCTACTTATTTCCTTTGTCCATTTCGATATGGTTGTTCCCATGATTTTAAACTTATAGATTGTACTCGCGAGTACTTAGGCTTTGTTTCAAACTCCGTATTGTATTGTTTTTAAACATCACGTTGTTGGTTGATGCTTATTTTGCGGTTGCTCGGGCGTATCTTTATGTGTCATATTATTTAATTGTGTATCCTCGCTAACCAAGATGGTTAGTCGAGTAAAGTTTTTCTATTGTAGCACAGTAGGTCCCATGTAGGGGTCTGCGGCTGTAACATATTCGAATATCTCGGGGTGTTACGAGAAAATGGTATCGAGCTCTAGGTTTATGGATACCTAGGCTTGTCGGTTACTTAGGTCTAGTCGTGTTTTGTTTTGCACATTGTCACACCGCCAGGCATCTCGGTACTTCGGTGCTCGTAAGTTTCCTTACCCGATTGTTTGCTTTCACATCTTGTATTTTGTTTCTTGAACCGTGGTTATTCTCCCTCTTTTGCTTATCATCGTAGTTTTCCTTACTCATCCTCGATATGCTCTGTTATCTTTTAACACCGGTATGGATGCCGGAGAAACCGTGGTCGTGGTCGTGGCCGTGGACGCGGCCGAGGCGTGGGGCAGCCGGTGGCGGCCACGTCGCACTCTTGAGAGCCGGCGGCGGCCGTCACGATCATGCTTCTTCTCGGAGCGCGCCGATCTTGGTATTGCTTTGTCATGCGGCAAATGGTTAACTGAGATGGCGGCTATAGCCTGAGTGGTTCGGAACCCGATCAGGCCCATGCTAATCGGGCGGAGCGGATCGGCGGCTTCGAGGATGTCATCAAGATGCATCCTCCTCGGTTCGGGAGCTTCGGACCCGATCGGGTGGGAAGGGTGGATCAAGGAGATATCCAAGTCTTCTTGCTACTAATTGCCCAGGGACCGTAGGGTCCCTATTGCTCAATACTTTCTCACGGGAGATGCTACAGATTGGTGGGAGGCCGTTGGTCCCAAAGATCACGTTGCTTCATGGGCGAATTCCAAGAATTGATGGAGACCGAATATTGTCCGTGGCGGTCGAGACGAGGCTCGAGTGCATGCTTTCTACGATGCTCAACCTCGGGATATTCCCGTATCCCAAGCTATTGCTGATTTCAACAAAGAGTTGGGTTATGTGAAGACCCAGTGGTCGCAGAGCGACAAAATTTTCCATTTTCCGGGAGGATGAAGGCGCCCATTCGGGACTATATGCAGGCTCGTCTGTACTACCTTGAAGGATTATCGAGTCGAGCCCTTGCTTATGATATGTCGGTGACGGCTAGTGATTTGGCTCGTGAGAGCAAGAAGCGAAGTCGGTCGGAAATTTTTCAGTCCTAAGAGTGGAGGCCGGCGAAATCTCAAGTGCGAATATTTCAACGGGCGGTTCGGCTCGTTTCTCTGGGAGTTTTCGGTGCCGCGGAACCTCCGCTCGTGAACCCACATGTTTTAAGCGTGGTGTGCGGGAGCCATAGGAACCGCGGTGTTCTCGTCAAGTTTACTTGTCACACTTGTGGGCATTTGGGCCACAAGGCCCTTTTTGTGAGCGAGATCAAGCGGCTTCGTGGCGCCGTTCTCCCCAATCGATGCCGTTAGAGCCGAGTGTGAACCGGGGCTCATTTGCTCGCCGCCTCCACCGAGTGCCGGCCGAGGTAAGTCGGGGTCAGCCCGCTAGGGTGGAGCTTCGATGTCGGCTCTGCTCGGCCACGTATCTATGAGATGAGGAGGGCCGATGATCCGGCGACTCTTGTGGCGGCAGTACCGTTCACATTCATTTCCATCTGTCGGTGTGCTTTTCGATTCGGGTGCTACGCATTCATTCATTTCTCTAGAGTGTGTACGCCGTTTAAGTCTCATTGTTTGTCACCTTGCGAGCCTTTCATCGTTAAACTTCCTAGCGGTGATAGAATTGTCGGTGATCGAGAGGTCCGAGCGCTCTGTGTTTATTTGTGAGAGAGCTTGGCTCTCTAATCTTATTCGTTAATATCGAGGGTGAGGATTTGATTCTCGGGGATGATTGGCTCGAGCGGCATGGCGCAATCATGAACTACCGCACGAGAATCATCACTATGTTAGCCGAGGACGGCAGAGCACTCTTTCGCGGGCGAAAGAGGGAAACAGTTCGTCATTAATGCCTTGAAGGCGATGAGTCTCTGCGAAAGGGGTGCCTTTGGATATTGGTGCTACGCCTTGAAGGCGGAGGATGGTGGAGTCGAGCTTTCGTCGATTCCGATCGTTAATGAGTTTCTGATGTATTTCTGACGAATTCTGGATTGCCACGGATCGTGAGGTTGAGTTTGCTATAGAGTTAGAGCCGGGCGCGCTCTATTTGAAGGCGCCTATCGCATGGCACCTTGAGAGATGTCCGAGTTGAAGAAGCGGTTGAGTGAGCTTCTTGAGTCGGGGTATGTTCGACCAAGTGCCTCGCCTTGGGGCGCACCGGTCTGTTTGTGCGGAAGAAGGATGGTTCACTACGTTTGTGTATCGACTATCGCGAACTAAACAAGGTGACCATCAAGAACAAGTATCCTTTGCCGAGAATCGATGACTTGTTTGACCGATTGCGAGAGCCGCGGTATTCTCGAAGATTGATTTGAAATCGGGGTACTATCGGCCGGGTGAGAGAGTCCGACGTGCAGCGACTTTTCGGACGAGATACGGACATTATGAATTCGTAGTTATGCCTTTCGGGTTGACTAATGCGCGGCGGTGTTCATGCGGTTGATGAACAAAGTCTTTATCGAGTATTTGGATAAGTGTGTCGTCGTCTTCATTGGCGATATTCTTATCTATTCGAGGAATGAGGAAGAGCATGCCCATCATTTGCGGATAGTGTTAGACATTTTGAGGACCGAGCAACTCTATGCGAAGTTCTCGAAATGTGAGTTAAGTGAAGGAAGTGATGTTTTGGGTCACGTGATTTCAACAGAAGGGGTTCGTGTGGATCATGAGAAAATTGAGGCGATATTGGATTGGGCACCGCCCACAAATGTGAAGGAGGTCCGTAGTTTCTTGGGTTTGGTGGCTACTACCGTAGGTTCGTCGAGGTTTCTCAAAACTAGCTCGGCCACTTACCCGATTGCTCCATAAATCCGAGAAGTTAAATGCGGACCGATGAGAGGCGATCGAGTTTCGAGGAGCTGAAGAAGCGTTTGACTTCAGCCCGGTCTTGGCGTTGCCATGTGGCAACGAGGATTCGCCGTTTATAGCGATGCTTGGTCGGGTCTTGGGTGCGTATTGATGCGGCACGGCAAGACCATTGCCTATGCGTCGAGACGATTAAGGCCGTATGAACTTAACTACCCTACTCACGATTTGGAATTAGCGGCGGTAGTCTTTGCACTCAAGATTTGGCGTCACTATCTTTTCGGCTCTACATGTCGATTTTTACCGATCATAAAAGTCGAAATACATATTTACTCACGGGAGTTGAATATGAGGCGAGAGGAGGTGGTTAGAGCGATTAAGGATTATGACCTTGAAATCCTTTATCATCCGAGCAAAGCAAACGTCGTGGCGATGCCTTGAGTCGGAAACCGATTGCGTTGCGGCGCTTGAGGTCCTTACGCCTCGGCTGAGCTCACGGGCTCGATCGAGTTAGATGTTGAAGTTTTGTTGCTGGAGTCATCGGGCAACTTTGTGCTCTAGAGATTTCATCGTCTTTGATCGATGAAATTAAGTCAAGCAATTAGAGGATCCGATGATTGCTCAAATCCGAGAGAACGTTCTTAAGGGAAAGTCTCACGGGTTTGTGATTCACGAGGATGGCGTTTTGAGATTCAGTCGGCTTTGTGTGCCGAGCGATCCAGAGTTGCGGCAGTATTTTGCATGAGGCCCATTCCACACCTATTCCGTTCATCTGGTTCGAGTAAGATGTACAAGGACACGAGGAGGAACTTCGGTGGAATGATATGAAGGAGGAGGTCGCACGGTTTGTGGCGAGATGCTTGACTTGCAGCGAGTCAAAATCGAACATCGGCCATTTGGATTATTGCGATCACTTCCCATTCGAATGGAAATGGGAAGATATATCGATGGATTTTGTTACGAGTTTGCCGAGATCGAGGTCGGGCATGAATATGGTATGGGTGGTTGTTGACCGTCGACCAAGTCGGCACATTTTACGGGCATCAAGGACACTTGGGGCGGAGAAATTGGCTCGTGTGTTTATCGCGCGGTGTGAGACTTCACGGTACTCAAGTCTATTGTTTCGGATCGTGATGGCCGTTTTGTATCGCACTTTTGGCGGGCGGTGCATAAGGCGTTAGGTACCGTTTGCATTTGAGTACCTCTTTTCATCCCGATCGGATGGACGATCGGAGCGCACTATCGAACATTCGAGGACATGTTGCGTGCTTGTGCCCTCGATTGGAGTAGCGGCAGGAGGAGCACTTGCCATTGATCGAATTCACGTACAACAATAGTTGGCACGCGTCGGTCGGATGGCCCGTATGAGGCACTTTATGGGCGGCGATGTCGATCGCCGATTTGTTGGAATGAGGCGTCCGATTTGGTCGGGACCGAACCGGATGTCGTTTTAGAGACGAGACGGAAGATAGAATTAATTCGAGACGGATGTTGACCGCCCGAGTCGGCGAAGTCATATGCGATGTCCGTCGTCGACCTTTAGAATTCGAGGTGGGAGACCACGTTTCTTTGAAGGTTTCACCGGCGAGAGGAGTTTTCCGTTTCGGGAAGAAGGGGAAGTTGAGTCGAGATTTATTGGACCCTTCGAGATCCTTGAGCGAGTCGGTGGGTTAGCATCCGGTTGGCGTTACCCCGGCCACGAGTCATGTTCATGCGTTTTCATGTTTCCCGGTGAGGAAATACGTCCGGATCCTAGTCACATCATCGACTATGGGGAGATTGGCGTTGCCGAGGACATTACTTTTGAGGAACGTCCTTTGAAGATTTTAGAACATCGGAGAAGCGGTGAGGCATAAGACCATCCCTTTGGTCAAGGTGCGGTGGTCGAGACACGGTGTCGCGGAGGCAACGTGGGAGACCGAGGATAGTATGCGTGCTAGGTACCACTGAGTTGTTTGTTTCTTAAGTTTCGGACGAAACTTGTTTTTAGAGGGTAGAATGTAATATCCGCATTTTTCTTCCCCTTGTATTTTTCTTTTTTCGGCGTATTTCCCGATAGTAGTGACCCTTGTGTATCTTTCGGTGTATCTTTTCTATTATCTATGGGTTTTATCCCGTTATTGTTAGCGGAACCGCCGTTTGGGTTGCCGTGGGTCCATTCTATGTTATGTTAACCGTTGAGATGTTAGTTGGATGTTTCGTTCACCTTAGGTGTTTTGGAACCGTTCATATTTCATACCTAGCGCACGCTATTTTTACGCATAGCGCGCTAGGGGTTCCTTAGTAGCGCACGCTACGTTTGTTAAATAGCGCGCTATCGAGTAGCCACAGGAGTGGCGGTGTTGTTTTCCGGTATACGGACTAACGTATTAGCGTCGCTACATATGCTAGCGCACGCTAACGTCGAGGGCTAGCGCCGCTGATGATGCCGTAGCGTGCGCTAGCGTGAGTGTCGAATCTTGGGCGATTCACTCGAACCCGTTCAGTGCCAGTTAGCGCACGCTACGCTTGTATGGTAGCGCACGCTAACGGATCGGATAGCGCACGCTACGCTTGTATGGTAGCGCACGCTAACGTATCAGATGGGTTCTGGGCAGTTTGCCACTGGACTCGGCTGATGTTCAGGTAGCGCACGCTATTGGTCAATAGCGCGCGCTACCGAGAGGTTATTAGCGCACGCTACTCATGTATGGTAGCGCACGCTAACGGCCAAAACACAGTTCTTGGGGGGGACGCTAACGATAAGATTTGTAATCTTATCTCGTTAGCGCACGCTAATCTTGAGGCTTTAGCGTGCGCTAACACTCCTGGCTATATAAACCAGGGAGTTGGCCGAGATGAACACTATTTCTCATTTCTTTCCTTCTTAGCGGCGAGCGACCCGGAGGCGATTTGAGGCGATTTTCTCCTTCCAATCACTTGAGAGATTCTTTTGCTTGAGTTCTTGGTGTAGACTAACATCATCCACTTGTGTTTCTCATCCTAAATCCAAGGTAATCTCTAGAACCCTACTTTTGGATAATTTGGGGGTTTTGGGATTTTCTTCGATCCGTTCCGTTTTGTTGATGGATTCATGATGAATATGATTAATCTTGTTGGTATTCTTAGTTTCCCTACGGATTCATGGTCTATTTCGTGATTATTACGGAATCGAGAGGGTTTGGTTGTGGTCCGCCCTCGTTGTTGTTTTTATACGAATATACATGAATCGTAGGCGGGTTTTGGGTGTATTCAATTCCGTATTCATTTAGAAGCGGTTGTGATTGTGTTCTTGAATCGTTAGGTTCGGTTTCGTTGGTTCTAGCGGTTGTCGGTGACTTTCCTTTAGTTCTTCACGTCGTCAATAATTCGAGGCAAGTATTTTTGGAAACCTTTAAGCTTAACATGAAATGGTGATGTATATTACTTGTGTGTAACTCACCTCGTGTTGGCCGACGGGGTCAAGGAGGGAAATCTATCTTTGCCGCTGGATTTCACGAGTTTGTTTAGCTAGCTTGATGCGGGAGGGTCCTTAGAGGCCTCGTGCGGGAATCTATGATATTACTCTGTTCCCAGGCGATGCATGTGCGTGTTTTGTTTTGTAATGTAGCCGGTGCGGGAGGGTCCTTAGAGGCCTCGTGCGGGAATCTATGATATTACTCTGTTCCCAAGGCAAATTGTTATTTGTTTATTTAGGAAAAGACATGTCTTGTTTTGGTTTTGAAATGATTTTGGTGCATGTACTATGAAATGTGTAAGCGATTGGTTTGCCTTGAATACTTGTACTAGCGTAATTGCTAACCCCTTTGGGGACCCGTTGTCGGGAAATTCTTGTTATGGATTTCGAGTTATGATTATCCGGACGGCGAGCACCGGGACGATACGAGGATGTTGGCGAGTCGTTGACATGTGCATTTGGGTCTACTTATTTCCTTTGTCCATTTCGATATGGTTGTTCCCACGATTTTAAACTTATAGATTGTACTCGCGAGTACTTAGGCTTTGTTTCAAACTCCGTATTGTATTGTTTTTAAACATCACGTTGTTGGTTGATGCTTATTTTGCGGTTGCTCGGGCGTATCTTTATGTGTCATATTATTTAATTGTGTATCCTCGCTAACCAAGATGGTTAGTCGAGTAAAGTTTTTCTATTGTAGCACAGTAGGTCCCATGTAGGGGTCTGCAGTGTAACATATTCCGAATATCTCGGGGTGTTACGAGAAAATGGTATCGAGCTCTAGGTTTATGGATACCTAGGCTTGTCGGTTACTTGGGTCTAGTCGTGTTTTGTTTTGCACATTGTCACACATATAGGCATCTCGGTACTTCGGTGCTCGTAAGTTTCCTTACCCGATTGTTTGCTTTCACATACTGTATTTTGTTTCTTGAACCGTGGTTATTCTCCCTCTTTTGCTTATCATCGTAGTTTTCCTTACTCATCCTCGATATGCTCCTGTTATCTTTTAACACCAGTATGGATGCCGGAGGAAACCGTGGTCGTGGTCGTGGCCGTGGACGCGGCCGAGGACGTGGGGCGGCCGGTGGGGCGGCCACGTCGCACTCTTGAGGCCGCGATCGGCGGCCGTCACGATCATGCTTCTTCTCGAGAGCGCGCCGATCTTAGTATTGCTGTTGTCATGCGGCAAATGGTTAACCGAGATGGCGGCTATAGCACAGTGGTTGGAGAACCCCGATCGAGGCCCATGCTAATCGGGGCGGAGCGGATCGGCGGCTTCGAGGATGTCATCAAGATGCATCCTCCTCGGTTCGGGAGCTTCGGACCCGATCGGGTGGGAAGGGTGGATCAAGGAGATATCCAAAGTCTTCTTGCTACTAATTGCCCAGGGACCGTAGGGTCCCTATTGCTCAATACTTTCTCACGGGAGATGCTACAGTTGGTGGGAGGCCGTTGGTCCCAAAGATCACGTTGCTTCATGGGCCGAATTCCAAGAATTGATGGAGACCGAATATTGTCGTGGCCGGTCAGACGAGCTCGAGTGCATGCTTTCTACGATGCTCAACCTCGGGATATTCCCGTATCCCAAGCTATTGCTGATTTCAACAAAGAGTTGGGTTATGTGAAGACCCAAGTGGTCGAAGGCGACAAAATTTTCCATTTTCCGGGAGGATGAAGGCGCCCATTCGGGACTATATGTCCAGGCTCGTCTGTACTACCTTGAAGGATTATCGAGTCGAGCCCTTGCTTATGATATGTCGGTGACGGCTAGTGATTTGGCTCGTGAGAGCAAGAAGCGAAGTCGGTCGGAAATTTTTCAGTCCTAAGAGTGGAGGCGGCGAAATCTCAAGCTGCGAATATTTCAACGGGCGGTTCGGCTCGTTTCTCTGGGAGTTTTCGGGGTGCCGCGGAACCTCCGCTCGTGAACCCACATGTTTTAAGCGTGGTGTGCGGGCCATAGGAACCGCGATGTTCTCGTCAAAGTTTACTTGTCACACTTGTGGGCCAGTGGGCCACAAGGCCCTTTTTGTGAGCAGATCAAGCGGCTTCGTGGCGCCGTTCTCCCCAATCGGTGCGTTAGAGCCGAGTGTGAACCGGGGCTCATTTGCTCCGCCGCCTCCACCGAGTGCCGCCGAGGTAAGGGTCGGGGTCAGCCCGCTAGGGGTGGAGCTTCGATGTCGGCTCTGCTCACCACGTATCTATGAGATGAGGAGGGCCGATGATCCAGCGGCTCTTGTGGCGGCAGTACCGTTCACATTCATTTCCATCTGTCGGTGTGCTTTTCGATTGGTGCTACGCATTCATTCATTTCTCTAGAGTGTGTCGCCGTTTAAGTCTCATTGTTTGTCACCTTGCGAGCCTTTCATCGTTAAACTTCTAGCGGTGATAGAATTGTCGGTGATCGAGAGGTCCGAGACGCTCTGTGTTTATTTGTGAGAGAGCTTGGCTCTCTAATCTTATGTCGTTAATATCGAGGGTGAGGATTTGATTCTCGGGGATGATTGGCTCGAGCGGCATGGCGCAATCATGAACTACCGCACGAGAATCATCACTATGTTAGCCGAGGACGGCAGAGCACTCTTTCGCGGGCGAAAGAGGAAACAGTTCGTCATTAATGCCTTGAAGGCGATGAGTCTCTGCGAAAGGGGTGCTGGATATTGGTGCTACGCCTTGAAGGCGGAGGATGGTGGAGTCGAGCTTTCGTCGATTCCAGTCGTTAATGAGTTTCTGATGTATTTCTGACGAATTACCGGGATTGCCACCGGATCGTGAGGTTGAGTTTGCTATAGAGTTAGAGCCGGGCGCGGCTCCTATTTCAAGGCGCCCTATCGCATGGCACCTTGAGAGATGTCCGAGTTGAAGAAGCGGTTGAGTGAGCTTCTTGAGTCGGGGTATGTTCGACCAAGTGCCTCGCCTTGGGCGCCAGTCTGTTTGTGCGGAAGAAGGATGGTTCACTACGTTTGTGTATCGACTATCGCGAACTAAACAAGGTGACCATCAAGAACAAGTATCCTTTGCCGAGAATCGATGACTTGTTTGACCAGTTGCAGGGAGCCGCGGTATTCTCGAAGATTGATTTGAAATCGGGGTACTATCAGCTTCGGGTGAGAGAGTCCGACGTGCCGAAAACAGCTTTTCGGACGAGATACGGACATTATGAATTCGTAGTTATGCCTTTCGGGTTGACTAATGCGCCGGCAGTGTTCATGCAGTTGATGAACAAAGTCTTTATCGAGTATTTGGATAAGTGTGTCGTCGTCTTCATTGACGATATTCTTATCTATTCGAGGAATGAGGAAGAGCATGCCCATCATTTGCGGATAGTGTTAGACATTTTGAGGACCGAGCAACTCTATGCGAAGTTCTCGAAATGTGAGTTCTGGCTGAAGGAAGTGATGTTTTTGGGTCACGTGATTTCAGCCGAAGGGGTTCGTGTGGATCCGCAGAAAATTGAGGCAGTATTGGATTGGGCATCGCCCACAAATGTGAAGGAGGTCCGTAGTTTCTTGGGTTTGGCTGGCTACTACCGTAGGTTCGTCGAGGGTTTCTCAAAACTAGCTCGGCCACTTACCCGGATTGCTCCATAAATCCAGAAGTTAAATGCGGACCGATGAGAGGCAGTCGAGTTTCGAGGAGCTGAAGAAGCGTTTGACTTCAGCCCCGGTCTTGGCGTTGCCATGTGGCAACGAGGGATTCGCCGTTTATAGCGATGCTTCGGGTCAGGGTCTTGGGTGCGTATTGATGCAGCACGGCAAGACCATTGCCTATGCGTCGAGACAGTTAAGGCCGTATGAACTTAACTACCCTACTCACGATTTGGAATTAGCGGCGGTAGTCTTTGCACTCAAGATTTGGCGTCACTATCTTTTCGGCTCTACATGTCAGATTTTTACCGATCATAAAAGTCTGAAATACATATTTACTCAGCGGGAGTTGAATATGAGGCAGAGGAGGTGGTTAGAGCTGATTAAGGATTATGACCTTGAAATCCTTTATCATCCAGGCAAAGCAAACGTCGTGGCCGATGCCTTGAGTCGGAAACCGATTGCGTTGCGAACGCTTGAGGTCCTTACGCCTCAGCCTGAGCTCCGGCGGGCTCTGATCGAGTTAGATGTTGAAGTTTTGTTGCCTGGAGCTGTCAGGCAACTTTGTGCTCTAGAGATTTCATCGTCTTTGATCGATGAAATTAAGCTGAAGCAATTAGAGGATCCGATGATTGCTCAAATCCGAGAGAACGTTCTTAAGGGAAAGTCTCCTGGGTTTGTGATTCACGAGGATGGCGTTTTGAGATTCAGTCGGCTTTGTGTGCCGAACGATCCAGAGTTGCGGCAGTATTTTGCATGAGGCCCATTCCACACCCTATTCCGTTCATCTGGTTCGAGTAAGATGTACAAGGACACGAGGAGGAACTTCGGTGGAATGATATGAAGGAGGAGGTCGCACGGTTTGTGGCGAGATGCTTGACTTGCCAGCAGGTCAAAATCGAACATCAGCGACCGGCTGGATTATTGCAATCACTTCCCATTCCAGAATGGAAATGGGAAGATATATCGATGGATTTTGTTACGAGTTTGCCGAGATCGAGGTCGGGCATGAATATGGTATGGGTGGTTGTTGACCGTCGACCAAGTCGGCACATTTTCGGGCATCAAGGACACTTGGGGCCGGAGAAATGGCTCGTGTGTTTATCGCAGATTGTGAGACTTCACGGTACTCAAGTCTATTGTTTCGGATCGTGATGGCCGTTTTGTATCGCACTTTTGGCAAAGTGCATAAGGCGTTAGGTACCGTTTGCATTTGAGTACCTCTTTTCATCCCGGTCGGATGGACGATGGAGCGCACTATCCAAACATTCGAGGACATGTTGCGTGCTTGTGCCCTCGATTGAGTAGCGGCCGGGAGAAGCACTTGCCATTGATCGAATTCACGTACAACAATAGTTGGCACGTCGGTCGGATGGCCCCGTATGAGGCACTTTATGGGCGGCGATGTCGATCGCCGATTTGTTGGAATGAGGCGTCCGATTTGGTGGACCGAACCGGATGTCGCTTTAGAGACGAGACGGAAGATAGAATTAATTCGAGAACGGATGTTGACCGCCCGAGTCGGCGGAAGTCATATGCCGATGTCCGTCGTCGACCTTTAGAATTCGAGGTGGGAGACCACGTTTCTTTGAAGGTTTCACCGACGAGAGGAGTTTTCCGTTTCGGGAAGAAGGGGAAGTTGAGTCCGAGATTTATTGGACCCTTCGAGATCCTTGAGCGAGTCGGTGGGTTAGCATACGGTTGGCGTTACCCCCGCCCCGAGTCATGTTCATAACGTTTTCATGTTTCCCCGAGGAAATACGTCCGGATCCTAGTCACATCATCGACTATGGGGAGATTGGCGTTGCGAGGACATTACTTTTGAGGAACGTCCTTTGAAGATTTTAGAACATCGGAGAAACGGCCGAGGCATAAGACCATCCCTTTGGTCAAGGTGCGGTGGTCGAGACACGGTGTCGCGGAGGCAACGTGGGAGACCGAGGATAGTATGCGTGCTAGGTACCCCGAGTTGTTTGTTTCTTAAGTTTCGGACGAAACTTGTTTTTAGAGGGGTAGAATGTAATATCCGCATTTTTCTTCCCCTTGTATTTTTCTTTTTTCGGCGTATTTCCCGATAGTAGTGACCCTTGTGTATCTTTCAAAGGTATCTTTTCTATTATCTATGGGTTTTATCCCGTTATTGTTGAGCGGAACCGCCGTTTGGGTTGCCGTGGGTCCATTCTATGTTATGTTAACCGTTGAGATGTTCCGTTGGATGTTTCGTTCACCTTCCTGTTTTGGAACCGTTCATATTTCATACCTAGCGCACGCTATTTTTACGCATAGCGCGCTAGGGGTTCCTTAGTAGCGCACGCTACGTTTGTACCGTAGCGCGCTATCGAGTAGCCACGGGAGTGGCAGTGTTGTTTTTCCAGCCTTCTGGACTAACGTATTAGCGTACGCTACATATGCTAGCGCACGCTAACGTCGAGGGGCTAGCGCACGCTGATGATGCCCGGTAGCGTGCGCTAGCGTGAGTGTCCAGTACTGGACAGTTCACTACTGAACCCGTTCAGGTGCCAGTTAGCGCACGCTACGCTTGTATGGTAGCGCACGCTAACGGATCGGATAGCGCACGCTACGCTTGTATGGTAGCGCACGCTAACGTATCAGATGGGTTCTGGGCAGTTTGCCACTGGACTCGGCTGATGTTCAGGTAGCGCACGCTATTGGTCAATAGCGCGCGCTACCGAGAGGTTATTAGCGCACGCTACTCATGTATGGTAGCGCACGCTAACGGCCAAAAACCTGGTTACTGGACTGGGACGCTAACGATAAGATTTGTAATCTTATCTCGTTAGCGCACGCTAATCTTGAGGCTTTAGCGTGCGCTAACACTCCCTGGCTATATAAACCAGGGAGTTGACCGAGATGAACACTATTTCTCATTTCTTTCCTTCTTCCGCGGCCGAGCGACCCCAGAGGCGATTTGAGGCGATTTTCTCCTTCCAATCACTTCAGAGATTCTTTTGCTTGAGTTCTTGGTGTAGACTAACATCATCCACTTGTGTTTCTCATCCTAAATCCAAGGTAATCTCTAGAACCCTACTTTTGGATAATTTGGGGGTTTTGGGATTTTCTTCCGATCCGTTCCGTTTTGTTGATGGATTCATGATGAATATGATTAATCTTGTTGGTATTCTTAGTTTCCCTACGGATTCATGGTATATTTCGTGATTTTTACGGAATCGAGAGGGTTTGGTTGTGGTCCGCCCTCGTTGTTGTTTTTATACGAATATACATGAATCGTAGGCGGGTTTTCGGTGTATTCCAATTCCGTATTCATTTAGAAACGGTTGTGATTGTGTTCTTCGAATCGTTAGGTTCGGGTTTCGTTGGTTACTAGCGGTTGTCGGTGACTTTCCTGTCCGTTCTTCAAGTAGTCTTTTATTCGAGGCTTGTATTTTTGGAAACCTTTAAGCTTAACATGAATTTGTGATGTATATTACTTGTGTGTATCTCACCTTGTGTTGGCTGACGGGTCAAGGAGGGAAATCTATGCCGCGCCCGGATTTCACGAGTTTGTTTAGCTAGCCAAATGCGGGAGGGTCCTTAGAGGCCTCGTGCGGGAATCTATGATATTACTCTGTTCCCAAGGCGATGCATGTGCGTGTTTTGTTTTGTAATGTAGCCGGTGGAGGGTCCTTAGAGGCCTCGTGCGGGAATCTATGATATTACTCATTCCCAAGGCAAATTGTTGACTGTTATTTCGGAAAAGACATGTCTTGTTTTGGTTTTCGAAATGATTTTGGTGCATGTACTATGAAATGTGTAAGCGATTGGTTTGCCTTGAATACTTGTACTAGCGTAATTGCTAACCCCTTTGGGGACCCGTTGTCGGGGAAATTCTTGTTATGGATTTCAGGTTATGATTATCCGGACGAGCGAGCACCAGGACAGTACGAGGATGTTGGCCAGGGTCGTTGACATGTGCATTTGGGTCTACTTATTTCCTTTGTCCATTTCGATATGGTTGTTCCCACAGTTTTAAACTTATAGATTGTACTCGCGAGTACTTAGGCTTTTTGTTTCAAACTCCGTATTGTATTGTTTTTAAACTGTCACGTTGTTGGTTGATGCTTATTTTGCCGGTTGCTCCGGGCGTATCTTTATGTGTCATATTATTTAATTGTGTATCCTCGCTAACCAAGATGGTTAGTCGAGTAAAGTTTTTCTATTGTAGCCTGGTAGGTCCCATGTAGGGGTCTACGGCGCTGTAACATATTCCGAATATCTCGGGGTGTTACAATATCCTCGTCTTTACCATAATGTAACCTTGATACTCGAACATACCAATAACTGAGATAAAGCATATACATTATGATTTATCTCCCAGAATCGAAAGAACGATATGTGATCCGAATACCCAGAGTTCACAATAATAATCATCGCTATATGCATTATAAACGAAATGAAACTGAAACCATTCATTAAATATTATAACTGAGCAAGTAATAACTTGCCTCGATACCGATACCACGAAGCTGCTGCCGAACACATTGCCTTTGTCTACGAGCTCCTCAGCCCCGATCAAAAACAATACAATGGACATACTCGAACACGACCGCAATATCCGGTTATAATCACCGATCAATAATCTCAACCTATCGAAGAAATCAAATAACACATATCCGATAACAATCAACAACTGACAAAACTAACCAATCGAACTCAACGGTTCAACACAACCTCGAATAAACACGGTAACCAACCAAGTCAAACCATCACGAATTCATAATCAAAACACAAAAATATCGCATCGTCGCCTACTTAGCGAACGTTAAACGCATAACGTAGCGTGCGCTAAGTTGTCCGTTAGCGTGCGCTAGCGGTAAGCTTAGCGTGCGCTAATGTTTGTCTGTGGCATGCATTCCAAACATCGACTCACATCTTGCGACTACGAAACCGAATGAAGGAAGACATAAATCTCCATATCACTTGAAGATAAACGACCCCATAATTATCACCATGATCATGTCAATGTCCATATATCAATAACAACATCAACAATCAAACCGACTCGATAACAAGGATCGTATCATGCTATATCTGGAATTCAACCTACTATCATGATTCACCTCATCTAAATCAACCAATATAATTACCAAGATTCAGAAATCCCTCTTAGATCGGGTTACATGAATCAACATCCTTACAGTATGAAGAATCTTAACTAACATCCGAAACTCTTATCAAAATTCCATTGAATCTCATATAACACCATCATATGATTATCCAACATGCTCCTTACATGAAATCATCCAAGAAAAACAAACCATTAACAAAGGAATACGAAGATTACCTGGTTTAGACGAACCAAAAAGAACACTAGAACTCCATCTAAAGAATCATGAACATCTTGAAGAACAAGGCTTGGATCCAAGCTCTCAATCTAATGTTGTCAAAGATTATCATTATACAGTGTTTGGGGACCTCAAATATATCCCAACTCTCTCTCTCTCTCTCTCGTCTGAAAGAAGAAGAATGACGAAATGCTTCTCAGCACCCTTCTGTCCCCTTTTATAATATTCATTATTAGCGTGCGCTAACATCTCACGTTTAGCGTGCGCTACCGCCTTAGCGTGCGCTAACTGACTTTGTTAGCGTGCGCTATCAGCCTGCAGGCTACCGCCGCCAGAACTAGCTACGACGTAATGCCCATGCATTAACGCACGTAAAACATCTGCTTAGCGACGCAAGTCATTTACCTTAGCGTGCGCTATCGAAGTTGACTTGCTACGATCGCACCTACCCCGAATATGCTCGAGACCCCACATGCCGAAAGCAACCAATAAAGCCAAGATTTCCTGTTGACCGACTGATATTAGCGTGCGCTAACAACAAGCATTAGCGTGCGCTAATCCTTTACGACAAATATCATTTGACTAATCAGAACATGCGCCGAAAGTGGCCTGGTCCACGCGTAGATTCCCTCTGAGCTGTTCTTCACTAGCGTACGCTAAGTTATGTCCGTAGCGTGCGCTAAACCTGCACGATAGCGTGCGCTACTCGTTATTATTAGCGTGCGCTAATAATGTTACACTTAGCCATTTCCAACGTTTCTCGTCCGTCTCGACATACTGGATACATATACATGACACACTATATCCTCTAATACAATTGTCGACCAAGTACGACAATTATACCGATACTGACATCTCAGTCCTTCATTTATTTTATCTATACTGTACAGATTCCACGCTGTACAATATAACTCGGATAAAATAATATCAAACAACAGTAGTAGAAATTCCGGGTATTACATTCTACACCACTTAAAATAAGTTTCGTCCTCGAAACTTGCAATTCGTCATAAAACAAACAAACATACCTTTCAACCCGAAATATCCCAAAACCATCACGATAACGATCAATTATCGTCATCACCGAATAACCAAACGAGCATACTTACAAATACGCAGGTCGATGATCTCCTGAGATACTAGCAAGCGATCTCAGCATGCGGTCTCAATACGCTTACGATCACAATTCCCTGAGTCCCAACAAAATATATCATCTTCGGATGAAACAATCTGCCCGAATCAAATCCTGTCTGCCTGATTCCATAATCAAGTCCCAATTCTGATAAGACGAATAATACACAATACATCTGCAAAACAACTGCCCAAAACAACGACACGAATCCCGAAACATCAACACAAAATCCGAACGCTCAGATGATCACCAACAATGATCAACAATCAACTGAATTTATCATCGACATGATAAATTCCAATATGACCAACCCGAGGTCAAAACACAATCGAGAATATCATCAACGTGATAAACTCTAATATTACCAACGAATGATCAACGAAAATCGAGAATACCTTCACACGGTAAACTCCAACACGATCAATCACAGAACCACAGAAACAGATATACGAAGGAATAACATTCTCAAAACGACAAATCAATCACGTACAGTAGATCTCAATAAACATACCCAACTGGCGAACATTTCCCTCGGCATACGAACAACGAATCGCAAAATCGACGAACATACCAATTCATACAAGGAGTGGGAACGACCACTCAATATCCAAGACAACCAGCATGGGGTCACCATCCCCAAATTTACACTTACAAAGAAATCATTCAAAGATCACTATGGTAAGATTGCGCTACTACCGCACCCATGGACTCACATAGCACGTATGTCCCGGTTTTACAAAGTCCAAAGTTCCAAAATTACATCCTGCATATGAATCTACAACACGCAGTATATTTCTCTTATCTGATCAAACAACCGATCATCCTTGCATAACCAATCTACCATACTAAACTTCGAATCTCTGTTCCTTGTACCATCGATATGATATGCCCGATGCACTAAATGCGTATGCACATCAATCACATTTTCAAAACCAGTTTGAAATCATATATTCTTGTCACGAAGACAATTTTAGAAAGTTCTTTCAAGAGTTTGAAAACTCAAAACATAAATTTTCGTAAGACCACGAAATCAATTTTAAAATTAAATCGGCTCGCTGGTGCCAAGTTCCCGATAAAAATTCTTTTCGAATAGACACGATTAAATAAAATGGAATTTATGCAAATGCTTGTGCATATCCATACTCCTGTATACCACTTCGGCTCGTCACCAATATCCACTGATATTCCATCCGAAAACCACACGATAGAGTTCCAAAATCTCAAATATATAGACTCTGATAAAAACTCCTCTCCACATACTACTCGCAACGTCAATCCTTAATCCATCCTGGATCACCTCAAATATGATATGACAAAATATTGAAACAAATCAACAAATCAAACACAACGAAAGACTTCCCGAGAAGTTCCATTTGAACAAGTAAACCAAAAACCTCAAAAGGTAGGAACAAAATAGATAAACGATTGATAAAGAGTTTTACAATCTCGGGAGTTTTAGAAAACAGGAAAGCTTTCTTTTGAAACATTTAGGGTCTCAGCCCGTATCTTGTTCCGCATTACAAGAAGTTTAAAAAGTAGAAAACTCTTTTCGGACTCCAAGTCCTGAGTTACAAAACTATTTCAAAATCGATTTGGGTCTCGGCCCAAAAATCATTTTCCGTAAAACATCTGTGAAATATTCATTTTGAAAAGTATCATTTTCAAATGCTCAAAACAGTTCAAATATATCACAAAATGAACTAACATGACTACATGTTCTTCTCAACAATCCATAGTCCTTCTCCCGATTACACAATTCCGTTCCAAAATCTAACCAACATACTGATTCTCAAAATGATAATTTCTCAAGATCATCAATCCTGTCCCAACTCTGACATCTCATACAGTAACGCATGATATCTGCTGAATCTCAAAACATATCAACTGAGAACGGCAATAAATCTCAATGAAATTCAAAAATCCAAATACTTACAGATCGTGAAGCCGACGATTCCCGTGATATCTGGCACATGTCTCGACTCTAGAAAATACTCGACATGGATATTTTCAAAACACACGTTGCCAAATCATTCGACTCAAGAACACAATACATCTCATTCCGGAGAATCTCGTTAACACCATTTGGAAAAGTTATAACAAGCCCGATTTATACATCGGCAAATCCGATAACGCACAAGCCTGAGTGAACAACAAAGACTCACGGCTCTAATATATAAGAATCGACAACTCGAATGACTCAACAAAAACACGACCCAACTCGACCCAAATGCCTAGGTTATCTCAACCTAAGCTCGATACCATATTACGTAACACCCTGCATTTAACCGGAAATATTACAGCGCCGTGGGCCCCGAGATGGAACCCACAAGGCTAAAAGAAATTTTCGCAAACATTAACAAATGCCCAAGAGGACAACGACGGCACTATCTTTAAAAATTCACAAAGACTTATAAAATCCATTTATCGAAAACCGTCGTAAAAACTCATTTGAAATCGCAAGGCCAAACAGCCGATACTCAAAAGTTTAGAAAACGATTTCCAAAGTAACCTCAGTTACTAGATACCAAAAGAGCATTTCAAAATACTCACGCAGCAGAAAAAGACCAACCATAAAGATATTCTAGCAGCGGAATACCAGAACCAATCAAGAGACTCAATGCACACAACATGTCCTAGCCAGTATCCTCCGGGAAGCTCATCTCTTCACGACCGCTACAAGCTCGATACTCCGAGAACCTAAAAGAAATCCCACGACGGGGTCAGCCATAATATCCAACAATGATAACCGTCACATCACATTAATAATAACATACCAATAAGAATACAACATAAGAATACGACCAACGTAATCTTGCCGTCATAACTCTACTTACTCAAGAAATTCTCATCAGAATAACCATTATCACATTTCACATCCTGTACTCGATTAACCAATAAACTCGAACATAATATCTGTATTGTACCTCAAACAATACTCAAGATCCTCAAACTATCATATCCATCTCACGATACGGAAATCTATCATTTCTGACCAATGCGATCCATCGAATAATATCATCAAATCCCAAGACGATAACCGATTGTCCACCAAAGACAAGACCAAAGACAATATGGAACATACCTCGAGATATGATGTGCCATGATAATCATATCAGTCTAATCCGAGATCAGAACAATGCAATACGGACAAGGTCCTAACACAAGACCTACAAATGCATACTCATATGACAACGTCAATATGCTCAAAAACAATAACAACTACGCATACTCAATGGAAATCCATGATCCAGCGCCCTCAGCATAGATCCCAAGATGATCCTACAAGATCAACACGAGGTGGATAACCAACAATATACATAAGCAAAACAACACAACACTGGGTAATCCAACGATCCAACGCCCTCAGCATAGATCCCAAGATGATCCCGTCGGACCAACACGAGGTGGAAAAACCCGTCCAATGATCCAGCGCCCTCAGCATAGATCCCAAGATGATCCCGTCGGACCAACACGAGGTGGACATTCGATCCAGCGCCCTCAGCATAGATCTTCATAATCCCATCGAATTATTTACACAACATGAACAACACAATATGCATACACATATGCAAATCAACACGTTCATCAACATGAACAACATAACATGCACGACAACATGACAATTTACTAGGACGACTCCATGTTCAACAACATGAAAGAAAATGTAAGAGACCAAAATTAATAACATTAAACCATAACCAATATGGAATACTTGCCCCGAGTCCTTCGGGAGCAACCTCGATGTCCAATCATCACCGACGATTATCCTCAATGTTCGGCGATCCAAACGTACAATGAACCAAAGATACTCATATCCTCGTCTTTACCATAATGTAACCTTGATACTCGAACATACCAATAACTGAGATAAAGCATATACATTATGATTTATCTCCCAGAATCGAAAGAACGATATGCGATCCGAATACCCAGAGTTCACAATAATAATCATCGCTATATGCATTATAAACGAAATGAAACTGAAATCATTCATTAGATATTATAACTGAGCAAGTAATAACTTGCCTCGATACCGATACCACGAAGGTGCTGCCGAACACATTGCCTTTGTCTACGAGCTCCTCAGCCCCGATCAAAAACAATACAATGGACATACTCGAACACGACCGCAATATCCGGTTATAATCACCGATCAATAATCTCAACCTATCGACGAAATCAATAACACATATCCGATAACAATCAACAACTGACAAAACTAACCAATCGAACTCAACGGTTCAATACAACCTCGAATAAACACAGTCAGAACCAACCAAGTCAAACCATCACGAATTCATAATCAAAACACAAAAATACTGCACTGTCTGCCTACTTAGCGCACGTTAAACGCATAACGTAGCGTGCGCTAAGTTGTCCCATTAGCGTGCGCTAGCCAGTAAGCTTAGCGTGCGCTAATGCTGTACAGTGGCATGCATTCCAAACATCGACTCACATCTTGCGACTACGAAACCGAATGAAGGAAGACATAAATCTCCATATCACTTGAAGATAAACGACCCCATAATTATCACCATGATCATGTCAATGTCCATATATCAATAACAACATCAACAATCAAACCGACTCGATAACAAGGATCGTATCATGCTATATCTGGAATTCAACCTACTATCATGATTCACCTCATCTAAATCAACCAATATAATTACCAAGATTCAGAAATCCCTCTTAGATCGGGTTACATGAATCAACATCCTTACAGTATGAAGAATCTTAACTAACATCCGAAACTCTTATCAAAATTCCATTGAATCTCATATAACACCATCATATGATTATCCAACATGCTCCTTACATGAAATCATCCAAGAAAAACAAACCATTAACAAAGGAATACGAAGATTACCTGGTTTAGACGAACCAAAAAGAACACTAGAACTCCATCTAAAGAATCATGAACATCTTGAAGAACAAGGCTTGAATCCAAGCTCTCAATCTAATGTTGTCAAAGATTATCATTATACAGTGTTTGGGGATCTCAAATATATCCCAACTCTCTCTCTCGTCTGAAAGAAGAAGAATGACGAAATGCTTCTCAGCACCCTTCTATCCCCTTTTATAATATTCATTATTAGCGTGCGCTAACATCTCACGTTTAGCGTGCGCTACCGCCTTAGCGTGCGCTAACTGACTTTGTTAGCGTGCGCTATCGAAGCCCAGAGGCTACTGCCTCGCTTCGTAAACTAGCTTACGTACGTAATGCCCATGCATTAACGTACGTAAAACATCCTGCTTAGTGTACGCAAGTCATTTACCTTAGCGTGCGCTATCAGAAGTTGACTTGCTACAGTCTGCACCTACCCCGAATATGCTCGAGACCCCACATGCCGAAAGCAACCAATAAAGCCAAGATTCCCTGTTGACTGACTGATATTAGCGTGCGCTAACAACAAGCATTAGCGTGCGCTAATCCTTTACGACAAATATCATTTGACTAATCAGAACATGCGCCGAAAGTGGCCTGGTCCACGCGTAGATTCCCTCTGAGCTGTTCTTCACTAGCGTACGCTAAGTTATGTCCGTAGCGTGCGCTAAACCTGCACGATAGCGTGCGCTACTCGTTATTATTAGAGTGCGCTAATAATGTTACACTTAGCCATTTCCAACGTTTCTCGTCCGTCTCGACATACTGGATACGTATACATGACACACTATATCCTCTAATACAATTGTCGACCAAGTACGACAATTATACCGATACTGACATCTCAGTCCTTCATTTATTTTATCTATACTGTACAGATTCCACGCTGTACAATATAACTCGGATAAAATAATATCAAACAATAGTAGTAGAAATTCCGGGTATTACAATACTCACACATTTCCCAACCACATACCAAACAACGCAACACATCACTACGAACAACACACCTTAAAAACAAACATGTTCGAACATCCAATCATACACCGAAATTACATGTCCAAATGTGTAGTCAATCCAACATGATAATCATAATCGTCATCATACCTCAAACCCAAGTAATCAAGCCCAACACGAATCATGCAATTAACATGGCCAACACAACTTCACAAGGTTAAACAAGCAACAATATCATTAATACCAACAAACATTCAAATAATCAAACCGCACGAATCATATCCACGAAGATAAATCAAATCATCGTAAATACAATATATAAACTCATCCACAAGATACATATCGTATAAATAGAATACTTGCCTCAATAATTGATACCGAACACTCCGAAGAACATAGTTCTACTGGGAAACTCGGACCCTAAAAAAGACTATGAACGGAAGGGTTCCGGCTCGAGTTCTTCACAAGGATTTCGTTCCTAAGACATATCAACAATAAATCAATGATCGTACGAGGAATAATAACTGCACAACGCCCGAATCCCCCTCTACGACCTCTAATCGGATACATTCAAGGCGTCAAAAAGAAGTTAAACAAAACCAAGAATCCTCCCAATTCAACCATGGAATAACAAGGGAAATGATTGAATACATCCTAATAATCATCGTTCCGCCACAAATCTAAGTTGTTACGGGTTAAATCGGACAAACCAAGCAAAACCCCGAATTTCCCAAAACTAGGATTTCCAGGAAATCTAACCCGATTTGCTTGATCAAAGGATGTTATAGAAGGATTAATCAATGATATGAACTCCAGAACTTCATGGATTCGTCGCCTGACAACATGCCTTCGACCTCTCCAAGCTTCTAGCCGCGGAAAGAAAAGAAAAGAAATGAAAAACGAGTGAAAATATGACTGCTCAGTCATATTTATACTGGCGCGTCCCTAGCGTGCGCTAACCTTCCGGACTACCATGCTCTATCCGCCAGTGTCGGCCTAGAACCTTCGGCCGGGGCCCGCACGACCCGGTACTGCTGACCTCACCTGCCGACCGGAACCTGTCTGCCCGTCCGCGATAATGCACGTTGTGCGGACACTAGCGTGCGCTAGCCGGTCCGTCCAGAACGGTCTGGACTAAACTGCTATCCCAGGTAGCGTGCGCTGGTCGGTCGACAGCGTGCACTACACCTGTCGATTAGCGCGCGCTATGGACAAGAGTAGCGTGTGCTACCTGCCGATCCTCCCCGAGTCCAGAACCTCCGAAACCTCTCTGCCGAGCCCGATAGCGTGCGCTGGTCGGCCGAATAGCGTGCGCCATTCTTGCCAAGTTAGCGTGCGCAGCCTTCCGGCAGTAGCATGCGCTACGCAGGTTCCTGCCGCGCCTCCCGGCCATTGCCCAACACTTCCGACAGTTCTTGCCGCACCTGTCCGGCCAGTGCCCATCACTTCCGACAGTGCCTGCCACACCTGTCCGGCCAGTGCCCAGCCACCGTGACCCGACGACTAGATTTCCGAAAACGCACGAAACGAACACGACGAAATGCTCGCGGACAACATCATTGATCCGAAATGAAATATCGTGCAACGAATAATCACACGCGACCATATAAACACAAAAATCAATCATCGAGAAAATAATGCCGACACTCAGCAACCGAGAAATATCTGGAGAAATACCAAAATAACCGGAACGAAAATCTCGGGTATTACATTCTACCCCTCTAATAACAAGTTTCGTCCCGAAACATAAAACAAAGACATCCTAGTGCTAACAAACAAAATACTACGCTCAACATAAAAATATCAACTCGTGATCCCGTGATCCACAGTCATGTGTCTCCGTAAGCTCAACAACCCACACATACTCATACAACACAAAAACATCGATCATCATGCATCAAACATAAAAATATTACATAAAAAAGTCTACACACGTAATAATAATAGCAAATAATATTATTATTTAGATTGTAAAATCTTTTGGTAACATTTAATATCGCTTAAATTTTGACTCGGGCCTAGAAATGACGAGATGAAACAATGAATTAAAATGAGAAATGAAATGAAATGAATCACATGACTTGACATGAATTATAATGACATAAATAAATTTGCATGGTCATGAAATTAAAATGGATTAAATGATAAAATTATTCGGGCATTAATTTAATAAAATTGAACATGTTTTCTATAATTCATAATAAATGTACATGCAAAATCGGGGTGTTACATGAAAAAATTATAATAGCTGGAGATGTCATTATAAGTTATTTAATCTACATTTTAATGCATCTCAAGAGAGACTTTAAGTATTGTTGTGATTATGATATTGGGAAGGCACGTAGAACTCTTCTGAAATCAATTCCGGTTAAACCTAGCAATCGATTGAAACCTAGACTTCGAATCTATCTTTTGAAACTCTATAAATATTCGTTGATTCTTGTAATACAACTTGTTTAAATTATTTTTATTATTATTATCGTTTAGATAACCATTCTTCCAACTAGCAATTGTCTAGATATATCGGAATCACTATGATCTAGTAATTAATACAATATAAATAATTAGTCTCTATGGAATACAACCTTGCTCGCCACTTTCTATAACTCCTCCGTACACGTTCGGGTAGCAAAATAATTAGCAAACAAAACTTTAGAAACTCTTGAGGATGACGTCAGATTCACTGGCATTGTCGGTGAACTTGAAGCATTGGGTAAAGTGCGCTCCCAAAAAGAGAAGAACCTCAAAATCTTTAGATAACTCCATGCCCGATGCGATATTAAGATCACAGCTTTGCATGTGTCATGTAATATTAACGATATATCTACTATCGACCTATTTTTGTCCTCATGGCTTTTGTGTACGATATTTACAGGAGATAGAAGGCTGAGAGTTACCTTCCAAGACTACATCATTTGTTGTTGTATCCGACAGAAGACAAAGTTCTGACTCTAGTTGATACGAATTACGTAAGTAATGCGTATAAAACACAGCGGGAGATTATCACGTTTACAATATTGATCAAAATTACAAAGGGGATGGACGAATTTAATGGGATTCGGCCGTGATGTAGAATGATGTACGGAGTTTGGTGTGTTTTATCGAACTAGACCTATAACTCGATAAAAGGTAATCTCTTCCCAAGACCTTTTGAGAATTGATCAAGTTAAAATCTCGAGACGCGTCGAAACAATAACTAAAGTTTGTTGAACTCGTTCAACGTATATTTCAAAGGAAATACAAGGTTTATTATGATTCAAGATATTTTACAATACAACGAGCACTACTATATATAGTAGTCTCCAACCGTAAGAAAATACAACAAAACGAGAAAACGAAGCTTCCTAGCAACACACCAATCGGCAGAACTACTTGATGAAAATCTTCCTCAAATCTCATGCTTTGGATCGATTTTGTGGGGAAGGAGAGAATATGGTGAATCTTGGTTTTATTAGGTGATGGTGACTTGTTGAAGGTCTAAGGTGATGGTGACTTGATGAAAGTCTTTCTCAAGGTATAATATGGCCGATTTTGTGGAGAGATTGTGAGGATTTATGTGGTGATATGGTATCAAGTATTTTGGAATTACTATGGTGATCATGACATGAAGGAAAGTGACATGAAGGAGATATTTGATGAAAGTCTTCATCAAATCTTTATGCTAGGGCCGATTTTTATTATGGTGGGGAAGAGAAAATATATTCATGCATCTTGACAAATCATGAGTCCCTTTCAAGCATGATATGGCCGAATTTCATGCTTTCGGACCGATTCCGTCGTCGAGTTTTACGTTACTCCGATTCCGATTAACAACGTAACTCCAATCTGCGTATTCTTTTCTCCCAAGTATAATGATGCATGACCATGCGAATTTGTATCGTCTTGGATGTCGATTTTTATTGGAGCTTCTTCGATTTAGATATCGTATCAAGTCTTGAAACTAGAAGAGACAAAAATCTTCATGATCTTGGACCAAATATGATGCTGTCGGTTTTGTCATTTCTGGGATCCAATGAGTCCGAATTTGGTCCTATGGTCTCATAAGATTTGTAGCTCTCCTTCTTAGCTTTCCATGGCCACTTGAATCACCTGAATCGGATTTCGTACGAGAAAGTTATGGACAAAATACTAAAACTGCTACGAAGTCGTCGTGCGCGCGAGAATTGGTAATTTGTCCATGTATTTTGCATGAGGATTTTATGTATGCCTGCGACTCAACCAAGCTTGGTCGGATAATCTTCTTTTTTGTATTTGATGATATTGACCGATTCGTATCATACCCTCTCTCTTTAAAGGGAATTGTCCTCAATTCCGAACTCCCTTCGTCACCAAGATAATTAACTAAAGCCTCTAAGTATTTGATCTCGAAGATGTCCATGACGTACATGACCCAAAATCTTGAGACGATAGGTAGTGGGGCCCCTCGAGAATCACCAACAAAATAACTATCATTATTAATAAAATAATAATAATTACTCTGTAATACCGATATCATGACATGAGTGGATATACGAAATGGGGCCTTGCAGTTAACTCCACATCGGGTTCCTCCTCGAGTGGAAACACCGATTTCTCGGGTTCATCATCAAAAATGGAAAACACATAGTTTATTACGGTGGGAACCATAGGATTTATTACGGATTCCTCTTCATCAATTGGTTCCTCATCAAATCTGGCGGTCCGTCATAATCTAACCAACACTCCGTTTCAATATTCTTGTGCTCCTCCAATAATGTCTCATCAAAAATTAATCCACTAAGCTCGTTTCGTACCGCAACAAAGTCACACGAACCACTTTGCTCCGATAGGGTAGTTCGACTCAACCATCATCTTCTTTGTCATCAAAAATGCCGCAGGAAATTCTGTCATATCAAAGTCGTCGGTGACAAAGAGTTCATCTTCAAGATTATCCGTTTGAAAGCATAAGGCCGTGATCTTGTTTGGCGTTACTAAAATAATTTGGTCCGTTTTGGTCAATTTGACCAACACAACCAACTAGCCCATGATCAAAGTAGCAAGATCTAGGTTCGTCGACTAGGGAGACACGGCTCAACTCATCTTCTTCGTTGAATTGCTCTGTTGAAAACTCTGTCTCGTCTACTTCTTTGAAAATGACCGTAGGGACATTGTCTTCATCGAAAAAAGATTCTGTTGGGAATTCCTTGATGGAGGAAGACCTTAGATCGAATGCCGGTGGCGTGGCGTCGAAGGATTGGTGGTAAGATGGGGATTTGAACCTTCGATTGAAATATTTTCTGAATTTTTGCCAATCTGTAATTTTAGGCTTACGTTGTTGTGAACGAGACTGTTTCAATTTTTGCCACCAGAAGGCGGCGCTACCGCGGAGGCGCTTTGTCACCAGCGAAACGCGGCGGTTGATCGGGTCAGCCTTGAAGTCCGAGTGCTCCTCACAAGCACGAAGCCAATCTATGCACGCATTTGGATTACTATCTCCGTGAAATTCCGGTATGCTGCGGAATTTGGCCAAGAAATCAATATTGTTGGCATCGTCTCTGCGTATTTCTTGCATACGTTGCTCCGGTAAGCCGTTTAGTGCGTCACGGAGTGTCATCAAGAAATCGAGCTCGGAGAAATCCATAACAAGAATCAAGAGATAGTTCTTGACAAGAAATCGGACAGAAAATTTTCCAAGAAATCCGTGAAGAATGAACCAAGAAGATAATCAAAGAATCTGATCTCCACCGTTCAGACTGTAGTTCAATGAGTTGGCTTACCTTTGTCAAAATTTCGTGATGATCCAACGGTCGAATCCACGGGAAACTTTGTTTTCTTCCGACTGCGCTAATCTCAACAAAAAAAGTTCGTTGAATAAATCGCCCAAGGAGATGACCTTGGGCTCTGATACCACTTATGATACGAATTACGTAAGTAATGCGTATAAAACACAGTGGGAGATTATCACGTTTACAATATTGATCAAAATTACAAAGGGGATGGACGAATTTAATGGGATTCGGCCGTGATGTAGAATGATGTACGGAGTTTGGTGTGTTTTATCGAACTAGACCTATAACTCGATAAAAGGTAATCTCTTCCCAAGACCTTTTGAGAATTGATCAAGTTAAAATCTCGAGACGCGTCGAAACAATAACTAAAGTTTGTTGAACTCGTTCAACGTATATTTCAAAGGAAATACAAGGTTTATTATGATTCAAGATATTTTACAATACAACGAGCACTACTATATATAGTAGTCTCCAACCGTAAGAAAATACAACAAAACGAGAAAACGAAGCTTCCTAGCAACACACCAATCGGCCGAAATACTTGATGAAAATCTTCCTCAAATCTCATGCTTTGGATCGATTTTGTGGGGAAGGAGAGAATATGGTGAATCTTGGTTTTATTAGGTGATGGTGACTTGTTGAAGGTCTAAGGTGATGGTGACTTGATGAAAGTCTTTCTCAAGGTATAATATGGCCGATTTTGTGGAGAGATTGTGAGGATTTATGTGGTGATATGGTATCAAGTATTTTGGAATTACTATGGTGATCATGACATGAAGGAAAGTGACATGAAGGAGATATTTGATGAAAGTCTTCATCAAATCTTTATGCTAGGGCCGATTTTTATTATGGTGGGGAAGAGAAAATATATTCATGCATCTTGACAAATCATGAGTCCCTTTCAAGCATGATATGGCGAATTTCATGCTTTCGGACCGATTCCGTCGTCGAGTTTTACGTTACTCCGATTCCGATTAACAACGTAACTCCAATCTGCGTATTCTTTTCTCCCAAGTATAATGATGCATGACCATGCGAATTTGTATCGTCTTGGATGTCGATTTTTATTGGAGCTTCTTCGATTTAGATATCGTATCAAGTCTTGAAACTAGAAGAGACAAAAATCTTCATGATCTTGGACCAAATATGATGCTGTCGGTTTTGTCATTTCTGGGATCCAATGAGTCCGAATTTGGTCCTATGGTCTCATAAGATTTGTAGCTCTCTTTCTTAGCTTTCCATGGCCACTTGAATCACCTGAATCGGATTTCGGACGAGAAAGTTATGGACAAAATACTAAAACTGCTACGAAGTCGTCGTGCGCGCGAGAATTGGTAATTTGTCCATGTATTTTGCATGAGGATTTTATGTATGCCTGCGACTCAACCAAGCTTGTTCGGATAATCTTCTTTTTTGTATTTGATGATGTTGACCGATTCGTATCACTAGTACCTCCAAAGCTATTGGAGATGATGATGATGATGATGATGATGATGATGATCATGATGATGATGATGTGTTGTAGCAAGACGAGATGGCACTACTCATGCAGAATTTCCGAAAGTTTATAAGAAGTTCGGAAAGGGTCCCTACAGACCAAAACCTTCAAACAAGGTAAGCATTGAGTCACCTTACACAGGAGACTCAAACCTGTGTTATAACTATAGGAAGCCATGAAACTGTGCAAATAGATGTCCATAACCTAAGGTTCAAAGGCTACCGGATGTTGAGCAACTGGAAAGCAATGAGAAGCGACGAGTATGGAAAAGTAAATTGAAGGCGCTAATTGAGGAATCAAATGCACCGCCTATAGAAATCAAGATAGATGAATATCTATAGGCCACCGATAGTAGTTCCTTTGATGATGAAATTGAAGACAAGGACAACACGTGCATGATGTCCAATGATTGTGAGGATAAAGAAAGTGATAATGAGGTAAGTGTTAGGGTTGTATACTGCAAAACATACTTTATACTTGTATTACCTTATTTCCCTGTAACTACCTATGAGAATATTAATTACACATAATAACATGTTTTGCACATTTATTCACGTTATGGTTATACAAATGAAATGTCTAATTATTTTATATTGTAGATAATGTGGCGTGTTGGTGTCACACGGAAGATGGCATTATCGGTGCCTTATAAAATAATACAATAGTTCACAACCTATATAATTAATAGACAAATTATATGAAAGGTTGTAGTGTATGCTTGAGATTAGTTGGTCTTGACTATTAGCATGCTTAGCGTATTTGCATACATTGAACTGGATCAAAGTGAGATAGTGTCTTCTGTACTGACTGTAAGAAGAATGTAAATCTTGGATAGTTATTATTTATTAATTCTAAGTATATGATATTTAATTGTGTATTTATAATATTTATTGCTTTGATTTGCCATGGGTGAGAGTCAAAGTGATTGACTCAATAAGCTTCATATCTTGGGCAATAATATTATTTATATGACAATTATTATTATTACTAGAAATCGTATCCCGACTCATGCGGGTTGACGATGTCCCATTGAGGAGCTCGATAATGATTATTATATATAACCCTGCAGGTGGATTTAATTCCAATATAATAATAAGGTTCGAGTGGTACTACTCTTGGATAAGATATTAATTAATTAAAGCTATCAGTAGCTTAAAATTAATTAATGGACATTCGATATATTAAACACGGGAAATAATATATTTAAATAAGGAGTCTGATTTCGTAAATTAGAATTTGGGTAGGAAGTGCAGTATTAACTCTTCAGTGGACTGAGTTGATATTAATATACTCAATATATTAGGAAAAGCCTAATATGGAAATTTGAGGACTATTGGGAGTCTTTTCCCTAATCCTCCTTAAGATCCCTAGAGTAGCACATAACACCTATAAATACAACATAAGGGTTCGGTCGTGAGATACTTCAAGAGCTCGACTTTTTCTTGTGTTTAATTGTAGATCTTGCTTGTGTCTTTGATTCTACAATTTAGATAACACATCAATTTTCTAAGAGTGTTTACATGATACTAGAAAATAAAGAAAAGGAATCAAGTGACATTAAGCAACAAGGAGTTCGACCAATCCACTTTGTTGATTCAAGCAAGTCCGGTAGATTGTTGCCCACCCGACATCCGGATATAGGCGGGATATACTATAGAAGATTTAAAGGTAGAAATACAAGAATATGAAGGAGCAAGCAACTACTACACTTCAAAGGTAAATATCCTATGATCTTTGATCTAGATTAGGATATTTAATTTACCAACATATTTTATTTTATAAATAATAAATAATGTTTAAATTGCTTATTAATCTTAGTAGTTAATTAATTAGCATGCCTAAATAGGTTTTATGCTCGTAGATGCGTAAAACGCTTTTATCAAATTTTTCCCCAACTTCGCTTCCGCTGCATTTTAGTTCCAACAATTGGTATGGAAGCCAGATTTTAGGCTTGTGCTATTTTAAGTAATTTTGGTGATTATTGATAGCAATTTAAATATTCATGTAATTTGATGTTGGAGTATTATGCTAGATGTGTTTGTTAGGAATATGCCCTCGAATTCCACTCAGGGGATGAGAGAGAAGGGGCATTGCACTTGTAATTATGGAATTATCAATAAAAGGCAATATGATTCTTTCACTGTTTATTGTATTTCAAATAGATTCTTGATTTGGTAAACATTGAAGTGAAGTCCATGTAAATAAAAGCGAAGATTCAACTCTCATTATCGGATAAGAGAAAATGCACTGGAAGTGTTTAAAGTTTATTTACGTAAACCGTTGGCAAGTCGATAAACTTAAATGGGCATTAAGTTTTGAGTAAGACTTGTATAACTGATGCTAGGACGTGTGCATGTCTTAATAGCATAGTTAAAAGTATATTGGTGGGACCAGTATAATCGAACATGACTCATACTTGATTCAGTCACACGGTATTCACTCTTGGAGAATCGATGGCGAATCGAAAAGTTGTGATAGTATATGTGGACCTTTCACTTGAGGGTTCAGTAAGAGATGTTCCTGTGACGTTTAGTTTGTCATTCGAGTAGTTCGACTCATTTGCTTAATCGCTGGGTCAACCTCGTATGGAACCTACTGAGATGTATGAACTGAAAAAGCAACTTGAGGAGTTACTGGACAAGGGCTATATCCAACCAAGCATTTTGCCCTCGGGAGCACCAGTTCTTTTTGTCCTGAAGAAGGATGGAATGCTTCGACTGTGTATTAACTATCGATAGCTGAACAAGAGATGATTAAGAACAAGTATCTGTTGCCACGGATTGATGACTTGTTTGACCAGTTACAAGGAGCAACAGTGTTTTCTAAAATCGATATGAGATCAGGATATCATCAGCTGAGGATTAAGGAATCTGATGTTCCAAAATCAGCGTTCAGAACTCGCTACGGACACTATGAGTTTATAGTGATGCCGTTTGGTCTCACTAATGCACCTGTTGTATTCATGCAATTAATGAACTGAATCGAATATTTGGATAAATTTGTGGTTGTGTTCATTGATGACATTCTGGTGTATTCTAAGAACCCGGGAGAGCATGCACAGCATTTACGGATTTTGTTAAACCTGTTGAGAAATGAACAACTGTACGCCAAACTTTCTAAGTGTGGATTCTGGCTAAAGGAAGTAATGTTCCTCGGCCATGTGGTATCAGCTTAAGGAGTCTAGGTAGATCCTCATAAGATCGAAGCAGTTATGGATTGGAAGCCTCCGAAGAACGTGAAAGAAGTCCGGAGTTTCTTAGGACTTGCTGTATATTATCGTCGGTTCGTGGAAGGGTTTTCCAAAATTAACCGCCCACTTACTCGACTACTGCAGAAAACTCAAAAGTTTGAGTGGAATGAGTTGTGTGAGAATAGCTTTGATGAATTTAAGAAGAGATTGACGACGACACCGATATTAGTACTTCCATAGGGAACTAGAGGATTTATAGTTTATAGTGATGCTTTGAACCAAGGACTCGGATGCGTATTGATGCAGAATGATAAGGTGATCGCTTATGAGTCACGACAACTGAAACCTTATCACTACCAAAAAAAGGACTTTAGCCGACGACCCGAAAAAAAATGGCCGACGACTTTAAAGTGTCGTCGGCTAAACTTTGCACTTTAGTCGACGACTCGGGATGCCGTCGGCTAAACAGTTTTAGCCGACGACTTTATCTAAGTCGTCGGCTAAAGTATATTACTTTTTTTTTTGAAAAAACTTTAGCCGACGACATTTGTAAAGTCGTCGGCTAAACCTAAAACTTTAGCCAACGACTACCAAAAAAGTCATCGGCTAAACCTTGGCCGACGAATATCGGGCGACGGTTTTTTAGCCGACGACTGGGGGGTTTAGCCAACGACTTTGACCTTTAGCCGACGACTTAGATTCGTCGGCTAAACCCCCGATTTTGGTAGTGTATGAAGTGAATTTCCCAATGCATGATTTGGAACTGGCAGCAGTAGTTTTTGCTTTGAAAATATGGAGACATTACCTGTACGGGACTTACTGTCAGATCTTTACGGATCACAAGAGTCTCAAATACATCTTCAGTCAGAAAGAGTTGAACATGCGGCAAAGGAGATGGCTGGAACTTACTAAGGACTATGACTTGGAGATTCTTTATCATACAGGCAAAGCAAATGTAGTGGCCGATGCAGTTAGCCGCAAGCCTATTTCTATTCAGATGCTGGAGACTCTGACCTCCCAGCTCAGCATTCAACGAGACATGATTCGAGAAGGAATAGAAGTATGGTTGCAAAGATTCCAAGTACAACTGTGCGTGATGGAAATAACTTCATCGTTAACCGAGGAAATCAAATCTAAGCAAGTAGACGATCCTCTGATGATTCGGTTACGTGATGAAGTGATCAAGGGAAAGGCCCTTGGATTTGTAATTCATGATGATGGAGTTTTGAGATTTCAGAACCGACTTTGCATTCCCGATGTCGATGTTCTGAAACAAACGATTATTAAGGAAGCTCACAACATGCCCTATTTTATCCACCCGGGCACCAGTAAGATGTATAAGGACCTAAAACAGAACTTTGGTGGGGCAACTTGAAGAAATATGTAGCGGAGTATGTCTCGAAGTGTTTGACTTGTCAGCAGGTTAAGATCAAGCATCAACGACCTGCCGGAATGCTGAAGCCGCTCCCGATTCCTGAATGGAAGTGGGAGGACATATCGATGGACTTTATCACTAGTATGCTGAGAACCAAGACGGGAATGAACATGATTTGGGTGATAGTTGATCATTTAACCAAATCAGCTCATTTTCTAGGCATTAAGGACATGTGGGGACCAGAGAGGTTGGCACGAGTATTTATTTCAGAGATAGTCCGATTGCATGGTACGCCGAAGACCATTATTTATGACCAAGACGGTCGCTTTGTATCGCATTTTTGGAAAGCAGTTCATAAGGCCTTGGGGACCGAATTGAACTTCAGCATATCTAATCACCTGCAGATAGATGGACAATCCGAGAGGACTATTCAAACAGTGGAAGATATGCCAAGGGCTTGTGCCTTAGATTGGTCAACTGACTGGGAAGTTCATCTACCGTTGATTGAATTTACCTACAACAATAGTTGGCATGCTTCTATTAAAATGGCACCGTTTGAGGCATTATACGGGAGAAAATACAGATCGCCCCAATGTTGGGACGATTCATCAGATTTGATCGGAACGAAAACAGAGTTGATCGTGCAAACTCGAGAGAAGATAGCTTTGATTCGCGAAAGGCTGTTGACCCCCCAGAGTAGACAGAAATCTTATGCAGACGTACGCCGTCGCCCATTAGAGTTCAGTACTGGAGACCACATACTTTTAAAGGTTTCTCCTATATCGGACCGTTCGAGATTCTTGAAAGAGTTGGACAGTTAGCATACATATTGGCATTACCGCCGTCATTGAGCCATGTTCATGATGTGTCCCATGTATCCCAGTTACGAAGGTATATACCAGATCCTAGTCATGTCATTGATTTCGGCGAAATTGAAATCGCTCAGGATGGAACGTTTGAAGAGAGACCGGTCACGATACTTGAGAGTCGAGTTCAGCAGTTGAGGAACAAACCAATCGCTTTGGTAAAAGTTCAGTGGTCACGTCACGGAGTGGAAGAAGCCACTTGGGAAACGGAGGATAGCATGAGGTCCGGATTTCCAGAGTTATTTTTGTCTTGAGTTTCGGGATGAAACTCCTTTTTAGTAAGAGAGTATGTAATATCCAGATTTATTGTTATGTATTTCATCTGTTGTTGAACCCTGTATTATTCGGAATTGTGATCTCGATAATTGGGGTATGATATTTCTCATATTTGTATCTTTGTACATGAGTATAGCGACATGTAAATTTTCTCATGCAAACACGTGATAACGTTTGCTAAGAATGTAGCTTAACGTACGTTATCAGCTAAAACTAGCGTGAGCTACGAATGAGGAATTGCGTGTGTTAGGCAGTTAATTACTGAACTAAGCGGCTAGCACATGTGCCGACCATGTAATATCCGCAATTTTTTCTTCCCTTTGAATTTTTATTTTCGATGTATTTTTCGGTCGTAGAGACCCTCGTGTATCTTTCAGTGTATCTTTCCCGTCATCTATTGATCTGATTCTCGATATTGTTGTGCGGAACCGCTGTTTCGGGGTTGCCGTGGATCCATCCTATGTTTTGATGTGTCTTGAGATGTTCCGTTTGACGTTTCGTTCGTATTCCGGTGTTTTGGACCGTTTATATTCGATATCTAGCGCACGCTAAATTTTCTGCATAGCGCACGCTAGAGGTTCCTTAGTAGCGCACGCTACGTTTACTTCAGAGCGCGCTAGTGAGTTAGCCACAGGAGTGGCGATTACATTTCCCGACCACAGTGGACTATCGGATTAGCGCGCGCTACGGTGTCGAGCGCACGCCAATCTCGGGAGACTAGTGCACGTTAAGTTGTTCGTTAGCGCGCTAGCGCTGGTATCGATCTTGGGCGATTTACTCGAACTTCGATCGGGTGCCAGGTAGCGCACGCTACGTTTGTATGATAGCGCACGCTAACGGGTCAGGTGAGTTCTGGACAGTTTGCCACTGGACTCGACTGATGCCCAGGTAGCGCACGCTATTGGTCAATAGCGCGCGCTACCGATAGGTTATTAGCGCACGCTACATTTGGAGTAGCGCACACTAACGGCCAGAAATCTGGTTACTGGACTAGGACGCTAACTGTATATATTGGAATTTTATCCCGCTAGCGCACGCTAACCTTGAGGAGTTAGCGCGCGCTAACACTACCTGGCTATATAAACCATGGAGTTGATCGAGATAATCATAATTTCTCATTTCTTCCTCCTCTCCGCGGCTAAGGCGATTCCGGGCGATTTTCTTGGCGATTTCTTCCTCCAATCATCTCATCCAACATCTCTCTTGAGTTCTTGGTGTATTATAACAACATCAACACGAATCTTTCATCCTAATCGAAGGTAAATCTCTTAGAACCCTACTTTTTGATAAATTAGGGGTTTTGGGATTTTCTTCCGATTCGTTCCGTTTTGTTGGTGGATTCATGATGAATATGATTAAACTTGTTAATATCATTAGTTTTCCTACGGATTCATGGTATATTTTCATGGTTTTGCGGAATCGAGAGGGTTTGGTTGTGGTCCGCCCTCGTTCTTATTTTTGTACGAATATACATGAATCGTAGGCAGGTTTTCGGGTGTATTTCATTTCCGTATTCGTCTAGAGTTGGTTGTAATTATGTTCTTCGAATCGTTAGGTTCGGTTCCGTTAATTCCTAGCATTCTTCGGTGATTATCCTTTCCGTTCGTTGCGTCATCAATTATTCAAGGCAAGTATTTTTTGGAAACCTTTATGCTTAACGTGTAATGGTAATGTATTTTGTGTGTGATTTGCTCACCTCGGGTTGGTCCGACGGGATCACGGAGGGAATCCAAAGGGTTGAGTCCTGGATTCACGAGTTTGTTTAGCTAGCCAGCTCGGGAGGGTCCTTAGAGGCCTCGGGCGGGATCTATGATATTACTCTGTTCCGAAGGCGATGCATGTGCGTGTTTTGTTTTATGATATGGCCAGCTCGGGAGGGTCTTTAGAGGCCTCGGGCGGGATCTATGATATTACTCTGTTCCCAAGGCAAATTGTTTATTTCGGAAAAACATGTCTCGTTTTGGTTTTTGAAATGATATTGGTGCATGTACTATGAAATGTTTAAGCGACTGGTTTGCCTTGATTACTTGTACTAGCGTAATTGCTAACCCCATTGGGGACCCGTTTTGGGGAAATTCTTGTTATGGATTTCAGGTTATGATTATCCGGACGAGCGAGCAAGGACGATGCGAGGATGTTGGCCAGGGTCGTTGACATGTGCATTTGGGTCTTCTTATTTCCTTTGTCTATTTCGATATGGTTGTTCCCACAGTTATAAACTTATAGATTGTACTCGCGAGTACTTAGGCTTTTCATTACAAACTCCGTATTGTATTACTTTAAATTGTTACATTATCGGATGATGCTTATTTCGCCGGTTGCTCCGGGCGTATCTTTATATGTCATGTCATTTAAATGTGTCCTCGCTAACCGATATGGTTAGTCGAGTGGTGTTTTCTTGTTGTAGCCTGGTGGGTCCCATGTAGGGGTCCACGACGCTGTAACATACTTCGAATATCTCGGGGTGTTACAGAAAATGGTATCAGAGCTCTAGGTTTATGGATACCTAGGCTTGTCGGTTATTTGGGTCTAGTCGTGTTTTGTTTTTCACATTATCACACCGCTGCCAGCATCTCAGTACTTCCTGTGTTCGTAAGTTTCCTTACTCGATTCTTTACTTTCTCATGTTGTATTCCGTTTCTTGCAATGTAGTTATTCTCCCTCTTTTGCTTATCATCTTAGTTTCTTTTCCTCCCTTACTCATCCTCGATATACTTCTGTTATCTCTTAACACCAGTATGGATGCTGGAGGAAACCGTGGTCATGGTCGTGGACGCGGCCGAGGATGTGGGGCAGCCGGTGGGGCGGCCACGTCGCATTCTTCGGGAGCCGGCAGTACCGGTGACCGTCACAGTCATGCTTCTTCTCAGGAGTACGCCGACCTTGGTATTGCGGCTGTTATGCAGCAAATGGTTAACCAAATGGCGGCGATAGCTCAAGTGGTTCAAAACCCCGATCAGGCCCATGCAAATCGGGGCGGAACAGACCGTTGGCTCCAAGATGTCATCAAGATGCATCTTCCTCAATTTTCGGGAGCGTCAGACCCGATCGGCTGGGAGGGGTGGATCAAGGAGATATCTAAAGTCTTCACTGCTACCAACTGTCCCGAGGACTGTAAGGTCCCTATTGCCCAATACTTCCTCACTGGGGATGCTACGGATTGGTGGGAGGCCGTTGGGCCCAAAGGCCATGTTGCTTCGTGGGCCGAATTTCAGGAATTGATGGAGACCGAATATTGCCCGTGGCCAGTCACACAGGCTCGAGTACATGCTTTCTATGATGCTCAACCACGGGACATCCCCATATCTCAAGCTATTGCTGATTTTAACAAGGAGTTGAGTTATGTGAAGACCCAAGTTGTCAAAGAGAGCGACAAAATTTTCTATTTTTCCAGACGGATGAAGTTGTCGATTCGGGACTATATGTCGGGGCTCGTCTGTACTACCTTGAAGGATTATCATAGTAGGGCCCTTGCTTACGATATGTCTGTGACGGCGAGTGAGGCGGCCATCGAGAGCAAGAAAAATAAGTCGGTCGGAAATTTTTCTGGTCCCAAGAGTGGAGGCCAGCAGAAATCTCAGGCTGCAAACATTTCTATGGGCGGTTCGGCTCGTTTCTCTGGGAGCTTTCGGGGTGCCGCCGGAACCTCCGTTCGTGAACCCACATGCTTTAACTGTGGTGTGCAGGGCCATAGGAACCGACAGTGTCCTCGTTTGAAGTTCACTTGTCATACTTGTGGTGAGTTGGGCCACAAGGGCCTCTCTTGTGATCAGATCAGACAGCTTCGCGGCGTCCGTTCTTCTCACCCAGCACCTTTGGAGCCGAGTGTGAACCAGGGCTCATTTGCTCCGCCGCCTCCACTGAGTGCCGGCCGAGGTAGGGGTCGGGGTCAGCCCGCTAGGGGAGGAGCTTCCATTGTCGGCTCTGCCCAGCCGCGTATTTATGAGATGAGGAGGGCCGATGACCCTGCAGCCACTGTGGCGACAGGTACCGTTCATATCCTTTCCCATCCTGTCGGTGTGCTTTTTGATTCGGGTGCTACGTATTCATTCATTTCTCTAGAGTGTGTACGCCGTTTGAGTCTCGACTGCTTGTCACCTTGCGATCCTTTCGTCGTTAAACTTCCTAGCGGTGATAGAATTGTCGGTGATCGAGAGGTCCGAGACTGCTCTATGTTTATTTGTGAGAGATCTTGGCTCTCTAATCTTATTGTCGTTAATATTGAGGGTGAGGATTTGATTCTCGGGGATGATTGGCTCGAGCAGCATGGCGCAATCATGAACTACCGCACGAGAATCATCACTATGTTAGCCGAGGACGGCACTGAACACTCTTTCGCAGGGCGAAAGAGGGGAAACCAGAAGTTCGTTATTAATGCCTTAAAGGCGATGAGTCTCCTACGAAAGGGGTGTACTGGTTATTAGTGCTATGCCTTGAAGGCAGAGAGTGGTGGAGTCGAGCTTTCGTCGATTCCAGTCGTTCGCGAATTTCCTGATGTATTTCCTGACGAGTTGCCGGGATTGCCACCGGACCGCGAGGTCGAGTTTGCTATAGAGTTAGAGACGGGCGCAGCTCCGATTTCGAAGGCGCCATATCGCATGGCACCTTCAGAGATGTCAGAGTTGAAGAAGTAGTTGAGTGAGCTTCTTGAGTCGGGGTATGTTCGACCAAGCGCCTCGTCTTGGGGCGCACCGGTCCTGTTTGTGCGGAAGAAGGATGGTTCACTACGTTTGTGTATCGACTATCGCGAACTAAACAAGGTGACCATCAAGAACAAGTATCTTTTGCCGAGAATTGATGACATGTTCGACCAGTTGCAGGGAGTTGCGGTATTCTTGAAGATTGATTTGAAATCGGGGTACTATCAGCTTCGGGTGATGGAGTCTAACGTGCCGAAAACAGCTTTTCGGACGAGATACGGACATTATGAGTTCGTAGTTATGCCTTTCGGGTTAACTAATGCGCCGGCGGTGTTCATGCAGTTGATGAACAAAGTCTTTATCGAGTATTTGGATAAGTGTGTCGTCGTCTTCATTGACGATATTCTTATTTATTCGAGGAACGAGGAGGAGCATGCCCATCATTTTCGAGTAGTGTTAGACATATTGAGGACCGAGCAACTCTATGCGAAGTTCTCGAAATGTGAGTTCTGGTTGAAGGAAGTGATGTTCTTAGGACACGTGATTTCAGCCGAGGGGGTTCGTGTGGATCCGCAGAAGATCGAGGCAGTGTTGGATTGGGCACCGCCCAAGAATGTGAAGGAGCTCCGTAGTTTCTTGGGTTTGGCTGGCTACTATCGTAGGTTCGTCGAGGGTTTCTCGAAACTAGCTCGGCCACTTACGCGATTGCTCAAATCAAGAAATTAAATGCAGAATGACGAGAGACAGTCGAGTTTCGAGGAACTGAAGAGGCGTTTCACCTCAGCCCTGGTTTTGGCGTTGCCATGTGGCAACGAGAGTTTTGCCATTTACAGTGATGCTTCGGGTCAGGGTCTTGGGTGCGTATTGATGCAGCACGGAAAGACCATTGCTTATGCATCGAGACAGTTGAGGCCGTATGAATTTAACTACCCTACTCATGATTTGGAGTTAGCGGCAGTTGTTTTTGCGCTCAAGATTTGGCGTCACTACCTTTTTGGCTCTACATGTCAGATTTTTACCGATCATAAAAGTCTGAAATACATATTTACTCAGCGGGAGTTGAATATGAGGCAGAGAAGGTGGTTAGAGCTGATTAAGGATTATGACCTCAAAATCCTTTATCATCCGGGCAAGGCGAACGTTGTGGCCGACGCCTTGAGTCGGAAACCGATCGCGTTGCGAACGCTTGAGGTCCTTACGTCTAAGTCTGAGATTCGGCGGGCTTTGATTGAGTTAGATGTTGAGGTTTTGTTTCCTGGAGCTGTCGGGAAACTTTGTGCTTTAGAGATTTCGTCGTCTTTGATCGATGAAATTAAGCTGAAACAGTTAGAGGATCCGATGATTACTCAAATCCGAGAGAACGTTCTTAAGGGAAAGTCTCCTGTGTTTGTGATTCACGAGGATGGTATTTTGAGATTACAGAGTCGGATTTGTGTGCCGAACGACTCAGATTTGAGATAGAGTATTTTGCGTGAGGCTTATGCTACACCTTACTCCGTTCATCCTGGATCGAGTAAGATGTACAAGGACCTGAGGAGGAACTTCTGGTGGAATGATATGAAGGAAGAGGTCGCGCAGTTTGTAGCGAAGTGCTTGACTTGTCAGTAGGTCAAAATCGAGCATCAGCGACCAGCTGGGTTATTGCAGTCACTTCCCGTTCCGGAATGGAAATGGGAAGACATATCGATGGATTTCGTTACAAGTTTGCCAAGATCGAGGTCGGGCATGAATATGGTATGGGTGATTGTTGATCGTCTGACCAAGTTGGCACATTTTCTGGGCATCAAGGACACTTGGGGCCCGGAGAAGTTAGCTCGTGTGTTTATCGCGCAGATTGTGAGGCTTCACGGTAGTCCGAAGTCTATTGTTTCGGATCGTGATGGCCGATTTGTATCGCACTTTTGGCAGGCGGAGCATAAAGCGTTGGGTACTCGTTTGCGTTTGAGTACCTCTTTTCATCCTCAGTCAGATGGACAGTCGGAACGCACTATCCAGACGTTCGAGGATATGTTGCGTGCGTGCGCTCTCGATTGGAGCAGCGACTGGGAGGAGCATTTGCCATTTATTGAATTCACGTACAACAATAGTTGGCATGCGTCGATTCGGATGGCACCGTATGAGGTACTTTATGGGCGGCGATGCCGATCACTGATTTGTTGGAATGAGGCATCCGATTTAGTCGGGACCGAGCCGGATGTCGTTTTAGAGATGAGGCGGAAGATAGAATTAATTCGGGAATGGATGTTGGCGCCCAGTCGGCGAAGTCTATGCCGATGTCCGTCGTCGACCTTTAGAATTCGAGGTGGGAGACCACGTTTTGCTGAAGGTGTCGCCGACGAGGGGAATTTTTTGTTTCGGGAAAAAGGGGAAGTTGAGCCCGAGATTTATTGGACCCTTCGAGATTCTCGAGCGAGTCGGTGGGTTGGCATACCGTTTGGTGTTTCCCCCGGCCCTGAGTCATGCTCATAGCGTTTTTCATGTTTCCCAGCTGAGGAAATATGTCCCAGATCCTAGTCACATCATCGACTATGGGGAGATTGATGTCGCCGAGGATATTACTTTTGAAGAACGTCCCTTGAAGATTTTGGAGCATCGCGAGAAATGACTGAGGCGTAAGACCATCCCTTTGGTCAAAGTGCAGTGGTCGAAACATGGTGTCAAGGAGGCAACTTGGGAAACCGAGGATAGCATGCGTGCTAGGTACCCCGAGTTGTTTGTCTCTTAAGTTTCGGGACGGAACTTGTTTTTAGAGGGGTAGAATGTAATATCCGCATTTTTTTCTTCCCTTTGAATTTTTATTTTCGATGTATTTTTCGGTCGTAGAGACCCTCGTGTATCTTTCAGTGTATCTTTCCCATCATCTATTTATCTGATTCTCGTTATTGTTGTGCGAAACCGTTGTTTCGGGGTTTCCGTGGATCCATACTATGTTTTGATGTGTCTTGAGATGTTCCATTTGACGTTTCATCCGTATTCCGGTGTTTGGGACCGTTTATATTCGATATCTAGGGCACGCTAATTTTTCTGCATAGCGCACGCTAGAGGTTCCTTAGTAGCGCACGCTACGTTTACTTCGTAGCGCGCGCTAGCGAGTTATCCCTGGGAGTGGCAGTTCTGTTCCCAGCCCTCTGGACTATCGGATTAGCGCGCGCTACTTTGTCTAGCGCACGCTAATGTCGGGAGACTAGCGCACGTTAAGTTGTTCGTTAGCGCGCGCTAAGCTAGCGCATCGATCTTTGGGCGATTTACCTCGAACTTCGATCAGTGCAGTAGCGCACGCTACGTTTGTACGATAGCGCACGCTAACGGGTCAGGTGAGTTATGGACAGTTTGCCACTGGACTCGACTGATGCCCAGGTAGCGCACGCTATTGGTCGATAGCGCGCGCTACCGATAGGTTATTAGTGCACGCTACATTTGGAGTAGCGCCGCTATGACCAATCGCTCTTGGTGGGACGCTAGCGTATAGATTGGAATTTTATCCCGCTAGCGCACGCTAACCTTGAGGAGTTAGCGCGCGCTAACACTCCCTGGCTATATAAACCCGGGAGTTGACCGAGATAATCATAATTTCTCATTTCTTCCTACTCTCCACGGCTAAGGCGATTCCAGGCGATTTTCTTGGCGATTTCTTCCTCCAATCATCTCATCCAACATCTCTCTTGAGTTCTTGGTGTATTATAACAACATCAACACGAATCTTTCATCCTAATCCAAGGTAAATCTCTTAGAACCCTACTTTTGGATAAATTGGGGGTTTTGGGATTTTCTTCCGATTCGTTCCGTTTTGTTGGTGGATTCATGATGAATATGATTAAACTTGTCAATATCATTAGTTTCCCTATGGATTCATGGTATATTTTCATGGTTTTGCGGAATCGAGAGGGTTTGGTTGTGGTCCGCCCTCGTTGTTATTTTTGTACGAATATACATGAATCGTAGGCTGGTTTTCGGGTGTATTCCATTTCCGTATTCGTCTAGAGTTGGTTGTAATTATGTTCTTCGAATCGTTAGGTTCGGTTCCGTTGATTCCTAGCATTCGTCGGTGATTATCCTTTCCGTTCATTGCGTCATCAATTATTCAAGGCAAGTATTTTTTGGAAACCTTTATGCTTAACGTGGAATGGTAATGTATTTTGTGTGTGATTTGCTCACCTCGGGTTGGTCCAACGGGATCACGGAGGGAATCCAAAGGGATGAGTCCTGGATTCACGAGTTTGTTTAGCTAGCCAGCTCGGGAGGGTCCTTAGAGGCCTCGGGCGGGATCTATGATATTACTCTGTTCCCAAGGCGATGCATGTGCGTGTTTTATTTTATGATATGGCCAGCTCGGGAGGGTCCTTAGAGGCCTCGGGCGGGATCTATGATATTACTCTGTTCCCAAGGCAAATTGTTTGACTGTTTGTTTCCGGAAAAGACATGTCTGGTTTTGGTTTTTGAAATGATATTGGTGCATGTACTATGAAATGTGTAAGCGATTGGTTTGCCTTGATTACTTGTACTAGCGTAATTCCTAACCCCTTTGGGGACCCGTTTTGGGGAAATTCTTGTTATGGATTTCAGGTTATGATTATCTGGACGAGCGAGCACCGGGACAGTACGAGGATGTTGACCAGGGTCGTTGACATGTGCATTTGGGTCTTCTTATTTCCTTTGTCTATTTCGATATGGTTGTTCCACAGTTATAAACTTATAGATTGTACTCGCGAGTACTTAGGCTTTTCATTACAAACTCCGTATTGTATTACTTTAAATTGTTACATTGTCGGATGATGCTTATTTCGCCGGTTGCTCCGGGCGTATCTTTATATGTCATATCATTTAAATGTGTGTCCTCGCTAACCGAGATGGTTAGTCGAGTGGTGTTTTCTTATTGTAGCCTGGTGGGTCCCATGTAGGGGTCCACGGCGCTGTAACATACTCCGAATATCTCGGGGTGTTACAGACCAGACATGGGCCTGGATAAGATTCCCACAGGTGAACCTGGACAATTTTGGAGTCAATGTTAATTAGCGTGCGCTAAGGACAGTAAGATAACGTGCGCTAATCAGCTAATGTGCAGAAACATTATATAAGGGATAGCACCCTCATTTCATTTGGTTTACATTTCCTTCACTTGTTCTTCGTTCCTTGGAAGTCTAGAGAGTCTTCCATACTTTTTAAACACATATAAACCCTCCTTACATGATCATTGAAGATTGAAGAGTACCTACACTTGATCATTGAAGAAGAAGCTCACTTTGGAGTGACACACAAGCAACCGGGGTTGAAGTCTACCTATTGTTTTAGTGTTTTCTTCATCTTAAGGTATGTTAATACTATCTTCTACCTTGGATTCGTGTTATTAAGGATATGAGGATTATGCTATCAAGGTATTGAATTCCGTTGATGAATTATCCAAACAACATCATGTTTATAAGTTGGAATGTTTATGCTTAAGATATCATCGATGGAAACATCATGATTAGCATCTTACCACGTCGAATGATGAGAGTAATATTCTGAGATTTTATCCGTATTGATGAAGTTACCATATTGGTCGTAGACGTAAAGTTGTTATCACTTTTGTTAATTAGACTTAGGATAGAATCATAGAAGATTTGCACTCTTTCTTATAATTTGGAATTGTTAGTTCATCTTCATGGTTAAATCGGGATGTAATGATGATATTGGAATCTAGTGCATCGACCTTAAGAACACCAAACTTCACATGAGAATTGTAATCAAGATGGAATATGGTGTTGTTATGATTATACGAATCCTTGTATCTCGAAGATGTTTGAATTCGTGAGATCATTTGTAATAAGATGAACGTAACATGCATGGAGATAACGCATGTTAAACACTGAGGATTTCGTAAGTTTCATCATGGTTAGAACAGTCGACTGCCCAGGGAAGAACTGTCAGACATGTTTAGCGTGCGCTAAGCTTTATAGTTAATGTGCGCTATCGGGCATAAATTAATGATTGTAACATAACGTGCGTTATATCATCAGACGAGTGAATCGACTGATCAGTGAGGTACTGACAGTGCATGGTTAGCGTATGCTAGACTTTGTATTATTGCGTGCGCTAACAAGTAGCCTTAACGTACGCTACACAGGATACGTAGTGTTCGTTAAGCAAGCCAAGCAGATTACGTTTTATGAACTTCCGACCGTAACTTGGATTGTTGGACGTCCGTACAACATGAGATGAACTCTATATTATTTATTTTGCTTAAGGTTCGATCTTGCTATGTGATTTATCGAAGGGGCGACCTTCGAGTGTTTCGTTTTTCGTGGAAGTATTATTCTTGTCTTCGAATCGAGGCAAGTACCTTAATTGTTTTATGTATTGATGTTATACATATTGTTGTACATGTATGTCGTTATTGTATGTCCACCTCGTGTTGGTCCGACAGGATCATTGGGGGATCTATTTTAGCATGTGATGGATCATCGGACGGGTTTTTCCACCTCGGGTTGGTTTGACGGAATCATCGGGGGGTCTAGGAAGTGAACGCTGGATCATCGGAATTACCATGTGTATGTTGTGATATCATGTTGTGATTATCATGTGTGTATATTATTATTGAGTTTCTCGCAGGAGAAGACTATTTGGTTATTTGTCATTTATGTTATTATTATTCTTCGTGAGATGTTGAATAATATTTTGTGGTACTTGTACTAGCATCTTTGTGCTAACCCCTTCGGGGGTGAACATTTGTTTATGTTCAGGATCTAGGAGAGCTTGGAAACAACCACTGGAGTTACATGACGACGAGGGTGCAGAGTGATGTCCCGGCCGGGTTTATTCGTATGTTGTTTGTATCGTTTTAATAAGTACTCGAGTACGTCGTCTTTTGTGATGATTTGGATTTGGTGATGTATTAATACTTTTCCTTTGGACATTTGTATTTTCAGTATTGGTCAGAACTGTTGTACTTTATTTCAATTACTTTCATACGTTGGTATCTGTTATTGTCTTTTCATTCCTTCAGCCTTGTAAATCCCTGTGTAAAGGATTTACGGCGCTGTAATATTTCTAAATATATCAGGGTTGTTACAGTTCTTGATTCCGATTCTAGTCCATTTTGATGAATCAGTTGATGTTATATGATGTTATTAATCATGATTTATGGATTATATCCATATCTTCGGTTCGTTCAACCCGCTTGATGATCTTAGTGTTCTTTAAGAACCGGGAGCATTTAATGTTCGATTTAATGTTCTAAGGAAGACATCCGCGACCTTGGACTCATCAAATTCCTTTTCTAGTACTACAAGCTATACAATTTTCAAATAAGAGTGCATAGCGGAAGTTCATTGAAGTGAGTTGCTGTAACCAAGTGATAGTGGATGTGGACTCCGATAACTGACAAGAAACTATAGAAGTTGAGATAGACTCGATGCATGCCAATCAGGTCTAGACTGTAGTATATTTACCAAGTGGCATGAAGGATATTGGAAGTAAATGGATCTATAAGAGAAAGACTGATGGGGATGGCAAGTTTGACGCCTATAACGCCCGGCTTGTGGCAAAGGGTTATACCCAAAGGGAAGGGATCGATTATCATGATACCTTCTCTCCCGTACCTATGATCAAGTCGATTCGCATGATGCTTGACATTGTTGCCCATTATGATTATGAAATATGGCAAATGGACGCCAAAACATCTTTTCTAAATGGATACCTCGAGGAGGAAATCTATATGGAACAACCTAAGGGTTTTGTGTCGAAAGCTAATATTCATAAGGTGTGTAAGCTGCAACGAGCCATTTATGGGCTGAAGCAAGCTTCTCGGAGTTGGAACCTATAATTTGAAGAAGCAGTCAAGGACTTTGATTTCGTGCAAAACGAAGAGGATCCATGTGTTTACAAAAAGGTCAGTGGGATCAACATTGCATTCTTAGTACTATGTGTAAATGATATTCTACTTATAGGAAATAACCTAGAAATGCTCAGCACTGTGAAAGTTGGCTTTATAAAATGTTGTCCATGAAAGACTTGGGAGAAGCTTCCTATATTCTAGGGATTCATCTTTACAGAGATAGACCGCGAAGAATGATAGGACTTTCCCAAGCCCTCTATATAGATAACATCCTTAGAAGATTCAAGATGGATGATTCTAAAAGAGGGTTCCTTCCCATGCGACATGGAATTCATCTCACCAAGAAAATATGTCCTCAAAGTGAGGAAGACAAAAGAGAGATGAGTAAGGTACCCTATGCCTTGACAGTGGGTAGCCTCATGTATGCTATGTTGTGCATGAGATCAGACTTATCCTATGCTGTTAGTGTGGTAAGTCATTTTCCAGCAAACCCGGGAAGGGAACACTGGACTGTCGTCAAGAACATTCTTAAGTACTTAAGAAGAACTAGAGATATGGTTCTTACTTACGGTGGTGGAGAACTGAAGGTGGTTGGATTCACCGATTCTGATTTTCAAGGAGATAAGGACGACTCAAAGTCAACATCTAGGTATTTGTTTACTCTCAATGGAGGAATGGTATCTTGGAGAAGCTCCAAGCAAAGCGCTACTGCAGATTCCATCTGCCAAGAAGAGTACCAAGCTGCCTCAGAGGCTAGCGTGGAAGCATTTTGGATGCAGAAGTTTGTGCAAGAACTTCAAGTGGTGTCTAATGCGGAGCTGCCTATATCACTATTCTGTGGTAATGATGGAGTTGTCACCCAAGCCAAGGAGCCAAGGGCTCACCACAACACTAAGCATATAAAGAGTAAGTATCACATTGTTCGATAGATGGTTGAAAAATGATATATTTCGTTGCAAAGAGTAGACTCAGAAGACAAAGTCTCTGACCCGCTGACTAAGCCGTTATCTCAGGATGTCTTGGAAAGACTGCTGAAGAACATGGGTATTGGATACCATGATGTATGGAATTGAGTGAAAGTGGGAGATTGTTAGGAATATGCCCTCGAATGCCACTCATGGGATGAGAGAGAAGGGGCATTGTAAAATTATGGAATTATCAATAAAAGATAATATGATTCATTTATTGTTTATTGTATTTCAAATGCATTCTTGATTTGGTAAACATTAAAGTGAAGTCCATGTAAATAAGAGCGAACATTCCACTCTCGTTATCGGATAAGAGAAAATACACTGGAAGTGTTTAAAGTTTATATACGTAAACCGTTCGCAAGTCTATAAACATTAATGGGCATTAAGTTTTGAGTAAGACTTGTTTAACTGATGCGAGGACGTGTGCATGTCTTGATAGCATATTTATAAGTATATTGGTGGGACTAGTATACTCGAACACGACTCATACTTGATTCAGTCACACGGTATTCACTCTTGGAGAGCCGATGACGAATCGAAAGGTTGTGCTAGTATACGTGGACCTTTCACTTGATGGTTCAGTAAGAGATGTGCCTGTGACGTTTAGTTTTCCATTAGAGTAGTTAGACTAATTTGCTTAATCGCTGGGTCAACCTTGAAGTGCGGACTACACGGGCATGTAGCAGTCTTTACTGTATGCCAAGAATGGATTCTATCTCCTGTTAGTGAGCAGGCGAATGTCCTATACGGTTAATGGCAAATAAGAACATAAGTCTTTGGCCAAAGAATTCTAATATAGTCGTATTGGATACACTAGTAATCAGTCGGTCTTGATTTGTATTAACACATGTATATTGTCTAGTCAACAGTAGGGTTTGACATTACCGTGACCCGAAGACTTGACCGGGACATCTGATGAAGGGTCTATACGTATATGGTATTCACGACATAATGGTTCTAGAATGATCCCTTCATTCGTTCTCAGTCGGGGTTTACAGTGTGGCCCGCTAGGCTAGCTAAGCACTGTCCGCACTCATTGGTTCCTCCCAATGCCGGCTGATACGAACCTACAGAGTCGCGCATTAGGATCGTTGACGGATAAATATGAATTTATCATCTCTCTATTAATATTAGATATTGGATGTCTAATTATAATTTATTGGCTAAATCAAATAGCGGTCTTTTGGATTGAAATTAAGTTACTGGTAATTAATTTAATTCATAAATAATATTTCTTAGAGAAATATATATGTATTTGATATAATTAATTCATTGGAGTAACTAATTAGTATAAATACATTGGAAATAAAAAGGAGTGTTATTTAACTGAGTCATTTGATGAACGTCTGGTACACGAGCCGAGTGACTCGGCTCATTTCCTCCCATACCCACATGGGCCACCCCTACCCCTCTATTTGGTGGTTTCATTATGTTGTCAAAGTTTATTTCATTTGATCCCACCATGTTATAGTCAACACATAATGCCATTAGGTGGGATCTTGTCATGTGATAAAATGATAGTACATAATCACACCACTCCACCATTCTTTTGAAGCTTGGGCCATGAGGTAAAGAGAGAGGGAGAGAGAAAATTTCTCTTCCATGTTGTTCATCATCTTTAAAATAGAGAGAAAAATTCCTATAGTAATTCCCGTGTTCCATCAAGAACGGATTACTGTAGATTTTTCCGGGCAACTTCCAACGCCTGTGAAGTAGAGACATCATGCTTTCGGTGTTTGGGACGAAGGGACTTCATGCTCGTGCTAGGGTTCGTGATCATCATTAAATTTACGAAGATATTATCAAAGGCCTCAAAGGTATGGGACTTTGATCCTTTTATCTTCGTCATTTATTTTTCGTATATATGTTACTTGATCAATCCTGTTTGGGATTCTTTATATTGAGTTTTAGTATTCTGCTGCGTACTCGATTTTGTATCTGGAATCCCAACAGTGTTCTTACAGGGAATATGATCCAATTATCATGATTACGTGAATGGTTTATTTATCTATTTTTATTATTTATGCAATTGTTGGTTTAGTCCGGCTTTGAGGCATGTAATGGTTTTCCCGTGAGAAACTCAGTGGGTGATCTAGGATCTTATTATTTTGTAAATCTTGTTGTAAATTCGATGTATTTTATTTTGTGTAAAATTGTAATCGAATTCGGAGAAGATGAAATCACGAAGAAGTAGAGCAGAGACATGGGGATATGGGCGATGGCGGCCGATACCAAGACGTGACGTGGCCGAGCGGCACTGCTCGCTGTCGAGGGCCGCGGCAGCGCCCGGTTAGTTCGACGATTTGGGTTGGGTCGGGTCATCCAATTTTTGGCCTGGTCTGTTTCACCGCCATTTGTTGCGTCCGCTGGAGAGTCGGGATTTAAAATTGAATTATTTTATGTAATTAATTTTGCATAAAAGTGAAACTTGAATTTTGGAAATCCACAGCCCGGCCGGGACGAAGTGACGAGATGCTTGATCCAGTGGGAGACATCGACTCGGATATTTTCTCCGATTCAATTCAAGGATGAAGACCATGATAATTGGAAAATTTAATTATCCATAATTTGATTTTAGTTTTTACTGTTTTGGATATATGGCATGTATGAATGTATGCGTGAACTATATGAAAGTCTACAGCTGAACTACATAGACTTGCCATGTGTACGATAGCTGTATTTTTAGCTCAATATGAACCTATTTCCACTAATGAAGCAATCAATAATTCTCATCGGATTACCTCTATGCAGGAAGAGCTTAATGGTTTCAAAAGAAACAATATTTGGTATTTAGTTCGTAGACCAACCCATCAAGCTGTCATAGAGGCAAAATGGGTATTTAGGAACAAGAATGGTGAGAATGGAGTAGTTATTAGAAACAAGTCCAGACTATTCGCCCAAGGCTACAGACAGGAGGAGGGCATTGATTATGATGAAATATTTGCCCCTGTAGCCAGACTAGAAGCTATGAGAATCTTCCTACCGTTTGCAGCTTACAAAAACATCATCGTATATCAAATGGATGTTAAGGGTGCATTCTTGAATGCAGATCTAGCTGGAAAGGTGTATGTCGAGCAACCTCCCAAGTTTGCAAGCACTGGTAATGGAAATATAGTCTATAGGCTTAGAAAAGCAATGTATAGAGACCATATCGTTGTATCTCATAAATAGCGATTTCGATAAAGGTGTTGTTGACAAAACATTCTTCAAAATTCAGGAAGTTAATGACCTTCTTGTGGTTCAAATCTATGTCGATAATATTATATTTGGTTCTACTAACCAAGATCTCTATCAGAAATTCTCTCATCTCATCCAAAGTAAATTTGAAATGAGTATGATGGGAGAAGTTAGGTACTTCCTAGGGTTATAGGTCAAACAATTGCCTACAGGTATATTTACCAATGAGGATGAATACAAGGGATGCTCAACAAGTTCGGGATAAACTTCTCGAAGTCATCATCAACCCCCATGAGCACTTCCAGATAGATAAGCACTCACGAAGATGGAAAACTAGTGGATCAATCCCTCTACATGATGCTTATAGGCTCACACCTGTACCAAACAGCCCTCAGGCTCGATATCTAATTTGTTGGAGTGTGTGCATGATATTAGGTTGCACACCTAAAGAGTCACACTTCACCACAGCCAAATGAATCATATAGTACGTTAAAGAAACAATCAATGTAGGGTTGTGGTATCCTAAGGAAAGAGGATTCGATTCGGTAGGCTATAGTGACTCAGATCTTGGAGGCTGGAAGTTGGATAGGAATAGTAAAAGTGGAACTTGTCACTTCCTAGGACCAAGACTTGTGTCATGGTTCAGTAAGATGCAATTCGCCAACTCGCTTTATACAGCTGAGTCAAAATATTATGTAGCTGGAAGCTGCTGTATGCAGATCCTTTAGATGTAGCAATAGCTACAAGACTATGACATCAAGGCTAGAGAAACTCGAATCATGTCCGATAGTATGAATGCAGTTACAATCACACACAATCTTGTATTGTACTCAAGTAGCAAAGATATTGACATGAAACATCATTTCATTAGAAATTATGTTGAGAACAAGGATGTCTGGGTCGAGAAAGTCCATATAGATATCGAGATCGCCGACATCATCACAAAGCCTCTTAGCACAACAAGGTTTTGTATGCTCCGCTGGGAATTAGGAATGTTATTGCTTGATTAAAGCGTTGTAAGTATTTATTTCAGTACCATTAAGTGAGGGGAATTCTGTAAGACCCGTGAATATAGTGTTCATACTTGTTAATTTTCACACAGACTTACAGGTTATACCTTCGCTATTAGAAGAAGAGGGTGCAATTTCCTTCCTATAGTTGTAGTGTGCATTAATCAATGGTGAATATTGTAGGACTCCTAAGTAAAACATTAATCAATTATTGTAATAATTGAATCCTATATGTACTTATTAAGGGGGAACATTTTACTTTTGTTGATACACCAAATATAATGTAGCATTTCAATTAATATTTTAATCATATCTAATTCCAGACACTTTACTTCTCCAAAATCATATTTAGACCACGTGCGCTGTTCGAACAGAAAATGATTTTTATATTTACTGTTTAAACGAAACTTGGACTTTACAGCCTTGAAATTTGTAATTTCAAATGATTTAAACCGCCTAATCATGCAATAGTGGAGGCTGTAATGTGTCAGATATGGGATCCGCATTAACTTTCAAAATTGATGGATAAGATGTACCAGTTATGTCCTGATCCATCTTATACGTTCATTCAAAACCATTATTATCCCTTAAATCTGACCATTCACTGTAACGTAGACCTCCAGTACCTATGAAAGGGCAAGTATGAACTTAAAGACATTTTACTGCCTTGTGCAATAGTACGAGCCTGCAGCATATAGATCTTATATACTTGCGATTTTCTATAATTTTTCATCTCCTTCCTTCAACTTCTTTCAATGGCATCTTCTTAGATATCATCTTAAACCGTTACAAAAATAGACTTTGTGATCGATGGCAGGAACTTTGCCAGAACCATCCTTCAGGAGCGGATCTTATCAGAGTAAGAGTACATGAACGCGATGAACACGACAGTTGCTCATGTGAAACGGCAAGGGTTGTACAAACTAGGAAGCCTACATGTTGAGAAATATGATGAATCTATAGTCGATGAATTCTATCTAGATGTTATGTTTTTGCATGAGTCAAACAAGAAGGGCTCACCGATGAATGCTGTTATGAGGGCCATGCAAGACAGGAGATCTCCATCACACATGAGTTGTTGGATAAGTTGTACAAACTTCCGTCTGATGGCCTCACACTCGAGAAATTGGAGAATTATGGATACGTTTTCATCGACTCCACTAGAAATTGTTCACGGCAATCCTAATGCCGTGAACCCCCATCTCTCTTGCCATAAGACAAATTTTACTCTGCTTTACTTTTATTTGCACGGGTTTTGCTGCAAGGATGTTGAAAACTGTTGGGTTTTTATCAAACTAATATGATCTCATCATATATTGAAATAGAGCAGCGTAAGTATAATATAATATGTAAAAAACCATCCGAGGATCCAAGTATATTAACAAAGTACGAAGAACAAGATTATTACCTCAATGTTGCAAGAGGCGAGCGTCCGCTACGGTATCCACATAACGAACAAGTCCCGAGCGTCTAACGGATTGCTAGCTCCGATTTAATAAAGATTTCACTTAAATCAATTTTAATATACGTATGTTCTTGATTATGGTAAGAACAAGAACACCAAGAATATTATTCAAATATTCTTGAACTTTGATCTAAAATAACAACTATTAATCTTATTAAATATGTTGTTAAAGATCAAACTCACAAGATTAGATGAAGATTAGATGCGTATTCTAAATACTTTCTTAATCAAAGAATGAATCTTCAAAGATATGAAGATATGTTCTTGATTCTTTTGATTATTCAACTCTTGAATATTATCTTCAAGACTTTGAGAGAGAGAAATATCAAAATGTGATTTTTGATTCTCTCTACACAAATATGTCTTCACTTGTGATTAAGTCTTCTTTGAGGGCTATCACAAGACACTCTTATATAGTCCTCTACATGGCTAAGGGTTCACCAACCCTTTCACCAACTTATAATCAACCGGAACAAAATAGATGCTCTTCTCGTTTAACTGTGTGACCCTGTAGGTTCTAATTAATACGGCAATGAGTATAAAACAATTTTTATGCCTCGTAAATCATAAGCGGCCTCTAGCTAGACATTATGACTACTCGTATTAAAAGAATTAATTCGACGGCACGAACGAAATCCCGTTACTGTATAATATTTAATCCTCTCGTCGCGTGATATCCTAATTAAGCATAAGGCATGGATAAGTCGACCTTATATTGCTTAATTAATATTCTTGATCTCAAGTTACAATTGTCCAATTCAAATATTTATCAATAACTCTTTATTGATCAATTTGAGCATGGCCATGCATTTAAACAATTTAACTTATCAAGGGCCCGTGGATATCTTCTTGCTTTTATAAGAGGGACAAGTCCCTTCTGGACAAACAACTTCCCTCTGCATAATCGTACCGTAGGAAATATGATACTCATTATGTAGGAAATTGTAGTGTCTTTATGTAATAAGGACTTAAATAATATATAACAATCAGAGGAATTATAATGACGTATCCATATATAATTCTCTTTGTTAGGTCATATCCAATACGATGACTCTACATGTGTCTCTGACGTGATATAACATCTCATATTCATGACTAGTAAAACATTGCCATCGTATCATTATCATACTGGTGATCATATTACTAGGGATATCTAGAATAAATATTCTTTAATGCTTTAACTAGCTTTACTATCAAGTCTCATACTTGATGATCGTAAGCAGAATATTAATTCAATAATATAATCAATATTATATAATAATAAATGTCTCCATATTATTATTAAATAGTAGACTTAGAGCATTATATTAACAATCTTCCACTTGCTCTTAGTCCTATACAGACATAAACTGAAGACCCATAGCCTTTATATGACCATTATTCTTTGCTTGAGAAAGCGGCTTGGTTAAAGGACCCGCTATGTTATTATCCATGTGAACTTTGCTTATCCTCACATCGCCACGAGTGAAAATCTCTCGAATGAGGTGAAACTTTCTAAGTACGTGTTTGGATGCTTGTTGTGATCTTAATTCTATTCTGGATCAGGCGTACTGTGATGTTCGTCTTGAGCCATGTTGATTGGTCGTTCATATTCCTTGTATGATTCGGTATGCCTGACGGTTTGCGATTGGTTGTTTATACGCCCGTGGGGTGTGTTCAATAGTCGTGTTGTTTTCTTGAGATCCAGTATATGTGAATTGTATAATGTATTGCGAATTATTATCATGTATATGACCCTGTGGTTTGGGCGAAATACTTGTGTTGTATTTTAGGTCGAGGCAAGGCTAAGGCACCGGAAGAGCACGGTGACGGTGAAGGTTTGAAGGATACTAGTTCGGGGGGTCCAAGTGTTTTGTTGTTCGATTACATAATAACAAGTACGATGCCCTCACTCAACATCCTCTGAGTGGCATTCGAGGGCATACTCCTATCAATCTCCCACTTGCACTCAATGCCACACACTATGGTATCTAATACCCATGTTCTCAAAACTGGCTCGGCCACTTACACAGTTGCTTCAGAAATTTGAGAAGTTCGTCTGGAATGACGAGAGACAGTCGAGTTTTGAGGAGCTGAAGAGGCGTTTGACTTCAGATTTTTACTGATCATAAAAGTCTGAGGTACATATTTACTCAGTGGGAGTTGAATATGAGGCAGAGGAGGTGGTTAGAGTTGGTTAAGGATTATGACCTCGAGATCCTTTATCACCCGGGCAGGGCGAACGTCATGGCGGATGCCTTGAGTCGGAGACCCGTTGCGTTGCGTACGCTTGAGATACTTATGTCTCAATCTGAGCTTCAGCGGGATTTGATCGAGTTGAGTGTTGAGATTTTGTTGCCAGGAGCTGTCGGGCAATTTTGTGCTTTGGAGATTTCGTCGTCGTTGATCGGTGAAATCAAGCTGAAGAAATTAGAGGATCCAATGATTACTCAAATCCGAGAGAATGTTCTTAATGTGAAGTCTCCTGGGTTTTTGATTCACGAGGATGGTATGTTGAGATTCCAGAGCCGGTCTTATGTACCGAACGACTTGGAATTGAGACAGAGTTTCTTGCGAGAGGCCCATGCTACGCCTTACACAGTTCATCCTGGTTCGAATAAGATGTACAAGGACCTGAGGAGGAACTTTTGTTGGAATGACATGAAGGAGGAGGTCGCACGGTTTGTAGCGAGATGTTTGACTTGTCAGCAGGTCAAAATTGAGCATCAGCGACCAGCCGGGTTATTGCAGTCGCTTCCCATTCCGAAATGGAAATGGGAAGATATTTCAATGGACGTCGTCACGAGCTTGCCGACATCGAAGTCTGGTATGAATATGGTATGGGTGATTGTGGATCATCTGACCAAGTCGGTACACTTTCTGGGCATCAAGGATACTTGGGGTCAGGAGAGGTTGGCTCGTGTGTTTATTGCACAGATTGTAAGGCTTCACGGTACTCCGAAGTCTATTGTTTCGGATCTTAGTTCTTTATTTTGTGCAATAGCTCCATTGTTATCATAGTGAAAATTTACTGGATTAACAATGCTATGAACCACATCCAGTTCACCAATGAACTCCCTCATCCAAACAACTTCTTTAGCTGCTTCCGAAGCAGCTATGTACTCAGCTTCCATTATAGAATTAGCTGTGGTTGGTTGTTTGGAACTCTTCTAGCTAACAGCATCACCATTCAATCAAAATATATATCCAGACTGCGATTTTGAATCATCTTGGTCTATCTCAAAACTGGCATCGACATAGCCATTAAGGACCAAGTCACTATCTTGACCACCATATGCTGGTTGCACTCAATGCAAATGATACATATGGTGTAGTACGTATCATGGCATACATAATAGATGCTATATCCGAAGCATAAGTTATCGAGCTCATTCTATCTCTCTCTCTTTCTTCGAACAAGGACTTTGAGTTTCACTGAGCTTTATGCCATGTGACATAGCTAAGAACCCTTTCTTACTATTAAGCATACTGAACCGTTTCAGTACCTTGTTAACATATGTACTTTGACTTAGGGTAAGAAGCCTTTTATATCTATCTCTATAAATCCCTATACCCAGTATATAGGCAGCTTCCTCTAAGTCCTTCATTGTAAAACATTTACTTAGCTAAATTTTAAAAACTTTGCAAAGTAGGGATATCATTTCCAATGAGTAGGATATCATCCACATAGAGTACTAGAAAAACAATTGCGCTCCCACTAATCTTCTTGTATATACAAGGTTCATATTGATTTCTAATGAAACAAAACTCTTTGATTTTTTTCATCAAAACGAAGATTCCAACTCCAGGATGCCTGCTTCAAACCATAATTGGCTTTTAGAAGCTTACATACTTTATTAGGATTATTAGGATCGACAAATCCTTCGGGCTGTATCATATACACATCCTCATCTAATTTCTCATTAAGAAAAACGGTTTTGACATCCATTTGCCATATCTCATAGTCATAATATGCTGCTATGGCAAGTATAATTCTAATTGATTTAATCATTACGACTAGCGAAAAGGTTTCATCATAGTCAATACCATGAGTCTGTCTGTATCCTTTCGTCACGAGTCATGATTTGTATGTTTGTACAATGTAATCCATGTCCTTTTTCTTTGTAAAGATCCATTTGCAACCAATTGCTTTGGAACCTTTAGGAAGATCAATCAAAGTCCATACTCGATTATCATACATGGATTGCATTTTGGATTTCATCCCTTCAAGAAAAATTTCGCATTCAATGCTAGTAGTTGCTTCTTTGTAGGTTGTGGGCTCATCTAGATCCATGAGTTCCATATTTTTGTCATCTGTGATGATAAATCCATATCTCTCAGGTTCACGGTGATAAAGTATAGACCTGCGTGGAGCTGGTATAGAAGAAGTGGTCTCAACAACTCTATGTGAGTTTAAATTAGTTTTATCTAAAGGTTCATTATCTATTTGTGGCTCTCTCATCTCATGAAGAGTTATTTTGCTCCCACTATTTTTCTTGGAAATAAATTCCTTCTCAAGGAATACTCCAGATCGAGCAATAAACACTTTGTTCTCTGATAGGATGTAAAAGTAATATCCTTTAATTTCCTTAGGATATCCCCCAAAAAGACATTTATCCGATTTGGGTGATAATTTATCAGTGATAAGTCGCTTCACATAAGATTCACAACCCCAAATCTTAAGGAAAGACAAAACAGGTTGTTTCCTTGTCCATATCTCAAATGGTGTGCTTTTAACTGATTTATATGGTACTCATTTTAAAATGAATGCAGCAGTCTTTAAGGAGTAACCCTAAAAAGAAAATGGAAGATCACCTTGACCCATCATCGATCTAACCGTGTCTAACAACGTTCAATTTCTCCATTCCGACACACCATTCCATTGTGGTGTTCCAGGTGGAGTTAGTTGTGAAACAATTCCACAACTTTTTAGATGATCGTCAAACTCATGGCTCAAATATTCACCACCACAATCTGATCGTAGTGCTTTAATAGTTTTACCTAACTGATTTTGTACTTCATTTTGAAATTGCTTGAATTTCGTAAACGACTCAGACTTATGACTCATTAAGTATATATATCCGAATCTTCTTAAGTCATCCGTGAACGTTATGAAGTATTGGAAACCCCCTCTAGCATTTGTATTCATTGGTCCACATACATCAGTATGTATTAAGCCCAATAAATCTGAAGCTCTCTCAGTATGTCCCGTGAAAGGATCTTTGGTCATTTTGCCTAATAAGCAAGATTCGTACGTATCGTATGATTCTAAATCAAATGTGTCCAAGATTCCATCTTTATGGAGTTCGGTTATACATTTCTCGTTTATATGGCCAAACGACAATGCTAGAAATATGTTTCGTTTAAATCATTTGATTTAAGTCTTTTGATATTTATGTTACAGACAGATTTGGAACTTTCAAAATTTATGGGATATAATATCCCACTCATCAAGGCGTCTCCTTAAAAAATACCTTTATTAAATATGGACATTACAATATTCTTAATAGTAAAGTCATATCCTTCCAAATCAAGGCAAGCAACTGATATATTGTTTCTACCCAAAGCAGGAACGCAATAACAATTATTAAGTTCCAATACAAGTCCACTTGGTAATTTTATATCATAAGTCCCTACGGAAATAGCAGCAACTCTTGCTTTATTTCCAACACGTAGGTCTATTTCACCTTTTGCCAGTTGTCTACTCTTTCGCAGTCCCTGCGCATTCACACAAATGTGAGCTTCACTACCGTTATCTAATACCCATGATGAAGAAGTAGATAAATTGACTTCTATAACAAGAATACCTAAAGCAGCAGTCTCACCTCTCTTCCATTTCCTCGTTTCTTTCAGGTAGACCTTGCAATTCCTTTCCCAAAGACCAGTTTCATTGCAGTGGTAGCAAGCCCCCTCTTTGGGTTGTTTCTATGACTTCTTTAAAGGTTTAGGTTTGGGTTTAGGCAACATTTGCATTTTACCCTTACCTTTATTATTTGGGGCCATCTTATTCCCTATCTTTTTTTCCATTTCTTTTGAACCATTAAAACATTAGGAACGACTTTATTAATATTTGTCTCAGTTTGTTTTAGAATCCCATGCATCTCAGTAATAGTCTTCTACATGTTGTGCATGTTGAAGTTTACTACAAACTGATCGTACTCTGAAGGCAGTGATGCTAAGATCATATCTGTAGCGAGTTCCTGACTGATGGGAGCTCCTAGCCTTTCAAGATGCTCAATGTAGCCCTTCATATTAAGGATATGAGCACTCACAGAAGTACCTCAGGACATTTTACAACCATTCAATGCCTTCGTTGTGGCAAACCTCTCCTGACGGGCTTGCTCTTGGAACATATCCTTATGTTGACCCATCATTTCATAATCTTCCATGTCCTCGAACTGTATCTGCAGCTCCGAGTTCATGGTTGCTAGCATAAGGCATGTCACATCCAAAGAATCATTCATATGCTTACTATAAGCATCTTTTTAAGCTTTGGTGGGGGTTGATTCTGGTCCATCAGGAATTAGGTTTTCCAGAATGTACTGCTTCTTTTCAGCTTTGAGAAAAATTCTCAAGTTCCTTGACCAATCAAGGTAATTAGTGCCAGAAAGTTTTTCTTTGTCAATAATTGATCGCAATAAGTTTGTATTGATTAACGCCATTGATTCTACAATATTAATATGCAAATTTATTCGTGAGATATATTGATTTTACAATCTAACAATCAAGTAAATGCAAGCACAGCTATGGCCTGTCCCTCGCAAATAAAAGAAGTTTAGTTTTTATCAATAGAGATGACATCTTATATCAACATGTTAGTCTCAAATATTATGTATCACATACACATATATAAATTATAATCTAACGATCAAATAAACATTGACACAGCTTTGGCATGTCCCCTGTAATTAAGAAATGCTTTACATTATCATTTGGGATGACATCTCATGTCGTTTTAATACTAGTACAAATATCCCCTTTACTGACACTAAAATAGTGTCACTAATTATTTTTTACTGACACTTTATAATTGTGTCAGTAATGCTAAAGCTAGAAAATAGAAAAAAGAGAGCAGAGAATACAAAACTAAAAATAGAACGAAAAAAAAGAGCAGAGAATACACAACTAAAAATCTTATTAAACTAATACTAGAACGAAATCAAAGCCCTACATTGTTAAATTGAATAATCAACATCAGTCGATGACGTTTTAGTCTCGAAAAAAAGAGCAGAAAATACAAAACTAAAAATCTTATTAAAATACTATTAGAACGAAGTCAAAGCACTACAGAATCGTAGTAAAAGAGCACAGCAGTACATCACTACAACTCAAAATCTAAGAATTCACATTAGAATCTGAGAATTCACATTATCACAACAGTAAAAGAGCACATCAGTACGACTCATAATCTAAGAAGGAGCGCAGCACTACAGCAACATTAGAACAGTGCCACAGCAGCAACAGCATTCATCCCCTAGGACAAAACCAGAATACTATAAATACACAGCAGTAGCAGCATTCTGTGTGTTTGAAGACAAGGCAACCAGAATTCAGTCTTAACATTCTTATAAAACATTACCAGACCTGCACATAACACACACACACTTTTAGCCATCAGAATACTAAGACCAAGGCATTTCAGCCATCAGAATACTAAGAGAATACTACCAAACATCTCTTTTTCTTTCGCAAAAAAAAAATGTAGATAAAGAAAATTAAACTACTAACAAAACACTTCAACCAAGTTTCAACAATGAATTTTAAGCATACAAAACATATCTAACAACTTCAAACATCAGCAACATCAATTTGTCCCACCTACATGATCAACAACTTCAAGTTTTTCTCACCCGTAAAAGTGTAAAGAATCAATTAACATACTATATCTAACTAATGATCCATAGATATTCAGAATAATTTTGTATATAAATTACTCATAATAAAATTACCTCACGATTGTAAGCTATAATTAACTTGGCAAAATATGTAGCCCATCGATCACGTAGTTCTGAAAGATCTTTCATGCTGTAGTTATCGATTCCCTTGAACTTTCATTTCAAATTCACAAAAATAAGATTGTCAACAGAAAGAATTGAGCATTTGTAAACTTAATGAAAACTAAATAATGAAGCAAATGGGGCTAGATATTGCTATCTTGGTTTGATCCAAGAAACTAAATACTTGAGGAGAAATAATGCGTAACCAAAATGTTGCAAGAAAAGTGAGATACTTTTTATTGCGAGCGTAGACAAAATCTAACAAATTTCAATACTTACATTATTTTTAAGAACGTTCACATCCTTAACGATATCTTTGATATATTTCATCACGTAGTAGTCACATTCAAAAAAGCTAGGTTGCTTTGGACACTACAAAAGAGATGTACTGGTAATAAATATGAGAAACTAAGTGTTAGTAAATGCTCTTTTTGTAGTAGTATATCTTAGTCTAACATGCTTAGGGTTTTCCAGTTGAGAAAGGAACTAGGCTGTATGAGTCTGGGTACCATGAGTATTACTTCTTACTTGACTAAGTTCATAACACTCTTAGCTGAAATTGACAATCTAAACTATATGCCTAAGTGTACTTGTGTAACTAGAAATTGTACTTGTCACAATGCTCAAAAGGTTGAGAAATATGAGGAAATGATCAAATTAAGTAAATTTCTAATGGGACTACATGATCAATATACTGCTGGTAGAGGATAACTATTGATGATGCAACCTACTATCACTCAAGCTTTTTAATTACTCTTATAAGAAGAATCTCAGAGAAAATTTGGAAAATTCTCCAGCTCTTCCATATCTGATAGCATGACTATGAATGTAAAGTACAACAATCTGTCAAAATTTAAGAATTCTGGCACCACAGCTACTTCTCAAAAGAAGCAATTAAGTGATGTAATTGGTGACTACTATCAGAATTCTGGTCATATTAGAGACAAATGCTTTTGTCTACATGGATATCCTGATTGGCATAGGCTTCATGGAAAGCTGAAACCCAAGCCAAAGAAACTGTCTTCTACTGGAGGTGTGACAAAATATGCAGCTCAAGTTTCTGCAATTTCTTCTACTAGTGCAAGTAATTCGCACTCTCAAATGGATACATCTATCAAAGACTCCATGGTGTTCTAAGATGATCAATGTATGCAGCTTTTTAAATTATTCGAGACATCATTAGGCATAGCAGTAACTTAAATTTATCATCACCTACTTCTCAGATGACTGATACTATTAGTTCTAAGTATTCATGTTCAATTATTTCTATTCACTCTGTCTTGTCATCTGATAACTCATCTTATCATACATGAATTTTGGATTCAGGGGCTACTAATCACATTACCTGTCATAAATATCTCTTATATGATTTGCAACCATTAACAGCTGATCTCTTCTTGCCAGATGGAAAAACTGCCTCTATTACTCATATTGACAGTCTTTATTTAACTAGAGACATAACTCTTAATGAAGTACTTTATGTACCAGCCATTAATTGCAATCTTATTTCTATCAACATATTACTGTCACACTCATCTCTAGCTGTTTCTGTTATTTTTTCTCCTACTTCTTGTGTATTACAAGACCTTACCTTGAAGAATGAGAGAGAGATTAGTAAACTACATGATGGTCTCTACAAATTTCATATTCCAAATTTGTTCCAAGATTCTCATAGTACTAGTATGCCTATAACTCAAATCAAGCATACATCTTATGTACCTCACACTAGTGTTCATTGTACTGTTGAATACTCAATCAAGTCTGCTATAATTTGGCATAATATATTAGGTCATCCATCTCTTTTTGTGTTAAATAAAATCTTTGTTGTTCGTTCTCATAATCCTACTTTTAATGATTGTGATGTTTGTCATTATTCAAAGCAACACAGATCACCTTTTCCTACTAGCTCTCACATTAACACTGGTGTTTGATCTAATTTATCTAGATGTGTGGGGACCTTATAGAAAAGTTACTCACAATAACTACAACTATTTTCTAACTATAGTTGATCACTATTCCGAAGCTACTTGGGTGTTCCTATTCACTCATAAATATCAAGTCCCTTTACTCATTAAAAATTTCTTATCTTATGTTGTTATTCAATTTCAGAAATCTGTTAAAATAGTAAGGTCAGACAATGGTACCGAATTTACCAATTCTGATCTCAAAAAACATTTTCAGACTTTAGGTATTATTCATCATACCTCTTGCGCTGCTACTCCACAACAGAATGGCCATGTTGAAAGAAAACATCAGCATTTTTCTACTAACATATTATAACATAATGTTCAAAGAGAAGATCAAGTTAATCCACCTCAAACCTTCACTAAACAACCTAGATGTCATGTAAAACTAGAAGAGGTGATTAAAAAACATCTATTTGTACATTTAAATCTGAGAAAAAAAAAGATTTACGGCAAAATCCTACACTGGTAATAAATCTAAACATTCTCTTGTTATAAATCTTTTGAACATTCTCCTATCTGAACATTATTTTGTTAACTTATACATCTGTTTTTTTTTCTTTGTACAAAAACAGTGGTACAGAGAAAGTAAACAAAATCCTACATTGGTAGTGAGTGATAAAAACAGATTATCATGCATTGATAAGCACAAACATAATGAGGGTGATTGAGAAAATAAAAACAAAATCAGAAGGACAAAATGAGAACATCAGTAATTGAAAGTGTTTGCGTAATTGTTCCACTGAAATTGCCCAGCCACAACTTGAAAATGTCAAATATGGACTCATATATTCTATTCAATACACTAAAAGCATAAGGAAGACGGATGGCAAACCAACAATTCAAGAAGCGTTGTACCATGATATCAAATTCTGGATTATTCCACCACCTCTCACCATGGCTGCTCAAACAGGCGTCCTTGGCACGACGGTAGTGTTAACGCACGACAGAGCTTTGCGGTAGTGTTGACGCATGGCTAGAGATTCTCCGGAGCAGGATTCTCTAATAACATAAAGTAAAATAAATGGTGGTGACTAGGTGTACGATGACCGATGGCGGTGGAGTGGCTACTAGAATACGAACCGACAAGGAAGAAAAGATTCGACAAAGGGGAGAGGCTGCAGGAAGAAAGCGGAAAGAAAAGGAAGAAAGCAGAACTCACGAACAGTGAAGAATTAGGGTATAGCTAATTAATATTCTAATAAAATTAAATAAAAACAATTAATGAATTCATTGTTATATATAGGTTATTGTAATTTTTTTGATTATAGATATTTAAGTGTTGGTAAATTATGATACTCAAGTTACTGATACTTAAGTGTCAGTATCTTTTGACACAATTATGTTAAAAATAAAAAATGAGTCAAATGTCTGAAGTTACTAAGTGTCAGTAAATGTTGTTTTTGTAGTAGTGTAATCATATTAATCCCAAATAAGCCATAGGTCCAAAACCGTTTTGTATAACCTATATAAGTCTTTACCAATTAAAACATATGTATAAGCTTTTTTATTCATCTCGGCTCCTTAAGATAAAATCAATACACCCTGCTTTCGCAGACCCATATTATAAATGATCGATCTATTTTATTTCTCCTTCTCGTTGGGTAAGTACTGAGGGATCGTTGCGTGTGGTATGCCTTAGGGTAATGGCAACTCGTAGACGTGGACACCCAGCTAACCGAGGTGCAGATAATATCGGTGGTCAGAATGCCAACCTTGGTGCTGGTGGTGGTGGTAACGGAGGTCAGGATACCACAATAATAATGTGCCAGCTCCTACTCAGGCACAGGTTGTGCAACAGTTCCGTCGTTTCACCCCACCATCATTCAACAGTCGGGAAGGACCAACTTTTGTTGATGAATGGTTCATGTCGCTCGAGCGCACCTTTGAGCTCATTGGGTTCACTGATGCGCAAAGACTTCTTTGCGGCTAATATCAAATAGTGGAGGATGCTGGACGCTGGTGGATAAGCTATTGGCATTTGAGGCCGGTGGCCGAGCGTGCTGCATTAACTTGGGAGCGATTCAAGGAAATAGTGATGAAACAATACTACACACAGCATTACCGAGAGAAGATGGAGAGAGAGTTTTGGAATCTCGAACAACGAGGAATGACGGTTGAAGAATATGAGAGAAAATTCAACCAAATCAGCTTGTTTGTGGATCACATGGTGGATACAGATCGAAAGAGGGCCCTTAAGTTCCGAAGTGGTTTACACCCGAGTATTCATCACATCATGGCTGGTCATGGGGTGCTACCCTATACCGAGACAGTGTTTCGAGCCCAAGAGGTTGAGGCTAGCCATAATCTGGATCAACAACAGTCTACGAAGCTTAGTACCGGTAAGAGGCATTGGAATGGAAACCAAAATAAGGTTGTGGCATCTAATAAGCAAGCAAATGTTGATCAAAGGTTGGGACCTAGACCTCAAACTCGTAAGTCAGAGTGCTCGAAGTGTGGTAAAAATCATGGAGGGGAGTGCTTGTACGGTAAAGGCATTTGCTACAGATGCAAGGAGCCAGGGCATTCCTCTTCGAAATGTCATCTCCAAAGGGCCAAAGGTCAAGGTTCTGGAGGAAAAGCTCGCATTTATACTTTGACCCAAAAGGATGCATATGAGAATCCCGACATGGTGTCAGGTATGCTTATGATCTCTAATGTGCCTGCTTTCGCTTTATTTGACACTGGTGCCACACATACTTTTATGTCTGCAAAGTTCATGCCACTGGTCATAGAAGCGTTAGAACTGTTGAGTCTCTTGAGGTTAGCTTACCGTCAGGAAATACGATCCTCACTAATATAATGATTGACGAGAATATTGAGATAGGAGGTAGAGAATTTGACTCTAGCCTGTATTTGATTAGCTCGATGGATTTTGACGTGATCCTTGCTATGGACTGGCTCGATAGACATGATGCCGATATAAGGTGCCGTGAAAAGAAGGTGACATTGAGGTGTTCTGAAGGCGAGTCAATCGCCTTTCATGGTACTAAGAGTAGGACAGTACCGAGAGTAATCAAAACCATGAAAGCACTAAGAAGTCTAAGGAGAAATGTCAGGGTTGTTGTTACCCAAAATATTATCCGGAGATAGTGTTGCTGGAATGATCGAGTAACCAACAAGTACGGGAGCACTTCTGTGAGAAAATAAATGACACAAGATTTGCCGGGGTTGTTAATCCCGGGCTTGAATGCTCTCGCGAGGTTTTATTAATAAGTATACTGTCGAGTACAAATATTAATGTTAGAATCTGTTACAAAGAGTGTAAAGATTTCTAGTTTTCTAAGTTGTGGAGCGTATAGAATGCCGGAAGAACCAGATATGAAGTTCTGTGAGTTCTTGCTATGGGTGTTCTGTGTATGAGAATGTCTTTCTCTTTCTGTATCTCGTTTTATGTATTCACCAAGAAGTTATTCTGTGTTATGGGCCTCCTATTTATAGGAGACAGTTCCTGGGACCCCTGCCGCGATCGCAGGCGATCGCCGTTATTTATATTATAATAAGACGGACGATCGTCCCGTCACGTGGGCCTTTTCCCTTAAAGTCCACGGCTGCTACTGACAGCCAGCTGTACGGTCTGATGGGGAGCCTACACGCGTTCTGAGTCGCTGTCACCTACCTTTTCGGCGGCCCTGTTGGTAGGTGAGGTAGGTGACAGGCTGTGGTCACAGGTCTTGTCTGTCAGCACCTTTTGTAGATCGGCGGCCCTGTTGCTAGGTGAAGTAGGTGACAGGCTGTGGTCACAGGTCTTGTCTGTCAGCACCTTTTGTAGATCAACGGCCCTGTTGGTAGGTGAGGTAGGTGACAGGCTGTGGTCACAGATCTTGTCTGTCAGTGCCTTTTGTGGATCTGCATGTGGGTCCCAGCCCGATATTTGGGCTTCGATGACTTTTGACGGATGTTGGATTAATACGTGGCACGAGACGATCATCAATTAACAAGCGACGATCGCTAATTAACAAAAGACGATCGCCGTACACCGAAAGGCGATCGCCCTGGGTGCCGACTTCTGGATGTTTGCCCAGAGTATATCTCTTATGGTAGACTCTCCGATCGTTATGCCGATCGCCTTCGAGGCGTATTTAAACGCCGCACAACAATTGCCCCACAGCTCAGCTCGATGTTGAAAACACAGGGTGAGGTGGCACTGTTTGGCGATCGCCAATGTTTAGACGATCGGGTGATCTGATTTCAAATTTGGACGATCTCCTTTTGCGCTGGGAGCGGCGGGAAATGAAGGCGGACTCTCGAAACATTGCAAGGACACGCGTCGCGTTTCTATTGAGGGAGCCCGACGGTTCGTCAGACTTTGTCGTTTGGCGTGCCCTCGAAAAGATGCGTACGCGGGATTCCAGGGCCGCATTTATTGTGTCCCCCTACTGTCGGTTGTATCCCAGCCCTCGGACTTTTGCCTATTTGCACAGAGACCCCCGCCTCCATCTATAAAAGGGGCTAGGGCTACTCCATTTTTACTCTTCACGCGTCCTTGCCTTCCTGCTGAAACTCTGCAGAAATTTCCGAAGCTTGTTGTGCCGACCGTCTTCCTTTCTTTAGGTAAGAAATCCAATTTTCTTTCTCCCTTACTTTTTAAGAATATGTCGGGAGGATCTAAGATCTTCGAGGCCGGAAGCACTTCTGCCGCCGCGGCTTCGCCGGACCGGCAGGGAATTCCCGTGGGAATCCCCATGGAAACGGCCGTAGAGGCTATTCGTGTGGGGATTGCACCCACAGAGCTTGAGGAGCTTTTCAACGAGGCCGTCGTGGCGGGATCTGCGGCGGCGGAGGAGCGAGATGCATCGCCGGTGGAAGAAGACAAACTGATGCGTTTGTCTTGGGAAAAGGATAGCGTCTTCGGCCCCGCCTATATGGATTTCGCTAAACTTATGGAGGGGATTGCCGGGCCCTGTCCGGAGTTTGATTTCGAAGCTTACTCCGCCGCTCATCCCTACGAACATGTGAAGCGGACGGTGTTTCGGGCCGCTGACCCGTCTCAATGGACTCTTGGTCAGATCCGGAGTTCGGCGACCTGGAAGGACTTGACCCGCTGGAGGGCCAAATATCATATTCCCTCTGATGTGTCACTGCACGTGCCCTCTGAGAACGAACGTGCTGACCAGCCTCCCGAGGGTATGGTCGCCATCAACGAAATGACCCTGGCGGCCGGACTGCGGTTTCCCTTGCCGTTCGCTGTCTCGTATCTGCTGGTCGCCTTGAATTTGGCGCCTCTTCAGTTGACGTTGAACGCCTGGCTGCAGATTATCAGCACATTGACATTGTTTGGCGGTCACAGGCTGTTTCGCTTGCCTTCTGCGCTGGAGATGAATTATCTTTTTAATCTGACTGTGCAGAAGGGATCGATCGGAGGTTACCATATACAAGGTCGTCTGGGTAGAGTGGTCATTGGGGTGCCGAACAAGGCTCGGGGCGACCTGACAAAGTGGTGCTGGGTCGGTGGTGCATGGAGGTCGGCATCGAGCGATTCACCGGAGGAAGAGTTGGATATCCCCACCAATTTTCGGGAGAGGAATCCAAGTAAGGGTTTCTACTCTCCCTTTATTTGGATACTCATTGGACTGATCTAATTTATTTCCCTTTTTGCAGGATTCCTTGTTCCATCGATCAGCGATCTCCCCTTCAATTTCTCGATCGTCTGGGAGCGGATTCGCGCATTGCCGGATTCCTACAAAGACGTTCAATCAGTCAGCCACGAATCTCACCGGTTGGGAGCTCGACTGTTTCGCTTCCCTCGCCACTTGAAGGCCCCTGGTATGACTTTTTATTTACTCTTTCCTGCGTGGCGATCGCCTCCAAGAGGTCGCCATGTCTAAGTAGGTGTCTAACTTGTTTGAGTTTCTTCTTTGACAGAGATTCATTTTCCCCGTTTCGCCGAGCCACCGCAGGAGATCGCCATGTCTAATCCTGGTCTTATCGGTCGCCTTCACCTGGGAAAGAAAACGGGTCGCGTTGCTGCGACGTCGTCTCGCCCTGCCCCTGTGGTGAGGCCCGCTGCGGTGCCGGTCGCCGAGCCGGAATTTCAAGGTGAGGAACAACTTCAGCACAACCGCAAGAGGCGGAGGCCGGAGGGGTCCCTTCCGTCGGCTGAGGCGGATTTAGCTATTTTGGAGCCGCCGATCGCCGCTCCCCCCGTTTCTTCCGTTCCGATGGCGGAGGGGTCTGGTCCCAGGCCATCGGCGTCCGGCTCCAGGTCACCTGTCGGCTACTTGAAAAGAACGGCGATCGCTGAAGCCGAGACTTCTCGGGGAAAGCCCTATTTTGGCCGCGATCCTGAGCTGGTCAACAGGTGAGATTGGTTTGAACTTTCCGAGTTAGGCATTCTGAGTAAGGTATAGGCTAACTCTTTGGTCTCTTTGGTTTGTGCTGCAGGGTCCGTCTTGCTGACCTGGACGTCGCTCCTATGGTGCTGGACTTCTTGTCGAGTAAGGCTCCGCAAAAGTCCCTCGACGTCCCTACTTACGTCCAGCAGGCTATCACCTCTCTGCCCAAGGCTTGGACGACCGATCTTGATGCGATCGCTCGTCGGCGATCTGGAGATACCATGCAGGCGACCATTGCCCTGGCTCTCCAGACGGCGACGATGGCCGTCCAAGCTGCTAGGGATTTTGAGGGGCGACCCTCCACTGCTCGTCTCTATAGCGACCTCGAGGCCGCCCGGAATAAAAACATTGAATTTGCCAACCGGATCCAGTCTATGGAGAAGGAGTATGTGGAGACGGGCAAAAGGGCTAAACAGGACGTTGACCGATTGAAGTAGGAGCTGAGCTACTCCAAGGAGGCTGCCGACCAGTTCCGTGATCAGGTGAAGGAAACCAGCCGGAAGCATGCGGCTTCGCAGGAGGAGGCGGCCAGGCTGAAGGCGACGGTGGATCGGCTCAGTGGTGAGCTGGAGGCAGCGAAGAAGGAGCTGGAGATGGCCAAGGGAGAGAATGCCGCCAAGGTGGTCGAGCTGGCGGAGGCTGAGAAGACGACCGTGGAGTTGAAGGGGCAGCTGAAGGCGATCGAGACCGATCCCTATCTCAATATGGCACTCGTCGGTGAGTTCGCCTATTATTTGGCCTACGCCGATGCTGTCAGAGCCGCTAAGAAGGTAGGGATCGAGGTCGGTCCTCTTATGGAGAGCTTCAAGGTTTATGCGCTTGAGCACCCTCTGCACCTGGAGTTCTCTTTGCTGATCCTTGACCTTGTCGACTTTGGGATCGACTTGAGTTGGTATACTGGCAAACTCATTCATCCTGAGGCCGATGGGGGGGGCCAAGCCGATACGCAACCTGAGGGCGATGACCAGCTGGCGGGGCCTTGAGAGATATTTTTGTTTTCCTTGTATTGCCTTCGGGCTTCATGTTGTACGAACTCCTTTTGATAATGAATGAAATATTCCTTTTTCGCACTGTGTCTTTTTTATGTACGATCGCTCTTGAATGTTTGCGTGCAATTTTTACAAGTATGTGTATGATTGCATCCGATGTCTTGTTCGTCCGACTGGTTGTTTGAATGTCGAATGTATTGACATGTTTCGAATCCAAATTCTTACTTGTAGATATTGTTTGAACAATGGCGATCGTCCTGCGTGTATCTGAGCGAAGCCGATCGGGTGCGGTTCCTTCCTTCCGATCGCATTTAGGATTAGCCCCCTTCTCTGCCCCTTTGTTTTTGTTTACTTATTGTAAGTAAGGGAGCAAAAATAGTATGTTTGGTGAGCTATCCTCAGTTTTGCTGACTTTGAGGGATCGTGCACGGTCGCGGAGTTCGATGGACCGAGCTCCACAACCGTGTCTTTGTGTGCGAGGAACATTGCCTATCCCGCGACTCACTTTATTGTGAGGGTCCTCTGTTAGGATGTGCCCACCTTGTATTTGAACGAAAGGTGGGCGGCCTTGGTTTTGCAGGAGTCCTTGCACGGAGCATCGTCGGATTATTCGACTCCACGTCCGTGGCTTGTTAGCTCTGCTTCCACCTCGGACCGCCATTAGGATGGCGGCCTTCGACGGTGTACGTTGAGACAGGGGTAGTGGCACGTCGCATTATCCGGGTTCACCATGTTAGATGATGAACATTTGAGGGAGGGCGATCGTGTCCACTGATTAGTTTTGGAGGGTCCTTCGGCTACGCCGGCCTCGTATTTAAACGAAAGGCGGGCGATCTAAGCCCAAAGTAACCTTGCATGGGCGAAGCTGTCGGTTCCATCGACCTCCAGGGCCATGGCTGTATTGTTTCTACCTCGGATTGTCATGTTTGAACGACGATCCTCGACGGTATGCAATATGCTGGTGGGGCGATCGCCAGAATAGATGGGATAGGAAAAAAAAACATTTCATTATATTCCTTGTACATTTGGCAGTTGAAACTGAATAAAAAGTTATCATTGGTAGTATTTCTTCAGATGTACGGCGTTCCAGGGATATCGGTTCGGAGTACCGTCAGGGTGTTCCAGCTCGTAGGCTCCCTTAGTTAGCCATTTCGATATCCTGAAGGGGCCTTCCCAGTTTGGTCCAAAGACACCTGTGTGGGTTTGGATCTTTTTGAGGATGAGATCGCCCACTTGAAACCGCCTTTCCCTGACCTTCGAATTGAAGAACTTCTCGGATCTCCTTTTGTGGATAGTGTTCTTCATTTCCGAGGTCAGTCGTCGCTCTTCGAGCATGTCGAGGTCGATCCGCTGGGCCATATCATTATCGATCGTCATCTCTTGCTCGGTTCGATGGATGAGGACGGCGATCTCCGAGGGGATCACCGCTTCTGTTCCGAAGGCGAGGGCGAATGGGGTTTCGCCGGTTGAATTACGGGTCGTTGTTCGGTAAGACCACAAAAGGTCTGGAAGCTCGCTCCCCCATCGTCCTAGCCTGGATTCGAGTCGCGCTTTAATTGTGTGTTTGAGGATCTTGTTCACAGCCTCTGCCTGCCCGTTCGTCTGAGGGTGATAGGGAGCCGAGAACAACCTTTTGATTCCCCACTTCTCACAGAATTGCATGACTTCTAAGCCGTCGAACTGCTTTCCATTGTCGGAGATGATGGCCTGGGGTAGACCGAATCGGCATATGATGTTTCTCCAGATAAACTTGATCACTTTCTCTTGGCCGATCTTGTTGAGCGGTTCGTCCTCTGCCCATTTGGTGAAATAGTCGACCCCTACGATGGCGAACCTACAGCCTCCTGGAGCCGTCGGTAAGGGACCTATAAGATTGATGCCCCATTGCGCGAATGGCCATGGGCTGTACATTGAGGTGAGATGCTCGGGGGAGAGTTTAATACTTGGTCCCATTACTTGACACCTATGACACGACCTGGCATAGGCGATCGCATCCTTCTGAAGTGATGGCCAGAAAAAACCCTGCCTGGTTGTCTTATGGATGAGAGCTCGTCCGCCAGCATGGTTTCCATAGATTCCGTCGTGGATCTCGGCTAAAACTAGTTGTCCTTCCTCCGGTGTAATACACTTGAGGAGGGGAAGGCCGAAAGCTCGCTTGTAAAGCCGATCGTCCAATAGGGTGTATCTGGTCGCCCAGAGCTGGAGTTGGCGAGCTTTGATACGGTCGTCAGGGACCGTCCCGTCCTTCATGTATTTGATGAACGGAGTCATCCAGTTCTCTTCGGCAACGGCAACTGTGGTAACTAGGTTTCTTTCGATCGCCGGCCTTGCTGACTTTGTAATTTGGATATTAGAGAAATCGGCTGCCCCATCTGACGACGCTAGCTTGGATAGGGCATCGGCCTGGGAGTTGTGCTCTCTCAGGACTTGTTCGATTTGCACTTCCTCAAATTTCGTGCACATTTCGGCGACCAGCTCTTGGTATTTGATCATCTGTTCGCCGCGTGCCTCATATTCTCCTTTGACTTGGTTCACGACCAAGAGGGAGTCCATGAAGATATGGAGGCGACGAACGTCTAGGGCGAGAGCTAGGTCGAGCCCGCCTACCAAGGCTTCGTATTCAACTTCATTGTTGGTCGCACGAAACCCGAAATGCACGGCATTTGTGAAACTTTGTCCGTTGGGGCTAATGAGGACAATCCCTGCCCCTGCTCGCGAGTTGGTCGCCGAACTATCAACGTACAGCTTCCAGGCAGGGCGACCAACCTGGGTCGGACTGTGAGGTAATGTTAACTCCACCACGAAGTCCGCCAGAGCTTGGCCCTTGATCGCCGTGCGAGGAGCGTATGTGATGCTGTATTTGGCGATCTCTAGTGACCATTTGAGGAATCGCCCGTTGGTGTCTGGTCGATGTAGAACTTGCCTTAGAGGGAGAGTTGTCAGAACCTCCACTTGATGCTCGAAGAAGTAGGCTCTTAGCTTACGAACACTCATGACTAGAGCATAGGCGATCTTCTCCAAAGGTGTATAGCGTGTTTCAGCGTCGTGGAGCACTTGACTAACATAGTAGATCGGCAAGTGGACTAGTCCCTCCGCTCGCACCAAAACGGCACTCAGCGCGACCTCCGAGGCCGCTAGGTAAAGGAATAATTTCTCACCGGGGATCGGCTTTGCCAGGATCTGGGGGTTGGATAAATATTCCTTTATTTTGGCGAACGCTATCTGACTCTCCTTCGTCCATGTGAACTTCTTGTTCTTGATGGTCGCGAAGAAAGGCTTGCTTTTATCGCCGAGCCGAGATATGAAGCGGTTGAGGGCGTCCAGACAACCTGTGAGGCGTTGTACCTGCTTGACGTTCTGAGGTTCCTGCATGTCAAGGATCGCCTGTATCTTGGTGGGGTTCGCCTCGATCCCCCTTTGGCTCACAATGTGCCCCAGGAATTTCCCGGAGCCCACCCCGAAGTTGCATTTCTTGGGGTTTAGCTTCATGTTGAATTTTTCGAGGATGGCGAACGTCTCGGCGAGATCATTGAGGTGATCTTCCTTCTTGAGGCTTTTGACCACGATGTCGTCAATGTAGACCTCCATGGTCTTGCCGATCTGATTAGCAAACATCCTGTTGACCAGTCGCTGGTAGGTTTCCCCCGCATTCTTCAAGCCGAATGGCATTCGGACCCAAAAGTATATGTCTTTTTCCGTGCGGAAAGATGTGTGTTTTATGTCTTTCTCCGCCATTGGGATTTGATGATATCCGGCGAAGGCATCCATAAACGACATCATTTCGCAGCCTGCAGTACTATCGACCACCACAGGGTTCTTCCACTTTCCACTTCAGGAGCTCGCGCCTCAGCCGGCTCGGGCGTGCCTGGCTTTATTTTATCTGCGCACGCATTGACCCCACCTCCCAGATCCGTACTGTCTTTCTCTCCCGCGCCCGGACACTTTATGCTATCACTTCCGGGTTGCGTTTCGATGTGGCCCTCATCCTGGTCCGATCTATCTTCCAGTGTATCCAGGGGGGCCAAGACGGGGTTGAAGCACCCCTCTCTCATCTGCGCTTTGTGCCGGCAGTCGGGGCTGACGTGGTCAGACGACGAGCCGATGCTTGCCCCCCAGGCCCCGATCGACCACCGTATCATATCACACTTTGACCAGTGGGGAGGAGCGCCGGCGCACGCTCGGGGGAGAGGATTTCTGCTAGAGGAGGCCCACGAGGGATCCCCCGAGCCGCTTTTGTTGACACATGGAGATGCCGGCCCGCCGCCCGACAGAGCGAGGTTGCAGGAGTTGTTTGATGGGTTGAGGGAGGATCTGAGGAGAGAGAGAGAGAGGAGCTGAGAGAGGAGACGAGGAGAGAGAGAGATGAGATGAGGAGAGAGAGGGAGAGCTTGATGGCTGCCATGCGGGAGGAGCAGCGGACGGAGCGGGAGAGCGTTATTGCTGCCGGCAGAGCCGAGATGCGAGAGCAGGCCCGCCGGGCCAGCCGACGAGAGGCGAGGCGTCTTGCTGCGAGGGATGCTTATCATCAGGATCACCTCGCCGCATGGACGGCCCATATCATGCATCCTGACGGGCCATTTATTGCACCCGCCCGGGCAGCCACACCACCCTCCTCACCGGATGATGCCGGCACCAGCTCCTGAGCGGACTGGAGGGGAGTACTTGACCTTTTACTTTTATTGCATATCACTTTTTGTCCATTGAGGTCAATGTACGTCCTAAGTTTGGGGGGGATTTACTTTCAGTTGCCACATTCATTGTTGTACTTTATTTCATTGCTGTACTTTATTTCGTTGCACTTTTCATTACTTTGCGTAAAAATTTTTTTAGATAGCCTTGCTTGTCTTAGTTTTTCTTTATTCGTGAATTTTTCGTGCTTCTATTTGTGTGATACTGATGTTACGACACTGTTTTTCTCTCTGAAGAAACGGTCGAGTTTTAGTCGAGTTGTAGTCAGTTATTTCTGTTCTGCTTAGTATTCATTTAGGTCCAAAAATTTTCATGATTGTAGAGGTCTTGGCAGATAAGAGACGATACATACTTGTTTTAAAATCACCTTCAATACGTTTGGCTACATTTTCCGGATAGTGAGTCGTACTGTTTCTTTAGTCGTGTTGACACTTAGATTGAGTTTAGAGTCGGTCAGTTTTTCCCAAAAGTCGAGATAATGTGTTCTATGATGGGAAGTCTAGTAACCGGGGGTATTCGCGTGACCCGCTGTTTACTCTCGCGTAAAACGGCGACCCTGATTAGACTAGTGATTTAGATATTTCACATGTGCCAATGATAGGAAGTCTACTAACCGGGGGTATTCGCGTGACCCGCTGTTTACTCTCGCGTAAAACGGCGACCTTGATTCGGACATGCGGAAATTACATATTCGAGTTGTTTCTCCACTGTAGAAGGGAACTTAGTAACTAGAAGCATCCATGTGCCCCATGAGTGTCTTTTACGTCAAACGGTTTTCCAATACATGAGAATGGAGTTTCCACCCTAGGATTATCCCGATGAAACATCCCGAGATCCTAACCTAGTGGTCAACTCGAATCAAATTCTTGAACATATATATAAGGGAATTCTGTCCGAGGTTGAATTGTTGTGAAATTCGTGAAAATTGTGCCTTTAGACTGTGGAACGGGACGAACTAGCTTGTTTATTTTAGCCTTTCATATTGACGGTCGATTTGACTCACGTTTTGTTAATCTTTGAGCTGGATTTTCTCCATGAACGAGTGATTAGGACTGAACTTGATTACTTTGCGGAATCATTATTCTGAGTGCAGCTCGCTTTTATGACACTCGTATTATTTAGAGAGAATTACAGGATAGTATTGATTAGGTTGAACACTATGAGTTGCACGATGATTCACGACATTCTTTTATTGAATTTAATTCTTTTTGCTTGAGGACAAGGAAAGGCTTAAGTTTGGGGGTATTTGTTAGGCGTATTTTTATACGCTTATTTATCATTATTTTGTAGTATTTTGGAGAGTGAAATTGTCTAAATGAGCCTTTAATGCCTTAATTTTGTATGATTGACAGGAAATTAAAGTCCGGGAGCTAAAACGAGGCAAAACGGGCGAAAACGGCAAATCTGGACTCTGAGCCGCGGCACAAGGAAGCAGCGCCGCGGCACAGGAAGACACCCGGCCAAGGCGAGTAATCAGTACTGTCTTTGCGGCACCAGTGAGCCGCGGCCTGAAAGAAATTGATGACGCCCAGGCATGTAGCTGAAGGCTCTGTGCCGCGGCACAGGTTTAGTGCGCCGCGACACACTTGGCGGTTTTTGTATGTCCGCGCGGATTTTGGGCCATTTCGAAGCCAGTTTTTGACCGACGGATACGGACACGATTTGGAGATGTGCTGAGCTATAAATAGGGTTTAAGACCCTAATTAATTGATCTTTTGATCTTGGAATCTTTTGGAGCTTAAGCTTGGAGACGGCAGAAGAAGAGGGAAGCAGAAGACTTCAAGGGCATAGGGCGGAAGCTGAAGAACGGAGGAATCCGAGCTTCATCTGCGTTTGAATTTTATGCTTTCATTTATTTATTCTGTAATTTCAATTATTAGTATGTCAGGCTAAAGCCCTAATCTAGGGTTTTGATGAAACCTTTGTTTTGACGAATTGATTGAGATTATCCAATTAATTACCTTTTTGTTGAGTTTTCCCAATTATGTTTAATGCTTGAAATTATCTGGCCAATAGTTGTATTGATTTAATCATTCACTTCGAATCGGGAGAGGAGATTTGGTGAGGAACTATTGGTGAGGACCGTTTTATTCTGTGAGATAGGAATATACTCATAGGAACTACGTGGCCTTTGGGAGATTTTAAGCTTTTCGCCTAATGACGAATTAATTCACCTAGGGATAGAGTGCGTTATTCGCCTTTAGATAAATCTATTGACCTCGGGAGAGGCGGTAGAATATATTAGCAATCTCTGCCTTCAATAAATTAGGAAAATTATCTATTACGAATAATCGAGAGTAAATTCCGATAAACTGAGGTGGATTCAGAACCCTAGACTTATTCATCATTTGATTTCTTTTATTCAAGCTATCGTTTTCTACTGCTTAGTCTTTTAGTAATTCTTTTAGTTATTAATCGCAAAACCCAAATTCGATTGTTCAAATAAAATTGGAATACACAAAAATCGGTAGTTAGAGATTCAGTCCTCGTGGGAACGATACTCTACTTATCACTTTATTACTTGTAAACGATGACGTGCACTTGCGTGTAAGAAATATCGCAACATTAAGGTTCGAGCTTAGCGACGTGATTGATCGAAGGGGACGACCTTCGAGTATTTTGATATTCGTGGAAGTTTTATTCTTGTCAACGAATCGAGGCAAGTACTCTAATTAGAATTGTGTATATTATGACAGTTATGATGTGATTGTATTGTGTAAATGTGTTGTGATTATATGTCCACCATGCGTTGATCCGACGGGAATCATCATGAGAATCTATAGCTGTGTGCGCTGGATCGTTGGACATGTAGTTCCACCATATGTTGGTCCGACGGGATCATCATGGGAATCTATAGCTATGTGCGCTGGATCGTTGGAATACCATCAGTATGTTGAAACTGTTATGATATGATATGTGTTGTTGATATTTCTCATTGGAGAAACTTGTTATGATATAATTGTTGATTATATCACTGTTGTATGATTATTGTACTTGTACTAGCATCGTTGTGCTAACCCCTTCGGGGGTGAACATTTGTTTATGTTCAGGATCCAGGAGAGTGGGGAAACAACCACTGGAGCTGCATGACGACGAGGGTGCAGAGTGATGTTCCGGCCGGGTTTATTATCTGTTGTTTGTTGGTTATTTCAATAAGTACTCGAGTACGTCGTCAGTTTATGATGTCTGGATTTTGGTGATGTATTAATAACCCTTCATTGGATATTTGTATTCTCGGTACTGAACCAGACTGTTGTATTTTATTTCAGTGATTTCATAAGTTGGTATCTATTATTGTCATTTCATTTCTTCAGCCTTGTAAATTCTTATGTAAAGGATTTACGGCGCTGTAATATTCCTGAATATATCGGGGGTGTTACAATAAACATGCATTGCGAAGCGAAAAGCGAAAAAATCCAAGTAAGCGACTTGGGTTGGCTAAAAGAGCTGAGAGAAATGGGCCCGTGTGCGTGAGTCATTGCATGCATGGGAATTACATTGCATTACACATACCATAATGATGATTGTGGTATTGTATTCTAGAATATATGTGATGACACTTGATTTGGTTGTTTATTCACTTGTAGTACATATTCATGAATCGTTGTACCTGCACCGGCTGTTTGCTAACCCATTCGGGGGAGAATATACTTGTTGCGTATTCAGGTACAGGTCTTAGTGACGAGCAGACATAGAGAGGGCACGAGAATGGCGAGCAACACTGATATCATGTACTATTTCGAGTCGGATGTCATTTTATCATGGTCAAAGTCGTGTTTTGGTTTTGTACTCGCGCGGGTACTGTTATATATTGTTTAATGTGTTGGTGTTAGATGGTGTTGATGTTGTTGGATCAATTATGAGTTGTTGTATCTGTTGTGATCCAACAGGACCATGTAGTGGATTGCTTTGTGATTTATGATGTATTGAAATTGATGTCGATTGTTAAAGTGTTTTATGTTGGTCTAAGCCTGGTAGGTTCTCCAAAAAGAACCTACGACACTGTAATATCACTGTAAATAATGGGGGTGCTACATCACTGCCCAACTCATTAGCGTGCGCTACAGGCTATGGTAGCACGCGCTACTCAACACCAATAGCGTGCGTTAGCTCACGCCTAGCGTATGCTAACTGTTCGTCCAGAGAATAGAAACCAACATATTGCCACTGCCAAACCCGAGTAATTAGCATGCGCTACAGGCGATGCTAGCGCGCGCTACCAAACATGAATAGTGTGCGCTAACTGCTTCACTCAATAACATCACTCTGGATTCCGATCAATACGAACATGTTCCGAAAGATACGAAACTCCAAAATCAACAACATCTCAATAAGTGCTTACAAGAGCGACAAAAGTGAAAGAACATCAAAGCCAAAAATTCATGAAAAGTACGGGTATTACAAATTAGTTGTACTAATATTAAAACGTAATAAGGTGTATCTATCAGATTATACATACGACGGTCCATTTCACGGACCGAAATGAACCAATCATATATTTTTGTGGTAGCCGCCCCCCACATGGATACATGGTGTATTAATTATTTTTATTTTAAGATGATTTGATAAGATAATGTGGGGCATTTTATACGGTTGGTGCAATTTATTAAGTGGGAATTTTGGTGTCTAGTGAAGAATAGAACTCAATTGCAATACAAGACTTCTAATGAATGATCAAATATCACAACTTATTGCAATAATGGTTAACGACATAACCAATAACAGATAACAATTACAAGAGTTCCTTAAAAACTATCAACAATCTCATATGGTAGTTCAACAATACCTCGAATATATACAAAACTGAGTAACTCAATCTAATCAATCAAGAATTCATATCCACAATATGATTTCATAATTTGATAATCATATCAATAATCAGTCCAACATGATAACATTCTCAAACTCGAATTCAACACTGAATCTGAAATAACAAAATTACTCCTTGATCACATTCATCATTTCACAATAAGAATAATACCAAGGATATTAAAGATCCAAAACATCTGATGGTTCAACACAATGAACAATTGTACTCCAAAATTGATCATAATCTTTCCAAACAAATACTCATAATTCATATTCCATCAAGGATATGCGAAAATCACACATTCAATCAACATAACTTGTGTTTAGATATCAATAATCCATATTCATGTTCAATTAACATAACCATGTTCAAATCATCAAAAGAAACATGATATGGGAGTGTTCTAACACCTAATCCATAATCTTAACTCGTAATCCAATAAATATCTACATATCATCGTCTTCCTCAACACACACTTCATAAAACACCAAGAACCAAACCAATATTCAATAATCTAATACCATATGAATAATCATCATCATAAGCAACAAGGTAGGCTAACATGCTTCCAAACATGTTCAAATCATTCCAGAAACAAAGCTATAATCAAAGGAATACGAATACTACCTTGCATTGATGAACTTAGGTGAAGAACAGTCAAACTCCCTTCCAAGACTCATCATCAACTCCTTGAATATGAGGTTCTTCTAGTTGAATTTCTAGTGGTGGCCGTTTTCATTTATCCTTGGCCAAAATCATCTCTCTTCTGGTTAAGGACATTAATCATGAATGACTGAATCAAAGCACTAGGGATTCTATCAATATTGAGAAATTGTAGCATCCATTCTTCCTCATCCATCATTTGTTAGAAGTTGGAGAGTTAATCGGCAGCTTTGATCAACTTTTAAAAATTACATTGTAGAATCCCTATGACTTCAACCTCGAATAGTTTATCTATTGGTGGAATTTAATATGATTGTTGTGATGTATGAGGTGGTGATAAGTCAGCAATCTCTTCTACCTGATGCTTCCTTGCCAGTTTCTCATCATAGACGGTAGTGGGTTGCTCTGCCTATTGTCCATATGGGGGACTTATGGTTACTGATGTCTTGAGGTCTTACATCAGTTTTTGTGTCGTTAGCCCATGATTCTTTGGAACTTCTTATTCTTGTACTTCGTTTGCTGTGTACCTGTGAAAGGCTCAACAATTTTAAGTTGTTCTTCTGGTGTCTTTTCCTTACCATAAGTCTTCTATTGTACTGGTTCTAGAATTGCATCAGGAGAGTTGGGCTCTCCTGGTTGTGTTGGAATTGGTCCCACTTCTGGTTTATTTGTGGATTTCTTCTGGTTAAGTGTTGCTTTCTTAACCAATTTTCCTATATTCTATGGTTGATGGATTTCTTCTTGTGGTTGACTTGGACAGGGTTCATCATGAAGCCTCTTTGTTCAGTATTTCTTTTTTATCAGGCATAAGCATTGGCAGCTATTCTGCTTGTGAAAGTTGGTCTTCTCCAACCTTCTTTGCCTCGTCCCTTGCAGTATAATCTTCTTGTATGGCCACCTTTATCCTATAAAGGTACTTTATCACCTTTTTGCTTTAAAATATAACCAATATGAAGGCCTAATGATGCTTTTTGACTAAGTACCCATTTTATCTAATTTTGTCATTAGTTTCAATGGTTTTTGTAGTTATTTTTATAGTATTGTTCGTTTTCATTCTCGTTGTTTTTTATTTTTTTCAGTTTTATTGTGTTTTAGACTTTTATTTTACTTCTGTGTTCATTGAGTCCTTTTTGTGTGCTTTATGTGAAAATATGCAAAAATAGGATAAGTAGAGGAAATGTCGATGCTCAAAATACTTCTTAGCCGCACACCAATTGCTCGCTTTGGAGCGGCCCATCGCGCTCCCTTTGTGCACATTAACATGCTCGTTGCCACGCCCGTTGTGCATATTAACATGCCCGTTAGAGTTCTTTGTAAGCATTAAGCCGCGAAGTGTTGCGCCCGTTCCGTAACTCAACGGCCGTTCCCAGGCCCGCTCTACTCTGCGTCCATCGTGTATGTTCTTCTATCCGTTCCCCGCCGTTGCTCATTATAGTCTGTTGGAACCAAGTTCTATTTGACTTCATCTGGGGAGAGAGAGATTCATTTTGTTAGATTTTAGTGAGAGATAGAAATAGCAACGTTGGCTTTGTCCTTAGTATTCCCTATTTGTTATTAATAAGGGTTTATGGAGTACTTCTCAATTGTTTTTCAATTTGAATTTAGTTCTTAAATTGGTTGCAATTGCTCTTATATTTCGAGGATTCAAGTTTGATTGAAGTGTATGTCTCTTATTTGTCTTCAATTTCATTGTCTACAAGTAAGATTTCTCACTTTAATTTCATTTGTTGTCAATTTCTAGCTCTCTCTCTCTCTCTCTCTCTCTCTCTCTCTCTCTCTCTCCCATTTCTTCAGGAATATGATGTTGCTTGGTTTGATTTTGAGAGTTGGGGAACTTGACCCAATTCACTTAGGGTTTAGGGGGATTAACACTTGAATGGATCTAATTTGGGAGTATTGTATTGATTAACCCCAATTTTGGAAAAATGAAAGGCAATTTACCCAAAAATTCCCCAAATTGAAATTGGTTGTAATTCGAGAGACATCATCCAATTGAGGTTCAATTGTAGATTCTGGCTATACTCCTAGTAGGATTGGGGCTATTTCGACTCCCTAGACCTTTAAATACCAGTTTACTTCCCTTTGTTCTTTCGTGCATATTTAGTGATCGATTAATTGCTTTATTGTTAATTTTACTTGCCTTTATGGATTTTACCTTGTAATTTTCATTTCGATTACTTAGTAAATAATCTCTATCTATTTTATTCTAATTTTACACCTTGTCGTTTGATTCTTATATGATAACCAAATCCCCAATAATGTTAGGATTTGGATTTTTTTCTAGCACACATTTCTATTCTTCGCATTTTTAGTCACTTGAGCCTCATTCTAGACTTTCTTGAGAGATCGACTCAAGTTGATTTACCACTCCTACAAGTCGATCCCGGTCTTTTGCGAGCAAGATTTAGTAAGAGTCAAATTCACAGAAACATCTTTTCACTTTGTAAAGAGCATCTTCTTAACCAAAGTCGATTACGTGATTGCACTAGTCTCAGAGCCGTAGCCATCTCTTTAGCATCGACTTCCCACTTTTTTTATAAACTCACATAACTCACTGATCAGCTCAGTCTACCTCTATTTCTTTGATGAAAAGGTGCATATTCCTTGCCTTTATATGACCCAAAATATACCTCTCCAGTTTATTACGGTTTATCTTAGAACAACGGAGCAGGTCAGAATACTGAAGACCCGTCAAGATATATGAAGATTAATGAGGTCCCATTGATCTAGACAAACTTGACTAGGACATATCTCAGATAGTGGAGCTTGTAGTATGGATCTACTAGCACAAATCGGTCCTTATCGAGCTGGATGAGCGAAGTAGGTCATCCCGTTAGGTCAGCTCACCCCGGCTTATGGATATTCTAGGAATATTCCATGATATAATTGTCAGATGCCTACAAGGAAAGAAGGGTCATTTCAGGAGTCATATTTCACAAAAATGACCCTTTACATGGTGGACAAAATAAGGGACCCCTATAAATATAGGGGCTACGGAGCTCATTCTAACCATAATCTCTACATCTTATTCCCTTTATTCTATATTGCTTTCGGCTCTATTAGTAGGATTCTAACTTGATGGTCAGTGTCCACATGGGGATCCTCTCAACGTGGTTTTTGCAGGTTGACCCAATTCGTGGACAACCAACAAGACAGTTCAACCCGATTCTTGGTGGCCTATCCGTTCAAATTCATCAAACGGTAATATGACCGTCATGCGACTTGTCATGGTAACTGAAATCGCTAGATGATTTTAGGTCACACGATATTTTTCAAATTAAGTAAAGGGGCTTTACTTCCGAACAACTTTCGAGACATGTCGTAGCAACCTAGATGGGATGAAGGTCAAACAAGCCATAAGGGTTTTAAACCTTGTTAAGTGAAATAAAATCAAAATTGTATTTTGGAGACACACTCAACAAAATAATATTTTGAAGACACACTCAACAAAATAAAAAGAAACTTTGTTAACACAAATAATCATAATTTTCTTCAAATTGAAAGGTTCAAATACAATGAAAGAAGTGCCTCTATTCCTAGCTAAATTCGAAGCTAAAATACAAATTAGAAAATGTTATGCTCACAATGCAAGATTATTTAACACCTAATAATGGACAAAAATCAAATAAAAACTGAACCAAGTATATAGTGGATATGAAGATAAAATTGTCACTAATAGAAGGCTCCTAGTTATTTCTCATCAAGTCTAATCAATATATAATAAAAAACAAAAATAAGACTTGACAAAATAATTGAGGAAATTTGTAACTCTCACTTTGATCAAGTCCACTCACTGCTGCTTATTTCGCCTTACGCACGGGAATTTTTACTTTTTGCCGCTTGTTTCATTCACGTCTTGATTCGATTTATTTCAAATAAAATTACAACTCAAAATCAAGTAAATGGTATAACGAATCAATATATGATAACTTGAGACATTGAAATATGAAAGGTGACTTATTGTCCAATAACTCTAATAATACAAATAAATTTTATGTCGCAGAAAGTGTTGCCATTTTCGGTGAATTCATTGATGACAAGTTTTGACAATATATTCTTAAGTATTTTTGTTCGTGACCTTGTCGTTGCCCCACAGGAATGTACACTTCTTCACTTGATTGCGTAATTGTATCTATTTTACATCATTCCGCCGTGCTCAAAAGAATTTGTCCTAGAATCTGAAAATTCAAAAGGTCTTAAATCAGAAACGTTGAAGATAGTGGAAACTGTTAGGAGTATACCCTCGAATGCCACTCAGAGGATGTTGAGTGAGGACATTGTACTTGTTATTATGTAAATCATTATCAAAAGGCAATTGTTTGTTTCTTTATTTACTGGTAGTTACTGGTATTCCCGACTCATAAATATATATATATAGAAACTAGTCCGTGTATTTGAGAGCAGAACATTCCACTCCTTATTGGATAAGGGGATCGGCACTGGAAAGGTTTATGGCTCAAATACTTAATCGTTCACAAGTCGATGAAACTTGACTGGGCGTTAAGTTTATGTGAAGACTTGTATGACGTGTTCTTTGACTTGGAGAGCCTGTCGAACACTAATGGTTAGTGGGAGCACACGTTATAGGTATGCTAATTGGATTAGTATACTCGAACCGACTCACCCTCGATTCGTCACACGGATTTCACCCCGGGATAGTCAATGAGGGAATCGAAAGGTTGTGATAAGTATTCGTGAACCTTCGACTTGAGGATTTAGTAGGGATGTGCTTGTGACATTAATATTTTCATTAGAGTAGTTCGACCCAGAAAGCCGGAAGGTGGGGGTCAACCTCGACGTGCATCTTGACGGGCAAGTAGTAGGTCCTACTGAATACCAAGATAGAATTCTTTCTCCTATTAGTGAACGGGTTATATGTCCTATGCGGTTATTGGCAGATGAGATCATAAGTCATTGGCCAAAGCATTGGAGCTATCGTATCGGATACACGAGAGCTCGATGATCTCAATTTGCATTAACTCATGCATAGCGTCAAGTACAGATAGGGTTTGGCTGATCGTGACCCTATAACTTGATCGGGACATTTGTAAGAAGGGTTTATACGTATACTGGTATTCACGACATATGATTTTTGAATGATCCAAAGCATTCATTCTCGGTTGGGGTACAGTGTAGGCCGCCAGGCTGGCTAGGTGGTGCTACTACTCTTTGGTTACTGCCATTTCTAACTAAGACGGACCTACCGACTCGCGTAATAGGATTGACGACGGAATGAATCGATCTTATTCTCTTTTTATAAATATTAGATATTAGATATCTAATTTATTGGACATTGGATGTCTAATTAGCTTTGGGACATTGGATGTCTAAATTAATTTATTTGATAAATTAATTTACCGCCCAATGAATTAAATAAATTATTGGGTGATTAATTTAATTCGCAGATATAATTATTTCTTGGAGAAATTAATTATATTATATTGTATTTCATATGAGTAATTAATTGGATTAATTAATTGATATAAATATATCGGAACGGAATTAGAGTTTATCTGGTTGGACTCAGAGGAGTCCGAAACGAACCGAACTCGTCCGATTCCTTCTAGATGGCTGCCCCATTCCACTCACCTTCCCTATTGGTCTTTGTCTCTATTTTATAATAGAAGACTTATGACCTTTAGAGATATAAAATCTCTTATTATATGGAAAAGGTGATTTTGGTGGTTAAATGTGTATAAAGAAGTGAAGACTTCATCACTCTCCCTTACACTTTGAGCCTCACAGTTTTGAGAGATAGAGAGAGAAGAATTGTCTTCATCATCTTCACACATTTAGCTTGAGTTTTTCTTGGAGGAAAAATAGAGAGATATAGAGAGATATAGATTAAAATACTTAGAGTGTAATAATCTTAATATACAAGCTCCTACAACCTTGCTCTAGCCGTATCCTTGGAGGATAGCAAGGCGTTGTCATTCCGATTGTTTCTCCGGCGCGTGGTAAGTAGAGACGCGGTGCTTTCGGCGTTGGATTATTCAAGAGATTGGAGCGGATTGGATTCTTGGAAAGCATTTAAAGTTTGGGGAATCATCTTCAAGGAGTACACTATTTAATCAACGGACTACGAGGGTATGATTTCTAATCTTCCTTATTTTCGTTACGTGATCTCTTGCCACGAGTCACCGTAGGCCCCGTCTGTAATACCCGAGATTTCTGTTATGTAATTGGAACTTGTGATATTGTAATGATTGTACTTGATTTGAGTATTATTTTCCGTATTTCATAATCCGATGTTGTCGAGCGTTTAATTCCGTGATTTTGAATTAAAGATTGTAAATCTGCGCATGTAGCGCACGCTATCAGCTATGTTTAGCGTGCGCTAACGTGGGTTCATAGCGCAGGCTACTGAGTGTCCTTAGCGCACGCTATGCGCGGTCAAATTGATTGAGACGTGCGGTAGGTGAGAGCTGGCCGGGGGACCCCTGTCGGATGGTGTCGGGATGTACCTGGACGTCTTTCGGGGAAAAGCCGAGTCAACGCCTTAGCGCACGCTACGTATATGCGTAGCGCACGCTAAGTGCCGAGTGCTTTAGTCCGTGAGCCGTTAGCGCACGCTACGAAAGGTGGTCTAGCGCGCGCTAATAGCCATTTATTATAAATAGGACAAAGATCCTATTCGTGATTTGATTCTCTCTTCTCCCATTACCCGAGTTCCTACACTTAGAACATGTCTTCCTTCATCCTAAACATCTCATATCAACATCCTGATTCGTGATTGAAGATCGTTTATCATTGGAGATTGTTGTTCAAGCTTTCGGTGTCGGATTGCTTCATTTTCCTCCGTGTTCTTTACTACTTGAGGTAGGTGATTCTTCACTAATGTTAGTAATGTTCTTAAGGACGTCTGATCATGCTTAGATAGCCAGTTATTTCGTTTATGATCGGTCATCACATGATAGAAGGATACTTTGACGTATCGGCACTATTTATCTTATGAACCTTTGAACCATCTTAGTAGATTGGACTCCTAAGCGTTTTCAAATCAATTTATGATCAGTAATCGGATATTACCCAGTTGCTACGTTGTACACGTTGGAATCATGTGTTTTGGGACTTGGAATAATCGGAACATAGAATACTTCCTGAAGATCTTAGAAAAGATATGATATTGAGTTGACTATCCGTATATTTGTATTTCACGATCATAAATCTTCCACAAACCTTATTAGCATGATTTGCCCGAAGATAACTTGTATTATCACGGTAGAATTCATGAGTTCTTCACCATTCAACCCAGTTTTCGGTTTGTAGTATTCTGCCATGCAATATTAGCGCACGCTAACACATGTGAGTTAACGTGCGCTATCGGGGTCGATTAACGCAAAAGCGTACGTAGCGTACGTTATGAGACGGCCAAGTCGATCGCGACCGTGGCTAGCGCACGCTAGTCTTACACGATAGCGTACGCTAACAAGCTCGCTTAGCGCACGTTACGTAGAGTACGTAGCGACGCTAAGATTCAGGATTGTATTTTATGAACTTTTGACCGTGAATCAAATTGTTAAACATTCATGCGACGTGAGATAAATCCTATATCATTTCTTTTGTTAAGGTTTGGCCTCGTTACGTGATTGATTGAGGAGGACGACCGCCGAGTGTTTATTTAGTGGAAGTATTGTTATTATCTTCAAATCGAGGCAAGTACCTTGATATACGAATTATAATTACGTTGAAATCATTGTTCTCAAGTATATGAATTATGTCATGAATATCTGTATTTATATTATATATATATATATATAGATATGTGTGGATATTTATGTAGTATTAATTGATAGAGTTGAAGGCACGATGTGCAAAGTCTTGATGAATAACGTGTGAGTTATTGTTTATTTTGCGTAGTTGCGCATCGGCGATTAAATTATGTGGATTGATGAACCGATTTGATAATTGTGGCAACGGTTGATGTGTGCTTGGTATTTGTAATAATGTGAATACTTGTTATGAGAGGCGTCATATCCGGTACCTCGAGGGCGGGCGTGCACTCCGGCTGTTGTACGCTGCAATGAGCGGCTCCATATGATTGGTGAACACCGGTGTTACTTAATGCGCGAGCAAGGGGCGGCTCCTGTGGGAGTGAACGCCGGCGCGGTGACATGTGCAATGGGCGGCCAATATAGTGGAGTGAACGCCGGTACACAGGTGTGCAAGGGAGGCATCTGGCAGGCTTATTGGTAACGGATATTTGAGTGATAGCTAAGACCCCGTTACCAAATGATTTTCGAAATTTAAATCCTTGCAACTTGCTTTTAATGTTGGTCTTGATGTAGACCGCGGATTGTGTTTCTGGAGTTCGTTCCAACTCGTTTTAAATGTTGGTATCAGAGTTAATTAACCAAGGATATTTGACGAGATCTCCGAGGGTTAATTAACCAGGGGTCTTGAGCAGGATTTGTCGAATGAGAAGTTGTGCCTTGATTGCACTGTGTTGATTGTACTGTGTTGATTGTTCTGTGTATTGGGTCGAGGACTCCATGAGATGTTGAGATTTGATCTCGTGATGATATTTTCTTTGATTGGGCCGAGAACCCCGTGAGATGTTGTAAGGATTCACTTGTGATAGTGTTTTATCATTTGGGTCGAGGACCCTGAATAACATTGTGATGGTTTTCTTGCAAATTGTTTTCCACATGTTGGTTCAAGGACCCGAGGGCTTTTGAAGTATTTTCTAAAGTAACTACATTTGATTTTCAAAACCCCAGGATGGCCCGCGTCAATATTAATATTTTCGAAATTTCTTATCAAAATACTTTTCCTTTTATAAGAAGGGAATTTTCTGACTCCTTGGGTTCGTTTAAAGTTTCATTGGTGTTATGATCTGTACGAAGAATATGACAATATGGTTATCTTTCATCTTGTGTATGTTATACTATTCTCACGACCATTTGAATGTGTGGTTTGTGTTAAGGTTTCACGACTATTGAGTTTTGTGTTATTATTATTCGTATATCTTGTGTGTTGTGTACTTGCACTAGCAAAATTCCAGTTTGCTAACCCCGAGTTTCGGGGTGGGTGCATATGCGCTCAGTTTTGGCGGCTCAGAGCGATCACGGATTGGGCCGGGAAGGAGATGGAGGACAATGATACTAATCACACCAGAGTTAGAGTCTTTTCTTTTGTTTCATTTTGGTCGGTATTACTGTCGTTCGAGTATTCACCCTTGCATGGGTGTAGTTTTAATTTATTAAATTGAGTTGTCGTTCTTTTCTCGTGTTCAAGTTTATTTTTGTCATTGAGATGTAAAGTTCATTTGTTTCGAATTGTTTAATGACCTTGTCGGTTCTGTTGTATTTAGATTGACCGGTCGGTCAATCATTTTGTAGTCTAGTAGAGTTTAGCCTTGTAGATCCTTGTTAGAAGGGCCTACGGCGTGTAACATTTCGAATGTATTCGGGGTGTTACAAATATGGTATCGAGCTTAGGTTTGCGAAAACCTAGGCCGGGTCAAGTCCATGTCTTGTGTAAGTCGCGCGTCGAGTTGTGATTAGTATCGTGGTTCCAACATCATCTTCAAGCAATCCGTGATGATAAGCCTCCCGAATCGTAAGTCCCCTTATATACGTATTTGATTATATTGTGCTTAACGTGAACCTAGGGTTTGAACTTGTTAGAGATTATATTGTTTTACGATATCACTGCGTATACGGTTCGAGTGAGAATGGTTATGTAGTATACTTCGGTAGTCGAACATATTTATCGGATTCGCATTTCAAGAGGGTAAATCTTTGAGTGTTAATTTTATCCATTGCGTGAGTATTTTGAAATGACTCTTGACATTTTGGCATTTTTAGTCTTACACATTTTAACGGTATTTAATATTTTACAAATGATTTTGTAAGTTTTGGAAAATGCTACCGTCATCGGTGTTTGGCATATTTTGAAATGATTTTTAATGGTATTTAGCCTGGTAGGTTCCGGCACAGAATTCCCGGCATGTAATATTTCCGGGCCAAATTACGAACATTTCAAAGTAGTGTTTTAAAATTTTCCTAACATTGTAAACCTCATGATTTAATATAGTCGTGTCAAATGATCACGTATTTTGGTGAAAAGTTCTTTCGAATAAACATTTTGGTAGATGAGGAAGGATTTTCAAAATTGTGGTATTTGGGACTCAACACTTTTGAAATATTTTAAATTAATTAAAATTCGATTTTCAATTTCCTTGTAGGCATTACTCGAAAAATAAATTTTTAGAGTCATTGTATAAACCTCCTCTTCCAAAACAAAGAACAGTATTTACAAGTTCTGAGCACAACGTGACTCGGCTTTTGTTTCAAAAATTTTTTTTTTAAAAGCATACACATAATGATTGTCCTAGACGAAGGACTGGAAGATGATTTCCGAAAATTTTGTGCTTTACGATATTACCGTTATTCTAAGGATGCTAATTAAACCTATGTTGATAATTGTGGTATACCGTATAACCGACTATGTGATAACAATAAACGGTACTATCTGCATTAGCATGACGAGCCTTGGTGGACGTAGACGTGATATAGGAAGCGGAAGCGGTGAGGTGGTTCGTACGACAACGATTCATGTTACGGTGAAGGAATATCAAGATCAGACGATAACCTATGAAACCTCCTCAGTGACCGAGCCAACGAGCGGAGAAAAGAGACCGAGGACATCTGGAAAATTTTTGGGCGGTGACGAGACTAAGGTTCTCAAACCCCCACGTCGTTCGAATGCATCATCTTCGCGGTCGAGAATGAGCATTGGGAATCCCCAACCAGCATCAGTGACTCCCGGTAAGAAGAGAGTGTGCTTCAACTGCAACCGTACGGGACACATCCGTGTAAACTGTCCCTCACCACTCTTGACTTGTCATCGGTGCGGGTGTGAAGGCCATCGGGAGAAACATTGTGAGATAATTTCTGAATTGGCAAAGAATGCTACTCTGTCGGTGAGCAGAGCAAGTGGTCGGAGAATGTCCCGAAACCTTATGTCTTCTGCTGAAGAGCCTATCATAGGTGAATGAAGATTTTGTGCCGTGTTCTAGTCGTTGCTGTTTCCAACAATCGTGACTTTGATTGTTTTTCATTTTAATTGCTTTTCGTTTCCAACTCCTGCTGTTTTAAGTTTCGTGGCTGACATGTCTTCTTAGTACGGGGACACGTAGTAACCGTGCTCTTCTTAGTATTTCCGATGTTAGGAGACTTTCATTGTTGATGATTCATCTGTGATTCTCTTGACAATTTCAAACTACCATGTTCTACGAACCTACCATCATTCGAACGAATTTCAGAACCGGTTTGTTAGACTCCGTGAATTATTGTGGTCTATCACATCTGAACTTAATCTCTGCAGAATTTTGTTCGAAACTAATTGTTCCCATTCGTATGATTAATATTCCCAATGTGTTATGAACTTGAATACGGTGAGTCGAGCTCGGCACGCGATTTTGGTACATCTGAGCCATTTGTGAATTTCCTTAATTCCGTGAGCTTCTACTTCTCCACTCTAACTTCTTGTGTACACGTGTAACTTATTGCCTCAATTGACGTGCCTGATACTTCCTAAGTCCGATCATCGTATTTCTTTTTGAACCTTGCATTCGCGCATCGCTCGTGATGTTTTGGGGTTGAGCAAGTAGATACTTTTCCTTGGTTGTTCCACCACTCTACTTTAAGTTTAAGGACGAAACTTCTTTTTAGGGAGGAAGGATGTAATACCCGAGATTTCTGTTATGTAATTGGAACTTGTGATATTGTAATGATTGTACTTGATTTGAGTATTATTTTCCGTATTTCATAATCCGATGTTGTCGAGCGTTTAATTCCGTGATTTTGAATTAAAGATTGTAAATCTGCGCATGTAGCGCACGCTATCAGCTATGTTTAGCGTGCGCTAACGTGGGTTCATAGCGCAGGCTACTGAGTGTCCTTAGCGCACGCTATGCGCGGTCAAATTGATTGAGACGTGCGGTAGGTGAGAGCTGGCCGGGGGACCCCTGTCGGATGGTGTCGGGATGTACCTGGACGTCTTTCGGGGAAAAGCCGAGTCAACGCCTTAGCGCACGCTACAGGTATATGCGTAGCGCACGCTAAGTGCCGAGTACAGTTTAGTCCAGTGAGCCGTTAGCGCACGCTACGAGCAGGGTCTAGCGCGCGCTAATAGCCATTTATTATAAATAGGACAGCATCCTATTCGTGATTTCAGTTCTCTCTTCTCCCATTACCCGAGTTCCTACACTTAGAACATGTCTTCCTTCATCCTAAACATCTCATATCAACATCCTGATTCGTGATTGAAGATCGTTTATCATTGGAGATTGTTGTTCAAGCTTTGCCTCGGATTGCTTCATTTTCCTCCGTGTTCTTTACTACTTGAGGTAGGTGATTCTTCACTAATGTTAGTAATGTTCTTAAGGACGTCCGATCATGCTTAGATAGCCGCTATTTCGTTTATGATCGGTCATCACATGATAGAAGGATACTTTGACGTATCGGCACTATTTATCTTATGAACCTTTGAACCATCTTAGTAGATTGGACTCTAAGCGTTTTCAAATCAATTTATGATCGATAATCGGATATTACCCGGTTGCTACGTTGTACACGTTGGAATCATGTGTTTTGGGACTTGGAATAATCGGAACTTAGAATACTTCCTGAAGATCTTAGAAAAGATATGATATTGAGATGACTATCCGTATATTTGTATTTCACGATCATAAATCTTCCACAAACCTTATTATCATGATTTGCCCGAAGATAACTTGTATTATCACGGTAGAATTCATGAGTTCTTCACCATTCAACCCAGTTTTCGGTTTGTAGTATTACGCCATGCAATATTAGCGCACGCTAACACATGTGAGTTAACGTGCGCTATCGATTAACGCCCGAACGCGTCGTAGCGTACGTTATGAGACTAGCCAGTCGATCGCTGGACCGTGGCTAGCGCACGCTAGTCTTACACGATAGCGTACGCTAACAAGCCTGCTTAGCGCACGTTACGTAGAGTACGTAGCGCACGCTAAACAATTCAGGCAGATTGTATTTTATGAACTTTTGACCGTGAATCAAATTGTTAAACATTCATGCGACGTGAGATAAATCCTATATCATTTCTTTTGTTAAGGTTTGGCCTCGTTACGTGATTGATTGAGGAGGACGACCGTCGAGTGTTCATTTCCGTGGAAGTATTGTTATTATCTTCAAATCGAGGCAAGTACCTTGATATACGAATTATAATTACGTTGAAATCATTGTTGCTGAAGTATATGAATTATGTCATGAATATCTGTATTTATATTATATATATATATATATATATAGATATGTGTGGATATTTATGTAGTATTAATTGATAGAGTTGAAGGCCTGATGTGCAAAGTCTTGATGAATAACGTGTGAGTTATTGTTTATTTTGCGTAGTTGCGTACTGGCGATTAAATTATGTGGATTGATGAACTGATTTGATAATTGTGGAAACGGTTGACTGTGTGCTTGGTATTTGTAATAATGTGAATACTTGTTATGAGAGGCGTCATATCCGGGTACCTCTGAGGGCGGGGCGTGCACTCCGGCCTGTTGTATGCTGCAATGAGCGGCTCCATATGATTGGTGAACACCGGTGTTACTTAATGCGCGAGCAAGGGGCGGCTCCTGTGGGAGTGAACGCCGGCGCGGTGACATGTGCAATGGGCGGCCAATATAGTGGAGTGAACGCCGGTACACAGGTGTGCAAGGGAGGCGTCTGGCATGCTTATTGGTAACGGATATTTGAGTGATAGCTAAGACCCCGTTACCAAATGATTTTCGAAATTTAAATCCTTGCAACTTGCTTTTAATGTTGGTCTTGATGTAGACCGCGGATTGTGTTTCTGGAGTTCGTTCCAACTCGTTTTAAATGTTGGTATCAGAGTTAATTAACCAAGGATATTTGACGAGATCTCAGGGTTAATTAACCGTGGGTCTTGAGCAGATTTGTCGAATGAGAAGTTGTGCCTTGATTACCGTGTTGATTGTACTGTGTTGATTGTTCTGTGTATTGGGTCGAGGACTCCATGAGATGTTGAGATTTGATCTCGTGATGATATTTTCTTTGATTGGGCCGAGAACCCCGTGAGATGTTGTAAGGATTCACTTGTGATAGTGTTTTATCATTTGGGTCGAGGACCCTGAATAACATTGTGATGGTTTTCTTGCAAATTGTTTTCCACATGTTGGTTCAAGGACCCGAGGGCTTTTGAAGTATTTTCTAAAGTAACTACATTTGATTTTCAAAACCCCAGGATGGCCCGCGTCAATATTAATATTTTCGAACTTTCTTATCAAAATACTTTTCCTTTTATAAGAAGGGAATTTTCTGACTCCTTGGGTTCGTTTAAAGTTTCATTGGTGTTATGATCTGTACGGAGAATATGACAATATGGTTATCTTTCATCTTGTGTATGTAATACTATTCTGTGCTGACCATTTGAATGTGTGGTTTGTGTTAAGGTTTCACGACTATTGAGTTTTGTGTTATTATTATTCGTATATCTTGTGTGTTGTGTACTTGCACTAGCAAAATTCCAGTTTGCTAACCCCCGAGTTTCGGGGGGTGGGTGCCTGTTATGCGCTCAGGTTTTGGCAGCTCAGGAGCAGTCACGGGATTGGCTGGGAAGGAGATGGAGGACAATGATACTAATCACACCAGAGTTAGAGTCTTTTCTTTTGTTTCATTTTGGTCGGTATTACTCTGTCGTTCGAGTATTCACCCTTGCATGGGTGTAGTTTTAATTTATTAAATTGAGTTGTCGTTCTTTTCTGTGTTCAAGTTTATTTTTGTCATTGAGATGTAAAGTTCATTTGTTTCTGAATTGTTTAATGACCTTGTCGGTCTGCGTTGTATTTAGATTGACCCCGGTCGGTCAATCATTTTGTAGTCTAGTAGAGTTTAGCCTTGTAGATCCTTGTTAGAAGGGCCTACGGCGTGTAACATTTCCGGATGTATTCTGGGGGTGTTACACCGTCGAACCCACAAAGTTGGACGTACTGTGACCTGAACCCATGATCGATTGCCATGTGTCATCGTAGGCCTCGTCAGACCAGTACGATTGGACGCGGCACCGAACGGCACAACCAATATCACATAAATTCACATATTCATCGATAACCACATGTCTCCACGTACAGCTTAAACAAAGGATTAAACTTCAAAACTTACCGACGACATAATCACACATAATGGCATCACACGAAAGTATTGCGATCTTATACTCAACATTAATACACGCATTCAATTAAGCATATTAATTCTCGGAACACACGAGTCGTCTTTAAGAAAACCATGATGGTAAATATACCGATACTTTTGAAAAAGATGGTTTTGAATATTTATTTAGCACATATCGACGATTAACAACCATTATATCCACAAAACACGTAATGTATGGGCAAGATACTTGCCTCGATAATCGACACCGGACACTCCTACGAACACGGCTCAGTCGGGACACCTCGAACACCTACAATTCTCCGGCGAAGACAATGAATACACCCACGATCGAATAGCTTGAAGAAAACGACGAACGGAAGGGTTCCGACTCGAGTTCTTTGAGAGAAATCTGACCCTAACAACAATAGAGACTCAATCAACTACAATCCCACTGAGAAATCACGAATTAATCGACGTTCTATCCTAAGGGACAATCCACCGAACATTATTGAGGCATAAAGTTCAAATTCGATCAACGAAGGGGAAAACTTGGAATTTATCCGCCAAAGTTCTAGGAAAACATAACACTATGATTACCCAACTAATATTCATCATCAATCAAAGCAAAAACGAAAGGAAAAATGAATTATAGCCAAGAACCCTAAAATTAGGTATAATGACCAATTACCTCAATTCAACGATGGAATGGTGGAAGGAGGATGATTGATTCATGTTAGAATGTCCAAATCCGAGTTATAAGATGCTAGAATGCAATATCTGGTTGAAATCGCCCAAAGTCGCGAGGAGAGAGTGGAGAAACGGGAGAGAAAGGAAGAAATGGGGTTAAAACACACGTATGTCCTTTATATACTGGACAGAACATGGCGCAACAAACGGTCCAAATAGCGCCGTGTTCAGCGCCGTATTGAAGGTCAGCGGCCGACCCCTGTGCGACATGGCGCACAGACACGGCGCAAAATGCCGCGAGTCTTGCACCGTTTCGCAAGGCAGCGGGCACCACTGGGCAACACGGCGCAGAATGCCGCGGGTCTTGCGCCGTTTCTCGGACAGTGATCGACCCCCTGTGCGACACGGCGCACAGACACGGTGAAAAATGCCGCGGGTCTTGTGCCGTTTTGCACAGGTCCTGACAGACAGCATTCTGGACAGAAAACAACGCTACCAAAAACGAAAAAGACGATCACCAAAACACGATATGCCGACCCAACCGACCGAGGAAAATACACACAACAAGAAACAATAACCAGTAACCCAAAACGGTCCGAGGTACACAATCAAAACCGAACAAGGAACAAATTCCCTAAACTTATAGGAAATTACAAAAACGGCCCAAACATCCGAAAATCACGATACGTGGTCGAATAACCAAATCGAAGTTCACAACACGTCTAACAAAGTTAAACGGACTTACGGGAAACTCGAAACAGTAATTTCGAACGAGATTCGCAAGAATCGAACTCAAGTGCGGAAAAGTCGCCAAAAAGCACGGAACTCAACAAAACGACACCGAAACGAACTCGGATGACAAAAAGTGCAGAATTAATCATTCTCAGAATGATGAAACGGTCATGAGCGAGTCGTCAAAACGGACTTCCGCCGAGAAAAAAAGAAATTACCGGAAATCGAAATTACGGGTATTACATTCTACCCTCCTTAAAAGAAGTTTCGTCCCGAAACTTAAAATAAGTAGGGAGAAGCAATATCCACTGTCAGGAAAACTCGACGAGATACCCAAAAACCGAAAACTCGCGCCCGACGGCGAAACGCTGCAAGAAACGCAAAGGAACATACGACGTGAAAACACGCCCCACGACGACCAACACAACGACACCGATAGAGAGATAATAAAACCAACAAGTGACAAGTGTCATCAAACAGATAATACAATCAAGTTGGTTATCCGTACAATCACAAAATGCAACGAACGAAGATCAATACGCCAGACCAACCCAACGGTACATCAATCAAAACGCGAGCCAATCGCTGAAGAAATACGGAATTCCACCGCCCAAGGGTTGGAAGATCGAAAACGAGACAAATTTCCCGAATTTAAGGGAATTACGAAGGAGTCTGAACGTTCAACAATCACGAAACTAGATCAACAAAAACCGAACAATCAAACGATCGAAGCACAACGATCGAGACAACAAAAATCGAACAATCATGTTCGAATCACGAAGAACAATAAAATTCAAACAACAACTCCAAGGTTCACATCTCGACTCGAGACAATATATGATCCGGTGAAAACAACAAGATGTACATTCATATAAGATCCACAAGAAAGGGAATAGCAATTGAAATGTCACAACTACAAACTAGTTATTCCAAAATAATACCACACTCGTTCGATCAACAAAAGCAAGGGGCAGAACAAGCTCAGAAAATGTCAACGAACATAAACGTCGATAGAGTCGAAAATACAGAAGTTCAAAATCCGATCCACTTGAATAAAAGAACGAGTAGAACCAAAAAATGTTACTTCCGAATAAGGTTCACAAGAATCGAACCGAACTCGGAAAAGTCACACCGATAACCAGATCGACCCAATACAAGATCACAGCTCGTTCGAATGATGAAACTGAAATACAGAACAAGTTCAGAAAGTATCAACGAATACGAGCGAGTCGATAGAATTGAGAAAGAGAAAATGTAGAAGCCGAAAATAATACGGTATCATATCGACCCCTTCTAAAATAAGTGTCATTCCCGAAACTCACAACACGAAATCATGGTGACAACACAACAAGCAACTGACAGAAACATCCTTCAAAGGCCTCTCAAAGCCGATTCCGATGACTGTGCTGAAGCGTGAACTCCGAAGGTCTCGGTAGCCAATTCGCAAAACTGAATTCGGTGTCCCTCGAGTCCACACTCAAAATGTGTTACTGACGAGAAGGACAGTTGGTACGTGTATGCCCCCCGGCACACCGCGGTTGGAAATGCCTCGGATCGGCATACCGAATATACAAATGCTAGATACCATGGACGTAACATCGCAAAACAACATACCAGAGATGCCAACTCAGCATAACATATCAACACATACAAAAATCACGACAACAACGGTAACGTTCGAAGATTACAACGGCCCAGACGATACCCAGCATATAATTACTAAACATCACGAAACAAGCACGTATGTACACAATCATACACACCTTCTCCGACCAAAAGCAGGAAATGATGGGTTTTAAAAACGACAACCACCTTTTGAAAATAATTTAGAAAAACACCGGTCGATCTTGAGTATCACCTTTCAGAAAAAAAACGCACAACGTGAGACATCGTTATCGAGACTTTGGAGAACCATTTCGCAATTTATAAAAATGAGGACACTTTCTCTTAGTGAAAAACTTTCAGAATATTCGACCCTCGGGTCTAAGTAAAGGTGTTTCTAAATAATTGAAAATATCTCAAAGTATTTTTGGTCCTCAATTGGAAAAGTTTTGAAATATATTGCGGCACCAGAAAGCACCTTGAAAGCACTGCAAGAAAATAATTCATTTTAAAAGTATGTCTCGAAATTTAATTTTCTAAGATACTCAAGGTTTTCAAAAATCCAATAGGCCAGAATGCCCAAAACTCACGCATACCGACGTACACTAAAACACCTTCTAGTACACACATCAAAACGTTTAAAGTCAAGACCATACAAGTCTTTTAATGGAAATAAACGGTATAATACTACAGTCGAAGACCGCCAAGGATTCAGAACAAAACCACTAACCCCATTCAAGGCCTCTAAGGACCCTCCCGCTCTGGCTAGAGAACAAGTCGAACGCGTATAAGCACAAAGCTTCCACAAGAGAACTTGTAAAGCGAGCAAGTCGATTCGAAAACCAAAAGCAACGGATAACAACAACAGTAAAAAGATATTAGCTCGTATAAACCAAATACGAGAGTCCACTAAATACGTATCGTGAAATCAAAATCCACCGAAGGATTCAATCACCTATAAATAATCAAAAAAATAGCTCGTGTCACACGAGGCACAACGCAAAGAAGGGAGACTTACATCCACAGATCGCACGAAGATGATGATCGCCCCACGATACTAATCACGACCAACAAACTCATACGACGCGTCGCGACACGACTCCGTCAGACAAACTCCGATGAGACACAACTCAACAGACACCACTGACCCGACAGCCTAGGTTTCCACAACCTAAGCTCTGATACCATAAATGTAACACCCCCAGATCGAACCGGGAATATTACACGCCGCAGACCCTATCCGTGAGGATCCACCAGGCTAGACATCAAAACAACACATTACATTACATACCGACGAATCAAAATAACGAACCAATAGACTGATTTGGTCTTTCGACACTGACTTACAAATAAAAATACATAAACTCATCCAGACTTGTACCCACGCAAGGGTAAAATAACTACCACCACAAACAATAAGACAGCGGAGAAGACAATACAATGGACTCCGACTAACTAAACCCAAAACTGGCCTTCGTGTGACTAGTATCATTCATCTTTCATCATCCCTCGTACCGAACCTGTCTTGCTCCTGAAAACCTGCGTGTACCTGGACACAATACAGATATCCACCCCCCGATTACTCGGGGGTTAGCAAAACTCCAATGTTTCGCTAGTGCAAGTATAAAGTGCAAATACGAGCCATACACAACACATTCCTAGAATATAACGAAAGACTTCCCGAGATATATTTAGTTAAAAATAGTTCAAGTCTTGAAAGCAGAAACGAAGCAAGTAAGCATTTTGAAAACATTTCCAAATCTCGGGAGTTTTGAAAACATCAGAAATTGAAATGTTCTTAATTCCTCGAAAGCCATTTAGGGTCACAGCCCCAAAGTTCATTTTCCAAAATACAAATCCATTTAACAGAACAAAGGGTCCACGACCCAACCATTCCGGTCACAAAACACAGGGTCCACGACCCGATCATCCACTTCAATTCACTTACAAGGACACATTACACATAACACATTATTCTTATACCATTCTAGCCAAGCACCAAGACTCGATATATAATGTCTCTCGACCCCGAGCACAAAGCATTGTGATACTCCGGACAATATCACAATTAACGAAAACATCAACATCATCCTCAAGATGAAAACTACACCTGGTAACCAGCGACCGTACCCCTTAGTATTGGCCCCCAGACGCCCCGTCGAACGCTCCGGGTGGGAAACCACTTCCGCGGCCGTACCCCTTAGTATCGACCCCCAGACATCCCGTCGGACACTCCGGGTGGAAGTTCAACCACACACACACCCAAGTCCACTTCCGTGGCCGTACTCCTTAGTATCGACCCCCAGACGTCCCGTCGAATGCTCCGGGTGAAAGGAACAACACACACACACGTTCCAAAATCACAGTTGCAAACCACAAGCCTCGAAGGTCAATCACAGTATATATAGTCGAGGTACCTTACTAGAATGGCCAATTCATCCAACACATGCTCACGACCCAGAACTAATACTATCAAGAAGAAAGCACACTATTTCAATAGCACGGAATGGCACAACCAATATCACATAAATTCACATATTCATCGATAACCACATGTCTCCACGTACAGCTTAAATAAAGGATTAAACTTCAAAACTTACCGACGACATAATCACACATAATGGCATCACACGAAAGTATTGCGATCTTATACTCAACATTAATACACGTATTCAATTAAGCATATTAATTCTCGGAACACACGAGTCGTCTTTAAGAAAACCATGATGGTAAATATACCGATACTTTTGAAAAAGATGGTTATGAATATTTATTTAGCACATATCGATGATTAACAACCATTATATCCACAAAACACGTAATGTATGGGCAAGATACTTGCCTCGATAATCGACACCGGACACTCCTATGAACACGGCTCACTCGGGACACCTCGAACACCTACAATTCTCCGGCGAAGATAATAAATACACCCACGATCGAAAAGCTTGAAGAAAGCGACGAACGGAAGGGTTCCGACTCGAATTCTTTGAGAGAAATTTGACCCTAACAACAATAGAGACTCAATCAACTACAATTCCACTGAGAAATCACGAATTAATCGACGTTCTATCCTAAGGGACAATCCGCCGAACACTATTGAGGCATAAAGTTCAAATTCGATCAACGAAGGGGAAAAACTTGGAATTTATCCGCTAAAGTTCTAGGAAAACATAACACCATGATTACCCAACTAATATTCATCATCAATCAAAGCAAAAACGAAAGGAAAAATGAATTATAGCCAAGAACCCTAAAATTAGGTATAATGACCAATTACCTCAATTCAACGATGGAATGGTGGAAGGAAGATGATTGATTCGTGTTAGAATGTCCAAATCCGAGTTATAAGATGCTAGAATGCAATATCTGGTTGAAATCGCCCAAAGTCGCGAGGAGAGAGTGGAGAAACGGGAGAGAAAGGAAGAAATGGGGTTAAAACACCCGTCTGTCCTTTATATACTGGACAGAACACGGCGCAACAAGCAGTCCAAATAGCGTCGTGTTCAGCGCCGTATTGAAGGTCAGCGGCCGACCCCTGTGCGACACGGCGCACAGACACGGCGCAAAATGCCTCGAGTTTTGCACCGTTTCGCAAGGCAGCGGGCACCACTGGGCAACACGGCGCACAGACACCGCGCAGAATGCCGCGGGTCTTGCGCCATTTCTTGGATAGTGATCGACCCCCTGTGCGACACGGCGCACAGACACGGCGCAAAATGCCGCGGGTATTGCGCTGCTTTTGCATGTGTCCCGACAGATGCAGATTCTCGGGACGTAAAACAACGCTACCAAAAACGAAAAAGACGATCACCAAAACACGATATGCCGACCCAACCGACCGAGGAAAATACACACAACAAGAAACAATAACCAGTAACCCAAAACGGTCCGAGGTACACAATCAAAACCGAACAAGGAACAAATTCCCTAAACTTATAGGAAATTACAAAAATGGCCCAAACATCCGAAAATCACGATACGTGGTCGAATAACCAAACCGAAGTTCACAACATGTCTAACAAAGTTAAACGGACTTACTGTAATACCCGGTTGTAATTCATTCATTTTCATTCAGTAATTATCAGTCTGTAATTGTCACTCAGTATTTCTCACTCGTTAATAATCACTCATCATTCTTGATTCATTCATTTGTGTTCACTGTTGGCTTGTTGTAATCGTATATCAGTTACCGATCGGCATGTCATCTCCGTTTAGAGACCGACGGGAGTATTGTTGTTTTCATCGTGATTGGTAGTCGTATACTGGGGGCTTCATCGGTGGCTTGTTTTAGACTTGTTCATTTTCACATTCGTATGTTATGTCGGATCATTCATCAGTCGTAGCGAGGAATCGGAGTTATCGGAATTTTCAACTTGGCCAGCATCGAGTTACGGCCGTAAGGACTTTGGGTTACGGCCGTAACAAGGGTTCGTGTTTTTCAGGCCATTCCGACGAAAGGGACTTACGGCCGTAAGGTCTTGTGGTACGGCCGTAAGTCGAGCAGGTACGGCCGTAAGGCTGGCCGGTTACGGCCGTACGCGTCCAGCAGGCTACCGAGACATTTTGGCCGAAGGTGAGTTACGGCCGTAAGGAAGGTGAGATACGGCCGTAAGTGGTGTTCGTGAATTTTGGGTGTTGTCGACCAAGGGTGACTTACGGCCGTAAGGGTTGCGGCATACGGCCGTAAGTCGAGGAAGGTACGGCCGTAAGGCTCGATTCTGGCCGTGACGCGGCAGTGCACAGTCGTTGACGAAGAGGGCTTACGCCGTAAGTTTGGCGGATACGGCCGTATCATCCGAGTTACGGCCGTAAGGTGTGCGGTTACGGCCGTAAGGGTGTCGACGGATGTTTTTGACGGCGGAGTTACGCCGTAACTCAGATCGATTACGGCCGTAAGTCTGCCGGAGCTTTGACGAAGCCGAGTTACGGCCGCATCTGAGTTGGCGATTACGGCCGTAGGGCCGTTGACTTGGAAAGTTACGGCCGTAAGAGGGCCGAGTTACGGCCGTAACTTCCGGCAGATTTAATGACTTGGCCGGGTCATTTCTCCTCACTTCTTCTTTTTCCTTCTTCATCCGAGAGAGGATTGAGAGAGAGATTTTATCATCATCAATCACTTGAGTGTGTAATCTTCATCATCTTCATTCCTTTGAGAAGCTTGGATACTCGCTTTTAACTCGTGTTCTTCGGATCGTAGTGGTTGGATCTTCAAGAGGTAATTTCTTCAACACCTTGGATTTCGATTTTGTGTTGAGTTATGATGTTTTGGACGTTATAATCATGTTATATGAAGGGATATGTATATGATTATGAGTTTGTATAAGGATTCATTGGATTATTGAGAGATTTATTCAAGAACACTTTGAATATCGAGTTGGATTTGGGGATTTCCGATTAATTGTTGTTATAATCACGTTTTTGGATATTCATAACGGATTATTGATCGTATTGGAGATGTTTTGTTGTTTTGAAACACTTCTTGGGGATTTGAAGTTGGTATTATTGAGGTTTAGAGGTAATCAATCAAAGTTGGCCTCAAAGTGTTCGATATAATGCCCCAATGAACTTGGTTTAATCGTATCGACGTCTTGAGTTCGTTATATTCGTGTTTAATTCGTTATTGATCGGATTGTTGGCAATTGTATTGAATTAAGGTTGTTCGAGCGACCGGTATCTTGGTTAGGACGTTGTTCGTGGACGGACATTCTTCATCGTTGTTGTGTAAGTTAATTCTTACTCGGTTAAAAGGATATTCATACCTCTTGTTGTTGATTATTCATAATCATAACTCATTCATCCTTGTATTAATCATATTAAAACTTGTTATTGTCAATTAATCACTTCAGTCATAAGGAACGACGGTTCCAATCTTTTCGTTGAGCTATCATTCATTTCATTATTACTCTCATCTCGGTGAGTCATTCTTGACTTTGTCAGATTATTACTTATTCATTGATATTCATTACGGTCATTCTCGTTCATATGACCTTCTGGGTTCATATTGCATGGCCGGGTGTGGCTGTGTGGAATTTTTAGTCGGGCACACGATGGTTATTGTATTGGGTTCACCGATACATTAGACCGTGCACACGGGAAAGCGTTACACCGTGAGACTAATTAGGTACACGGACGGGTGTTGTACACTCACACAGAACATTACGGGCGTACTATGATACTCCTCTCCAGCGTAATTCATAGCTAAGAATATTTCATAACTTCAGTTAATCATAATTGTGTATTTTCAACCCTTGAGGATTGTTGTTCTGTATAACTGACCCCGTTTGGGGATATTGTTTTTCAGGTCATGGCAAGGCAAAGGCGCAGGGAGAACACGTTGACGGCGGGGAGTCCCAGTGATACTAGAAGGGGGCCCCAGTCCTTTCAGTCATTTATTCAGTCATTCATGTTTTCTTTATTTATTCCGCTGCAGACATTCCGTTCGAATACTCATTTCATTCAGTGTCGTGAATTTATCGTCACATAAGATACACATGTATTCTATTATCCTGGGTGTGTTGTATGAAACTCCTACTCGGAGTAATTGATGTTATAATGTGGTTCGGTACTACATTTACCCTGTGTAATTCATCCTTTTCCATTCGCCTGGTGGGTCCCAGTCGGGGGTCCAAGGCACTGTAATATCCGCCTAGTTTGGGGTGTTACACTTACGGGAAACTCGAAACAGTAATTTCGAACAAGATTCGCAAGAATCGAACTCAAGTGCGGAAAAGTCGCCAAAAAGCACGGAACTCAACAAAACGACACAGAAACGAACTCGGATGACAAAAAGTGCAGAATTAATCATTCTCAGAATGACGAAATGGTCATGAGCGAGTCATCAAAACGAACTTCCACCGAAAAAAAGAAATTACCGGAAATCGAAATTACGGGTATTACAGCACCAAAACTCATCAATCTAAAAATCAACCAACATATACCAATGCATGACACATGATCATAAAGGTACGAACAACATACAATACACTAAACAGTAGAAAAAAATTCAACGCCAACCGAAAACGAACCAGAAACAAAAATCTCGGGTATTACAGTAAGTAGGTTTCAGGGAAACCCAGGAAAGGAACATTGGACTGCCGTAAACAATGTTCTAAAGTATTTGAGGAAGACTAGAGATGTGGTTCTTATGTATGGTGGTGGAGAACTGAATGTGCTCACTAATTCAGACTTCCAAGGATAGAAAGACGACTCTATGTCTACTTCTGGCTACATTTTTACTATTAATGGAGGAGCAGTATCTTGGCGTAGTGCCAAGCAAAGTGCGACTGATGATTCCACCTGTCAGGCTGAGTATCAAGCGGCCTCAGAGGCCTCTAAGGAAGGGTTTTGGATTAAGAAGTTTCTGGGTGAACTTCAAGTGGCACAATGTGCTGAGCTGCTTGTTCCAATTTTGTGCGATATCGATTGAGCTGTAGCACAGGCCAAGGAGCCGAGGTTTCACAATAGTACAAAACACGTTGAGAGAAAGTATCATCTAGTGAGAGAATTTGATCGCAAAGGATACATTGGGCTGCATAGAGTAAACTCAGAAGACAATGTCGCTGATCCACTGACTAAGCCACTTTCTCAGATAAGCTTGGAGCGTCATCTGGAGAACATGGGTATTAGATACCATAGTATGTGGCATTGAGTGCAAGTGGGAGATTGTTAAGAGTATGCCCTCGAATGCCACTCTGAGGATGTTTGAGTGAGAGCATTGTACTTGTTATTATGTAAATCATTATCAGAAGGCAATTGTATGTTTCTTATTTATTGGTAGTCACTGGCATTCCTGACTCATAAATAAATCTATATATATATATATAAACTAAGTCCGTGTATTTGAGATCAAACATTCCACTCCTTATTGGATAAGGGGATTGGCAATGGAAAGGTTTATGGCTCAAATACTTAATCGTTCGCAAGATTATGAAACTTGACTGGGCGTTAAGTTTATGTGAAGACTTGTATGACGTGTTCTTTGACTTGGAGAGTGTCTGTCGTCACTAATGGTTAGTGGGAGTACACATTGTAGGTATGAAAATTGGATTAATATACTTGAACCGACTCACCCTCAATTCGTCACATTAATTTCACTCCGGGGCAATCAATTATCGATAGGTTGTGATAGGTATTCGTGAACCTTCGACTTGAGGATTTAGAGGGGATGTGCTTGTGACGTTAATATCTTCACTAGAGTAGTTCGATACAGAAAACCTAGAGGTGGGGGTCAACCTCGACGTGCGTCTTGACGGACAAGTAGCAGGTTCTACTAAATACTAAGATATGATTCTTTTTCCTGTGAGCTATGTCCTATGTGGTTATTGGCATATGAGATAATAAGTCTTTGGCGAAAGTATTGGAGCTAGTTGTATTGGATACACGAGAGATCGGTGATCTTGATTTGCATTAACTCGAACATAGCATCAAGTACAGATAGGTTTTGACCGATCGTGACCCTATAACTTGATCGGGACATTTGAAAGAAGGGTTTATACGTTTATTGATATTCACGACAGAATGGTTCTTGAATGATCCCTATCATTCGTTCTCCGTAAGGTTACAGTATAGGCCGCGGGACTGGCTAGGTGGTCCTATAACTCTTTGGTTCCTCCCATTGCTTATTTAGACGGACCTACTGAGGCGCTCATTAGGGAGACGACGGAATAATTTGAATTGGATCTCTTATTGTGAATTTTAGACATTGGATGTCTAGTTTAATTTATTGGATAAATTAAATCGGTCTAGTGAATTAAATAAATTACTGGGTAATTAATTTAACTCATGAATTATTATTTCTCGGAAAAATAATATTTTGATATAATTGATTAATTAGATTAATCAATTGTATTAATTTTATTTGAGACGAGCCATGATGTATCAGTCGGACTGGATACACGACGGTCCATTTCATGGACTTAAATGAACCGAATCCTTCTCTATTATTGTGTGGGCCACCCCACACATTGAATCATCTTGGAAGATGACTTTTGCCCCTATGGTTGCATGTGTTGAGAACTTTTCCTATCATTTGGGGACAAAACGGGTGATAAGATGAGATCTTATCATGATCACCTTAGGCGTGTAAGTTGGAGGGTTGTGTAGACTTTCTTATAAAATAAAGTTCATCCTCCACCATTGTACTTAAGAAAATTGGCCAAAACATTGAATAGAGAGAGGGAGAGTTCATCTTGATATTCTTACACTCTTAGAGAGAGAAAGAAATATAAGAACAAAATTATATCACTTGGAGTGATCACAAAGTTGAGAGATTCATTTCCTATCACTCTTTGCTAGCCGTATCCTTGGAGGATAATCGAGTAGATTGTTGTTACGGTCATCTCCCGGTGCGTGGCTAGTAGAGACGCGGTGCTTTCGGCATTTGGATCATCGAGGACTTGTCAAATCGTATTCCGGTCACCGGCATCAACCTCAACATTCAATCAAAGGACTTCAAGGGTATGACTTCATATCCTAGTTCTTGTCCTTTTATATTCGTATATACGTTGCTTGATCGGTCCTCTTTAGGGGTTCGATAAATTCATTTTTGCTTCCGCTGCACCTTCAGTTTTGGCACTGAATCCCAACATGTATTACCGATGGTTGGATGGAGGTACTGAGTTAACTGACCTTTTGATTTTTAATTTATAATATGCAATACAATTCCAAAAATCTTATATATTAATTGGTCTGGATGTCATTCAGTCATTTTGTTATGATATATTTTTCACAAAATACAACCAAAATAAAATTTTGACAAATACAACCACGAAATAAGTCGCGACTATTGACTTGTTTTTGTTTTAGTTGTACCGCATCAGCCTATTCACTCTATAACAATATGAATGATCGGGGGTAGAACGAGTAATTTTAATTTAATTTCATTATATTTGTTAAATATAATGAAATTTCATTGACATTTGTGAAATATATTTGTGTATTTAGTTATGATTACTTGTTGATTATGTGTTGTTTTTGTTGAGAATGAATTTCTAACTGGATGTATTTTTTTGGCATGTCTCCTTTGTTGTGATGAGACTCTGAGAACATCTATCATTATGCATTTCATCTGTCATACATTGTCGTTACGTGTGCGGTATATTGTCATTTCAGATTGATCGGTATGCCGTGTTTTGAGATCGGGATTTCTCCGTATGCTGGTTTCTGTATTGGATTGGAGTTGGTTTGTTTTAGTTTTTCCTCTCAGAAGTCTGCACTTTAGTATTGGTTTCGATTTTCTAAGGAGTAATTCAGATTCTTATCAGAATTGCGTTTTTGTTCTATGTTGTTTATTTAGCACTTGGTAATGTCTATATGTGTGATATTTTTTTTATTATTATTATTATTATTATTATAATAATAATAATAATAATATTATTTTTACTATAGTAATAATATTATTATTAGATGAATAACATTTTACAAGAAATTAGTGGGAAGCCGAGATACTATCTGGGCCCCCACTCCTTTTGCAATAACAAAACCAACTCGACTAAAAATATGAGCAGCAGCACGCCTCCCAACATCTTGAGACACCGAAATTTTCTGAACCCGTTTTATTCTTCTTCTTCTTATTATTATTATTATTGTATATAAAAACTTAATCTAAATGCCAAGTATGACTTAGGTGAATTCATAAAATCTCTTCCGATTGTGTAAGTTAACAACTTAACATGTATTTTAGTTTTTGTATTGTGCATGTGTTGTGATACCACATAATTATTATTTGTATTTTTGAGATATTATTTTTATATGTGCAGATGTTCGATGATGTTACAACACTTCCTAAGGAGAGTATTGATACAGTTCGAACTAAATGGGCACAATATTTCTTGGAGGATAGGAACCGTCTTGAAGTTGCACACAACACGTAATACTTTTGTCATTTGTAGCAGGATAAGCTTTTCACATTTTTACTTGGTAAAATTATGTGTTGCTATTTTTGTATTGGTTGTTGGAACGTATAATTGTTGAATGTAATAAAATCATTGTATTGTGTAATTGGATAAAATTATGGTTGTAAGTGCATGATGCTGAATTTACTGAAATTTCGGCTGTAGGAGGTTGGGAAACAGGATTTCTAGAATTTATTTTAAATACAATTTTAACAGTGCTTGTAAAAAACCGCAGTAATATTTTTTTTCCAATACGATAGTGGTTGCAAGAAACCGCAGTTAAAGAGCATAAAAACAACACTGGTTATAATCTAGTCTATGCTAAAACTGCAATATAACAACAGTTTTTAAGAACTACTGTTAAACGATTAGGTGGAGTGTTTAACAGCGGTACCGCTGCAACCGGTGTTAAATTGCAAAGTTAACATTGATTCTTCCGAACTGCTATTAAATTTAACATCAGTACATTAAAAGGGGTTCCAGAACCGCTGTTAAAAGGCCTTCAGAACCTTTATTTTTTCATGCTGCTTACTACCTGTGATTTTAATAAATACTTACTCTTGTAAAATTTTGTAAGCTAACACGAGATCATGTAGTTGTTGTATCTTCAGCAACTTGCATAAAATCTTCTGCTATGCATTTATCTTCGAAAAAAAGTACAGCTTATTCACCCCTTAAGTTGTATTTAAATATTCAGCAACTAATAAGTGGTATCGGAGTAGTTGTTCTACAATGAATCAATTGATTTTTAACCTAAAACACATTCATAATCATAAGAAAATTGCATACTTTTGTCTTTCATACTTTTTAACCTACAAAGTTCTAATGTTCTCAATTAACGAATTTGATGATTGTAGAATCAAAATAGAAGCACATCTTGTTTCCATGCACGAAAAGATGCTCTTCATGATACAAGAAAGACCTATCACCGTTATGAAGGTCAATACAGTGGCCGTGGTAGAAGGTTAACCCCATGCGGCGATGCCCGAGAAGTCTCTAATCAGTGGACCACTGATGAGTGAAAGTAAGTAAACCTAGATAATGTTGCTAAGAAGGCCGCTATTTGTCACTCTTGACAAAGGCATATTTTCAAAGGTAAAAGGCTATAAGATGGCCAAGAAGATTTGGGATAAATTCAAGATGGTATGCGAGGATACTGAGCTCTTGAAAGAAAACAAGTTTCTAAACTGACTAAGGAATTTGAGTCCTTTGAAATGAAAACTTGTTTGCACGCAATTTTACAAATCTTTTTGTGGTATTTTTCTCGTACTTAGTTATATTGAGTGTGTGGATTAGTAAAGTTTATTCTTAGTTATCCATTTATTAGACTCGATTATGCTTTGGTGTTATTCATTATGTTGACATGCATTTCTAAGGCCATTATCAATAACGAACAAAGTCCCGACCCCCAAAATATATCAGGTGATGCACGGATAAGAGTACGAGCCGAAGAAGGACTGAAAAATGGGACCAAACAGGACAATATGGCCTCTGCTATGTCAAACAACACGGTCGTGTCAAATGACACGACCGAGACCCCGACCGTGTTACTAGCCAGACAATTTAAGGCTTTTTGGGACAGACACTACACCATAGATTGCATACAGCAACGTGTAAAATACGTTGCTTTATGCCCTAAATTCATTTCAATAGGGTCTATGGCAACGATTATTAAAAAACTAAGCGTGCACTTTGCTCTGGTTGCCATAGGGCCTTTATGGCAATGAATTTTGTACCATATTGCAACGCTTTTTTATCGTTGCAAATATTTTATATGGCAACGATTTAATGGCTATAGCAACAAATTTAACACCATTGCAATATCTTGGACTATCAATGGCAACCATTTTTGCAACGATTTTTTGTGTTAATTGTTGCAATACTCGGACTCAAGTTGCCCTAAGGCAACATATATATGCCCAATTGCAACGTATTTTGAATCAAATGCAATCAATTTTATTAACGAATATGATATATATGGCAACATTTAAGCTACTATTGCAACCCTGAATAAAAAACAGGCATGGTCTTATTTCATAAACAACAACCAATTTTAATTGGTATATCATAACATCAATCCAACCAAGCAGTATTTGTAATACCCGACTGTAAATTCATTCATTTTCATTCAGTAATTGTCACTCGGTGGATTTTCACTCATTAATAATCATTAATCAATCATGTTCATTCATTCGTGTTCAACGTTCGGCCTAATGTTGAGTCGTGTATCAATATTGTTCATTTTTTCAACCTTGCTTGAGAATCGAGACGAGAATATTATCTTGATCGTTATAATTACTTCATTAATCGATGTTAATATTGGAGTTCATGCCATTTCAAATTTCCTTCTTGTTCGAATCATGCTATTATTGGGTACATTTGCGGTTCTTGTGTATCTCGTTGAGTTTTCCTGGCGGGATATTTCTTATCCCTACTTGTTTTAAGTTTCCGGATGAAACTTCTTTTAAGGAGGGTAGTATGTAATATCCGCAATTTTCATTTCCGGTAATTTCTTTTTTTTTGGCGGAAGTCCATCTTAGCAAATTTATTGTGACCATTTTGTCATTCCGAGAATGATTAATTCTACACTTTTTGTCATACGAGTTCGTCTCGGTGTCGTTCTGTTGAGTTCCGTGTTCTTAAGCGACTTTTCCACGTATGAGTTAGACTTTGTAAAATCACCATTAATTCTTGAAACCTCCAAAAATTCTGAATCTTTTCAATATTTTATAGAATCAAGTTAGCTTTCTAATGGTTCAAACGGTGAGTCAATCGGAGTCCGGACGAAGGAGTTATGGTCGAAATAGCTAAGACTGCACCGTGTGCCTTTTGATGCTGGAGCGGGCTGTACCGCGGGCCGTGGCCCCTTCTGGCCGGGCCGCAGCACAAAACTGTTTTTCCGGGTGTTTTTGGCCTTGTGCCGTGGGACACTCATCCCGTGCCGCGGCACACAGTGCAGATTCTTCTATAACTGCATTTTGTTGAGGAGAACAATCTCATTTCTTCATTTCAATTTTTCCTCTCTTCCTTGGGGCGATTTTGGGCGATTTTGGGGTGTTTCAACATAATCAAAACTCAGAGATTTCATCTTCTTCAAGTTGTAGTGTAGATCAACAACATATTTGTGGATTTTTCATCCTAATCTAAGGTAACTTTCTTCAACCCTTGAATTCGATTTTGAGTTGGAGCATGATGTTTTGGATAGTATAATCATGAATTATGATGGATATACGTATGATTATGAGTTTTTACGAGTTATCATCGGATTGTTGGAAGTTTTTCTCAAGAACACTTTGAAGGTTGACTTGGAATTGGGTTTTGCAATTTAATGATATCGTAAACTCGATTTGAGTATTTTGTTTGGATTATCGATTCTATTGATGGTGTTTTGGTGGTTTGGATCATTCAATAGAAGTTGGTTTTCGATACAAATGGGTTTAGTTGTTTAAGAAGGGAGTTTGTTTTCAAGGTGTTTGTCGAAATGCCTTAATGAGTTTGTATTTATTGTAACGACATCTTGAGTTGGTTATGATCACTTTTGGTTCGTATATTTAGCGAGCTGTTGATAATTGTGTTATTCAAGGTTGTTCGAGCGACCGGTAGTTCCCTTAGGACGTTGTTAAAGTAAGTTAATTCTTACTCGGTTAAAAGGATATTCATTCCTTTCGTTGTTGTTCATTCATAATTATAGTTCATTCATAATGTATTAACCGTATTGAGACTCGTAATTGTCAATTAATCACTTCATTTACGAGGAACGATGGTTCCAATCATTTCATTGAGCTATCATTTAGTTCACTATCATTTCATCTCGGTGAGTCTGTTGTGTCGAGATTTATACGTCTCAATAGGCGATCGCCTCAGAGACCGGGTGACCGAGCCAGTGCCTAACAGCCGGGGCAGATTGACCGATCGAAGGTCCCAGGTCAAGTATCGGTGCCGAGCGATCGACATCTAAGTCGATCGTCTCTCGGTACTTGACGATCGACCCCTGGTGACCGGCCAATGACGATCGCCTCCTGCCTCGCGAAGCCAGCATGTCCGGTCGACGAAGGCCGAAGTTTAGGACAGAAACCCACGTGCAGATCCGGAAAAGGCGCCGCAGAACATGGATCATTGACCACAGCCTGTCAGCATCTTTTCACCTACCGACAGACCCGCCGAAAGGTGCAAGTGGGACCGCCCGTGACAGCGACTCAGGACGCGTGCAGGCTCCTCATTGGACCGCACAGCTGGCTGCCAGCAGCAGCCGCGGACTTCAAGGCAGACAGCCCATGTGCTTAAAGACGATCGCCCTTTTATTATATTACAAGGAAGGCGATCGCCCGTCAGAACAGGGAATCTCAGCCCCTATAAATAGAAGGCTGCCTGCACTTGGACAACGCTCTGAAACTTGGCTTTTCAACGAGTACACATGCTCAGTTCATAACTTGGCTTTCTTTCTTGGCAAAAGCTATACACTTCGGACATTTGTTCATCTCTCACTCTCGAAACCTCTTAATCCTAAGACGGTCGGCAGAAATGAGAACAAGAACACACAAAGCTTCTCTCAAGAGCTAGATAAATAGGATCTTTTACAATCATTGTATTCGCATCCTTACATTAATATTTGTACTCAAACGTATTCTTATTAATAACATCTCGCGAGAGCATTCAAGCCAGGACCTAACAAACCCGACAAATCTTGTGTTATTTCCATTCCCTCGGACGTGCTCTCGCAATTTTCTGTTGCTCGACCATTCCAGCAATATTCATCTTCGGATAATATTTTGGGCAACAACAATTGGCGCTAGAGGAAGGGGAATCTACCCTCAATTTTTATTCCTACCGTCTCGAAGAACACTCACTGTTCTCCGGGGCATATACCTGAAGAAACACTCACTGTTCTTCAGAGAAAAGCTTTCAGAATCATGACTTCTGCCTCCACATCGAAGAAAGCTGCTGTCCGATCCTCCAGGCACCTCATTCCGTCTCAATCCGAGCCACAACCTATGTCGGAGGGTAGCCGCTGCGGTACGAGACTCTCGATCCTACCCCCGAGGGACGACCCAAGCCTCACACTCGATCAGTTCCAAACCGCGGCACAGATTGAAGAGGCCATGGCCATTCTACAGGAGCGATGGGGAGCTTTCGATGCGCCGCCCGCTATAACCCCCTCGGCCATCCGCCGCGTGAGCAAGTGGATGTTCAAGGGGTTACTGACCGAGCGATCGCCAGGTGGCCCCGATTCACAAGAAGAGGCGCTCGCGAGGCGAGACACCTCCGTCTTCAGCCGCCTGGGAAGTGACCCCTAATGGTGACCGGGGCAGTCCGGCCCCAGCCACGAGACGACGGAGCCCGAGTCCGTCACCAGGAGTTCGGCGTATCCAACGCCCAGAAGGCAGGCAAGCCACCTGGTTCCTCCTCGCCAAAGAACCGAGATCGGCAACTGCGGAGTCAGGAGATCGGTAGACGATCGCCTCGACTCCCACTCCGAAAGACGAACCACTAGCGACCAGGCTACAGCGATGGCCGCGATGCAATGCCAGCTCGATGACAATAAGGCGCTCCTAGAAACTGGGGCATGTGCCAATAACAAGATCGCCGAGCCGAACGAGCCACTCGCGGTCCACATCGAGCTCGCCCCTGTGCAGCGTATGATCGCTCCTCCCAAAACACCTCTGTACGAGGGGAGGTCGGATCCCGAGACTCACTTGAGCAAGTTCCGGATCTACATGACAGGGTGCGGGGCATCAGACGCGACCAGGTGCCGAATTTTCTCACTAACGCTGGGCGACCTGGCCCATAGGTGGTACGTCTCATTGCCACCACGATCCATCAGTTCCTTTGACCAACTCGCGAACAACTTCACTGCTTACTTCGCCGCCAAGGTCACTCGGCCGGAAGGTCCCCATCGCATGATGCAGATCAGACAAGGGGAAGAAGAGTCCGATGCAGACTACATCGACCGGGTAGACGAGATCATCCTCAACGGCGAGCCCGTAAGCGATGAGATCGCCCTCTACTCGGTCCTAGGGGGATTCCATGGTCTTTCGCCCATGTTCAGGCATCTTACGAAGGACCTCCCCCCAACCTACGCAATCTTCCGCGCCAAGGCCGCAGACTTCTTGGCCAGGCAAAGGTTACTTTTCAACCTAAGAGTAATGCGATCGGCAGTCGAACGACGATCACCAGTCTTCCAGCCCGATCGCCATTATCAAACGACATCATCAAAACCGGAGGATTCGATCGCCATCTACAGTTCACCATCTAGCATGATGGACTAAGGCACGAGATTGCCTCCCCCGCACAACATACACCGTCGAAGGTCGGCATCTACATGACGATCCGAGGTAGAAGAGTGCAGCCATGGTCCTGGTAGTCGATGGAACCGACTGCTTCGGCCATGCAAGGTCCCTTTGGTCTACGATCGCCCGCCCTTCGTTTAAATACGAGGTCGGCGTAGCCTGAGGGCCCTCCAAAACTAATCAGTGGGCATGCTCGCCCGCCCTCAAAGGTTCATCATCTAACTTGGTGAGCCCGGACAATGCGACGCGTCCCTACCCCCGTCTCAACGTACACCGTCGAGGGTCGCCATCTTCATGACGGGCCGAGGTGGAAGCAGAGCTAACAAGCCGCGGATGTGGAGTCGATTAATCCGATGACGCCCCGCGCAAGGACTCCTCTAGACCAAGACCGCACACCCTTCGTTTAAATACGAGGCGAGGCGCAGCCTAATAGAGGACCCTCACAATAAAATGAGTCATGAGACAGACAATGTCGCTCGCGCATAAGACACTGTCATAGAGTCGGTCCATCGAACTCCGCGACTATGCACGGTTCCTCAGCGACGAAACAATCAGCTTTCTACGAGGAGTCGGCCAAAATGTTTATTGCACTTACAAGACCGAAGATAGTTCACCAATCGAACAGATCACCCAAGTCCGAAACCAAAGTCCGTACAAAGGATCGCCCGTCCTTATCCTCAAACGATCGCCAGCAAGAACCAGCTCACCCCATGTATTCAACATCGGAGCAAGCTGGGGGGCAATTGTTGTGTCGAGATTTATACGTCTCAACAGGCGATTGCCTCAGAGACCGGGCGACCAAGCCAGTGCCTAACAGCCGAGGCAGATTGACCGATCGAAGGTCCCAGGTCAAGTACCGGTGCCGAGAGATTGACATCTAAGGCGATCGTCTCTCGGTACTTGACGATCGACCCCTGGTGACCGGCCGATGACGATCGTCTCCTGCCACGCGAAGCCAGCATGTCCGGTCGACGAAGGTTGAAGTTCATGACAGAAACCCACGTGCAGATCCGTAAAAGGCGCCGCAGAACATGGATCATTGACCACAGCATGTCAGCATCTTTTCACCTACCAACAGGCCCGCCGAAAGGTGCAAGTGGGACCGCCCGTGATAGCGACTCAGGACGCGTGCAGGCTCCTCATTGGACCGCACAGCTGGCTGCCAGCAGCAGCCGCGGACTTCAACGCAGACAACCCATGTGGTTAAAGACGATCGCCCCTTTATTATATTACAAGGAAGGCGATCGCTCGTCAGAACAAGGAATCTTAGCCCCTATAAATAGAAGGTTGTCTGCACTTGGACAACACTGTGAATCTCGGATTTTCAACGAGTACACAGGCTCAGTTCATAACTTGGATTTCTTTCTTGGCAAAAGCTATACACTTCGGACATTTGTTAATCTCTCACTCTCGGAACCTCTTAATCATAAGACGGTCGGCAGAAATGATAACAAGAACACACAAAGCTTCACTCAAGATGTAGATAAATAGGATCTTTTACACTCATTGTATTCGCATCCTTACATTAATATTTGTACTCAAACGTATTCTTATTAATAACATCTCGCGAGAGCATTCAAGGCCGGGCCTAACAAACCCGGCAAATCTTGTGTTATTTCCATTCCCTCGGACGTGCTCTCGCAATTTGTTGTTGCTCGACCATTCCAGCAATATTCATCTTCGGATAATATTTTGGGCAACAACAGAGTCATTATTGATTTTCGATGTCACTTTTGTTATATCGTGGCATTCCGGGTCATACTGGCGTGCCGGTTGATATGTGTAAGATTTTCATGTCGGGCACATATAAAGTCGTGTGTTGGTTGTTGGCCTCACATTGGACTGTGCACACGAGACGATCACTTCGTGAGACTGATTAGGTACAAGACCACACGTGTATTCGATCGATACTCGTTGGTGGCTTTTGAACGGACACATTTCCAACCCGGGCGTAGTGTGGCGCCATTCTTTGAGCCGTACTGTTAGTTGATTCATATAGCATGTTTGATTGCGTATTTTTTCAACAGGATTGTGATTGTTGAACTCTTGAGGATTGTTGTTCTGTGTAACTGACCCCGTTGGGGGATGTTGTTTTCAGGTCATGGCAAGACTAAGGCACGGGAAGAGAACGTTGACGGCGAGGAGTCCCAGTGATACTAGTAGGGGCCCCCAGTCTTTTCACTCATTCATGTTTTCTTCATTTTATTCCGCTGCAGATATTCCGTTTAAATACTCATTTTATTCAGTGTTGTATATTTTATCTTCATATAAAATATACATGTATTCTGTATTATCTTGGGCGTGTTGTATGAAACTCCTCATCGGAGTAATTAATGATGTAATGTGGTTCGGTACTACATTTATCCTGTGTAATTCATTCATTTTCATTCGCCTGATGGGTCCCAGTCGGGGGTCCACGGCACTGTAATAAATGCCTAGTTTGGGGTGTTACAGAGTTGGTATCGGAGCGTGGTTTTGAATACTACCTTTAGAGTCATGTCTCATTTGAAATCATCATTCATCAAACTAGTATCATTGGACTTTCGCGTCACGTGTGACCTGTGCAAGAGCCGAGCCTTCAGACCAAAGAACAGTAAGATTTCCTCATTTATCATTTTCATTTGTAATCAAGTCGATCATGTTAATTCATTAATCACTCAGTTCATTTCATTGTTCAGTTGATGATCTTGAGGATCATATCATTAATCGTGTTAACTTGTTCAAAATAATCATTTCAAGAATTTCATCAGATAATCACGTCACCTCAGTTGATCATTCATGTAATCACTATGTTAGAGCGCGTATGCTCATTTTCATCATTTCATGACGTAATCATAATGTGATATTCATACGAGAACTATAATTATCATGCGACCTTCCTACTTCAGTATGGACAGAGCTGTCAGGGGACGTAGGGGAAGAGGCCGCGATGTGGACCGAAACCCGGGGAATAATCACTCAATGTCGGGAAGTCGTACCCAGGACTCAGCTCGATCGGAATATGTTTGGGTTGATCCACTCACTTTTATGCAGGTCATGATGACCCATATGCAATTCCTTAATCATCATTGCGCCACTCTGGCCGAATTAATCGAGAGAACTCTCACGTATGAGCCTGCTGCTAAGGAAATTACTGAGCAACAACCTTCATCTGCTAGCAAGAAATCAACGAAGCGTAATCAGTCCGAAGGCGGCCAGGCAACCTTCAAGAAGCCTCGTGCGGGCCCTAACTTTTCGGAGCGACCTCCTACGGCGCCTAAACCTACTGGATCTCAGTCCCGAGCGGCCAGTGCGGCCATCACCTGTTTCAATTGCGGAGGGCAGGGCCATTTCAGCACTAGGTGTACGACGCCGTCTATCACATGCCATAACTGTGGGATTGTTGGGCATAAGGCCCGTTTTTGACAAAGGGACTCCAAGCCGACTCCGGCGGAATCTCAGGCCCCGAAGCAATCAGCGATTTAGAATCAGGCTGCTCAGTGAGTGTCGTTTAAGACGACAAAAGCGATTAAAGGCAGAGCTCATATTTATCAGATGGGAGCGTCCGGTTCGGGGGCCGGTAAGTCCCGAATTCACGGGATGAAGAGGACCGACGATCCGAAGGCCCGAATGATCTCAGGTATACTCATAATTCTATTTCAACCTGTGTGTACCCTTTTTGATACTGGTGCATCGCATTTATTCATTTCCGAATCATGTTTGAATAGACTTCACTTGGATAGTCCTATTAATTGTGAACCTTATATCATTGGTCTACCTGATGATAGAAGAATTATTGGAAATCGTGAGATTCAAAAATTTCCGATTCAGCTTCATGGCCATGTATGGCTAGCAGACTTAATCGTGGTAGATTTACCTAAAGAGGATATAATATTGTGAATTGGTGGGGTGGATCGTCTTGATGCCGTCCTTAGTGTTCGTAAGCGTATGGTCACTGTTGTTTCAATCGTTGGAGCCGAGTGTGTATTTCAGGGAAGTAATCCCCGTTTTTCAGGAAGAATCATTAATATGATAAAGCAGTAAAATTTCTCAATCAGGGTTGTTCAATCATTCATTATATCATTGTCATCGATTGGCCGTTCTAAGGCAATCGAGGTGTTAAATCATTCATTGTATCATTGTCATTGATTGACCGTTCTAAGGCAATCGAGGTGTTCAATCATTCATTGTATCATTGTCATCGATTGGCTGTTCTAAGGTAATCGAGGTGTTCAACAATTCATGGTATCATTGTTATCGATTGACGATGTACTCCCAGACGAGCTACATGATTTTACCTCCACCGAGGGATGTAGAATTCACAATAGAGTTGGAGCCTGGAACGTCTCCATTATCGAAGACACCGTATCGAATGGCCCCGACCGAAGTGCAGGAACTAAAGAATCAATTTGAGGATTTGATCGAGAGGGGTTATTTTTTGTTTCGACCATGTGCGTCCCCGTGGGGAGCACCAGTGTTATTTGTCAAGAAGAAGGATGGTTCTTTTCGTTTGTATGTCGGTGACCTCTTAGATCAACTTCAGGGAGCTTCAGTATTTTCCAAGATCGATTTAAGATCTGGGTATCATCAGTTGCGAATCCGAGAGTCATATATTGCTAGAACGGCATTTCGAACACGTTATGGTCATTATGAGTTTGTGGTAATGCCGTTTGGACATTCATGAAATTAATGAATCGAGTTTTCATCGACTATTTGGATCAGTTCGTGGTTGTCTTTATTGATGACATTTTAATTTATTCTCGTGACCGGGAGGAGCACGAGTTTCACCTTCATCAGGTACTCGACGTGTTGAGAAGAGAGCAACTTTTTGGAAAGTTTTCCAAATATGAATTCTGGATATCCGAAGTGACGTTTCTCGGACATGTAATTTCATCAGACGGAGTTCGTGTCGACCCTCAGAAGACGGAGGCTATCCGAGATTGGCAACCTCCGAAGAATGTTAAGGAAATCCGAAGTTTCCTGGGATTAGCTGGTTATTATCAGCAGTTTGTGGAAGGATTTTCAAAAATTGCTCAACCCATGATGAACCTTTTAAGGAAGGATAAGAAATACACATGGTCCGACGCGTGTCAACAGAGTTTTGAGGAACTCAAGAGCTAGTTAATTTCAGCACCTGTCCTTTCTTTACCTCAAGGGACGGAATGATTTGTGGTCTATAGTGATGCGTCCGGACAGGGTCTCGGATGTGTACTAATGCAGAATGTGATGCGATTACGGCATCTCCAAACGAAGTAAGCGAAGTAAGAATCGACGTAAGAGACAATACCAAGTTGCATGCACATGCACCTACGTACTTTGGTGAGAAAACATCCGCGGAAATTGGAACGATCTTAATAATCGGAACCGGGATAACTTAGACGTATCAAAACATGCATTACGTATGCATGTCCATGCATACAAAATCGGCCACATTAGGGGGAAGATTTCGGCCGATTCTTTGAAGGATCCATGAAGGATCTTTGTCCCCACTACTTTCAAAGTTTGTTTTATTTTTGTTCAAAGTCCACCATATCAAGATTGATGAAGATTTAGCTCATGTCACCATCTAGCAAATCGGCCGAAATCAAGGAGGAAGAAGACACCAAGATGTTGATCTCATTTTCTATCCTTATCAAACACTTGCAAGAAGATATCACATGAGAAATATCTTGTCCACTACTTCAAGAACCCCACGGCCGAAATGCTAAGGAAGGAGCCAAGCTTGTGTCATTTTTCTATCTTTGTCAAAAGTCTTGATAGCTTAGTTTATTACTTGCTTGTATTTTAGCTAGATTTTTTGTGATCTTGTTTGAACTCATTAGTAAGTTGTAAAGGCTATATAATAGCCTCATCCTCAACCTTGAATAAACCATCTTGAAGCTTGCAAAAACGAAATACATGTTATGTATTCTAGTTGAATGATTTTCAGCACACTTCGATAATAATTCGACGCATTTTCGAGTTATAATTTAATCAATTCTCAATAGGTCTTGAGGAGAGATTGCCTTATCAAACTATAGGTCTAGTTTGATAATCTACTTTCATTTTATTCGTATTTTCGCAAAGCCGAATTGCCCTACTTTCGGTTGAATATTACGAGTGTTACACAAAAACGAGTGTTGTGAGGAAATAAATATAACCGCTGCATTTTCCGGCGAATTTACGTACATCTTAATACGTAATTCGTATCATAAGTGGCATCGGAGCCCAAGGTTACTTCCTTGGCGAAATTCTCGTGGCGATTTTCCTTATCAAAACTAACTTATCATGGATTTTTCCGACGATTTCATGGAGAAACTACGTGAAGCACTACACACCATGCAAGAACCACGTTTTCAAGCAAGAAGAGGAGTATATGACGCACATTCACCGCGTCATGTGGACGAATTTAAAGTTAATGAACTTCCGGAATTTGTCGGAGGTACTAATCCCGAAGTTTACTTGGAGTGGGAGAGGAAGATTGAACGTATGTTCGACTTCAAACACCTTAACGATGAGAAACGTTGCAAATATGCAATTCTCAAGTTAGGGAAGGGCGCTTCCTTATGGTTCGAGGGTATGAAAGCACAACGAGCTCGTGCGGGAAAAGAGAAAATCCGTTCTTGGGATTCTTTGAAGAAAAAACTACGTAAAAGGTATGTCCCGACATCACATCGGTTAACCTTATACCGAAAAATTGCGGAGTTCGTACAAGGGAAACTAAGTGTGGAAGAATACATCGATGAATTTGAAGGCTTGGCCTTAATGGGAGAACTTGAAGAAAATCAAGAACAAAGAATGTCACGTTTCTTACGTGGCCTAAACCGAAACATTTCAAATACGGTGGAATTATACCCATACGGAGATTTTGACACTTTATGCGGACTATGCATAAAAATTGAAGCTCAAAACAAGTTGAAGTTTACCAAACCCGAATTCCCATACAAATTCGGAAATACAAGTGCCGGCTCAAGTTCTACTACGAAAACGACCGCACCTTTTCAAGTCCCTACCCCGGCACCAAAGGTTCCTCACGTTTCCAAGGAAACGAGCTTGGCTAAAGTACGATGCTTTAAATGTCAAGGCTTTGGTCACTATCAAAATGCATGTCCAAATAAACGGGTGGTCACTTTGAGAGAAGCTCTTGCGGTCCGAGACGAACTTTTAGTCGAGGACGAGAAGGAAGGCCTTGGTGACGTACTTAACGTGGAGGCCGAGGAAGAAAATGAAGATTGCGAGACTTATGACGCTCCGGAATATGATACTACTTTAGTGCTTCGAGCATTACATACCAAAATTATTCCAAGTGACACGGAACAAAGAGACCGATTTTTCATTCCAAATGCAAAGTCGGAGAAAAATGGTGTAGCTTGATAATAGACGGAGGAGTTGCACGAATGTGGCATCAAACGAGATGGTCACCAAGCTCGGGCTAACTACTATGGCTCACCCGAGACCATATGCTTTACATTGGCTCGATGATGGAAGCAAAGTGAAGGTGTCGAGACAAGTACGGGTCAACTTAACTATGGGATCATACGGAGACGATGTGTTATGTGACGTACGACGCATGCCACGTGCTTTTGGGATGACCGTGGATGTTCGACCGAGATGTTTTACATCGAGGTCGGAGTAATGAATATGAATTACAAGACAAAGGAAAGAAGATTGTACTCAAACCGATGTCCCCGCAAGCCATCCGTTCGATGAGTTCTAGTCGAGTGGAGAAACCGAAACTTACCATGCTTGCTAGTGAAAGAGAAATGGAACATGCCATTAATGACGGGAGCGAGTATACTTGGTGATGTTTAAAGAGACACGGGACGAGAACATAGGAGTACAAAATGACGGAGAGCTAGATGTGTTGTTACGTGAATTTGAGGATGTTTTTCCCGAAGAATTACCGTCGGGTTTACCACCTATTCGCGGTATCGAACACCAAATTGATCTTATACCGGGAGCACCACTTCCTAATAAAGCCGCATATAGATGTAATCCCGAGGAGACGAAGGAGTTACAACGACAAGTCGAAGAGCTTTTGGACCGTGGATATGTCCGGGAGAGTTTGAGTCCGTGTGCGGTTCCGGTCTTACTTGTCCCTAAGAAAGACGGTTCTTGGCGGATGTGTGTGGATAGTCGGGCCGTGAATAATATCACCGTCAAGTATCGGTTCCCTATCCCGAGACTTGATGATATGTTAGACGAACTACATGGTTCGGTGATCTTTTCCAAAGTTGATTTACGAAGCGGATATCATCAAATCCGAATGCGAGAAGGTGACGAATGGAAGACGGCTTTCAAAACGAAAAATGGACTATATGAATGGACCGTTATGCCTTTCGGTCTTACAAATGCGCCTAGTACCTTCATGAGGTTGATGAACGAGGTACTTAAACCATTTCTGGGGAAGTTCGTGGTTGTGTATTTGGATGACATTCTAATCTATAGTCAATCACTACAAGAACATTTCGGGCAGTTAAGGCTAATCTTTGAAACCTTGAGGGACCGAAAATTCTATGGAAAAAAGGAGAAGTGTTCGTTCCTAGTCGAAAGTATAGTCTTTCTCGGCTATGTCGTTTCGAAGGACGGAGTGGCGGTTGATCAAACAAAAATCGAAGCAATTAAATCTTGGCCGACCCCTACGACCGTGACGGAAGTGAGATCATTTCACGGACTTGCTTCTTTTTACCGGAGGTTTATTCGAGACTTCAGCACCATCTCAAGTCCGATAACAGAGTGTTTAAAAAAAGGACCATTTGTATGGAACGGGGCTTCCCAAGGAGCTTTCGAGAAGTTAAAGGCCAAGTTATGCGAAGCACCGATTCTAACACTACCCGATTTTTCTCAACCATTCGAAGTTGAGTGTGACGCTAGCGGAGTTGGAATTGGAGCGGTTCTTATTCAAGGTAAACGACCTATCGCTTACTTTTCGGAGAAGTTGAACGGAGCTCGGTTGAATTATTGTACTTACGATAAAGAATTCTATGCTATCGTACGGGCCCTTGATCATTGGAGTCATTACTTACGGACGAAGCATTTTATCCTACACTCGGATCACGAATCATTAAAGTACATTAACGGGCAACATAAACTGAGTCCGAGGCATGCCAAGTGGGTGGAATTCCTACAATCATTTCACTTTTCATCCAAGTACAAAGACGGTAAAAGCAATGTCGTTGCGGATGCGTTATCTAGGAGGTATGCCTTACTTTCTACTCTGGAGGTTCGGTTACTTGGTTTCGAAATATTGAAGGAATGCTATGAAAATGATGAGGATTTCGGAGAAATTTTTACTCGTTGCAAATCTGGTCCGTTCGGGGAGTTCATGTTACAAGATGATTTCCTATTTAAAGGAAATAGGCTTTGTGTTCCAAAACAGGCGGTTCGGGAATTATTGGTCCGGGAAGCTCACGGAGGTGGTTTAGCAGGACATTTTGGCACGGCTAAAACGTTGGAAGTACTAAAAGAACATTTCTTTTGGCCTAAAATGCTAAAAGACGTTTACAATGTTTTAAGTAAATGTGTAACATGTCACATCTCGAAGAGTTCATTCAAACCGGGATCATATGCCTCTACCGGTTCCAGAAAGACTGTGGGAAGATGTATCCATGGACTTTATCGTCGCTTTACCCCGTACTCAACGAGGTAAAGATGCTATTATGGTGGTTGTTGATCGGTTCTCAAAGATGGCTCATTTCGTGGCTTGCCACAAAACCGACGACGCAAGCAACGTGGCCGACTTATACTTCCGAGAGGTGGTTCGTTTACATGGAGTACCGAAGACTATTGTGTCGGATCGAGATTCGAAATTCCTTAGCTATTTTTGGAATACTTTATGGAGGAAAGTGGGAACGAAGCTCTTATTTAGCACTTCGCACCATCCGCAAACCGATGGTCAAACCGAGGTCACAAATCGAACATTAGGAACGTTGTTGCGAGGACTTGTGAATAAAACGCAAAAGGATTGGGACGTGAAGCTTGCTCATGCGGAATTTGCCTATAACCGATCCCTACACATGCTACGGCACATTCTCCTTTCGAAATCGTTTACGGGTTAAATCCTTATATACCCTTGGACTTGATTCCATTGCCGAAAGACGAGTTGGTACACAAAGATGCGGAGTCGAAACTTAAGTCGATGATCAAATTGCACGGACAAATACATGATCGAATCAAAGAGGTGAATGATGAATACAAACGGAAATCCAACAATCACAGAAAACCGAGACTATTCGAAGTAGGCGACTTGGTTTGGGTACACTTAAGAAAAGAGAGATTTCCGAGCAAACGCAAGAACAAACTTATGCCGAGGGCCGAGGGACCTTACAAAATCGTGGGAAAAGTGAACGACAACGCGTATAAAGTAGAACTTCCGGGCGACTATGGGGTGCACGCCACTTTTAACGTGGGCGATCTATCTTCTTACCTTGACGACGAGGGAATCACTGAATTGAGGTCAATTCCTTTCAAAGGGGGAGGGGATGATGCGATTACGGCATCTCCAAACGAAGTAAGCGAAGTAAGAATCGACGTAGGAGACAATACCAAGTTGCATGCACATGCACCTACGTACTTTGGTGAGAAAACATCCGCGGAAATTGGAACGATCTTAATAATCGGAACCGGGATAACTTAGACGTATCAAAACATGCATTACGTATGCATGTCCATGCATACAAAATCGGCCACATTAGGGGGAAGATTTCGGCCGATTCTTTGAAGGATCCATGAAGGATCTTTGTCCCCACTACTTTCAAAGTTTGTTTTATTTTTGTTCAAAGTCCACCATATCAAGATTGATGAAGATTTAGCTCATGTCACCATCTAGCAAATCGGCCGAAATCAAGGAGGAAGAAGACACCAAGATGTTGATCTCATTTTCTATCCTTATCAAAGACTTGCAAGAAGATATCACATGAGAAATATCTTGTCCACTACTTCAAGAACCCCACGGCCGAAATGCTAAGGAAGGAGCCAAGCTTGTGTCATTTTTCTATCTTTGTCAAAAGTCTTGATAGCTTAGTTTATTACTTGCTTGTATTTTAGCTAGATTTTTTGTGATCTTGTTTGACCTCATTAGTAAGTTGTAAAGGCTATATAATAGCCTCATCCTCAACCTTGAATAAACCATCTTGAAGCTTGCAAAAACGAAATACATGTTATGTATTCTAGTTGAATGATTTTCAGCACACTTCGATTATAATTCGACGCGTTTTCGAGTTATAATTTAATCAATTCTCAATAGGTCTTGAGGAGAGATTGCCTTATCAAACTATAGGTCTAGTTTGATAATCTACTTTCATTTTATTCGTATTTTCGCAAAGCCGAATTGCCCTACTTTCGGTTGAATATTACGAGTGTTACACAAAAACGAGTGTTGTGAGGAAATAAATATAACCGCTGCATTTTCCGGCGAATTTACGTACATCTTAATACGTAATTCGTATCAGAATGGGAAAGTTATTGCTTATGCTTCACGGCAATTGAGACCTTACGAGGTTAATTATCCGACCCACGACCTGGAGCTAGAAGCCATGGTATTCGCATTGAAGATTTGTCGTCATTATCTTTATGGCGTTACCTGTAAGATATTCACCGATCATAAGAGTTTAAAATATAAATATTTACTCAGAAGGAGTTAAATATGCAACAAAGACGGTGGTTGGAACTAATCAAAGATTATGATATTGAGATACTTTACCACCCGGGCAAGGCGAACGTTGTCGCCGACGCCTTGAGTCGTAAGTCCGTTCAGGAGCAGATGCTTGCTCGATTAACATTTCAGAAGGAGCTTCAGCAAGAATTACTTAGGCATAAGATCGAGGTTTGGTTACAGCGTGTTCAGGGACAGCTTTGTATGCTGGAGATTTCATCGCCACTTGAAGAGGCGATCAGAGTGAATCAGGGTTTGGACCCATTTTTGTTTCGCATCCGAGAGGATGTGGCACAGGGGAAAGCCCCTGGCTTTGTGGTCCACGAGGGTGGACTCTTGAGATTTAAGAATCAGTTATGTGTACCGGCGAATGAAAAGTTGAAAAACTCGATTTTGAGAGGAGCCCATGCTACCCCTTATTCTATTCATCCGGGGTCCATCAATATGTACAAAGACTTGAAACAAAATTACTGGTGGAGTAATATGAAGCATGAAGTCGCCGAGTTTGTTTCGAAATGTCTCACCTGTCAACAAGTCAAGATAGAATATCAGCGACTGGCGGGTATGCTGAAACCACTCCCTATTCTGGAGTGGAAGTGGGAGGATATTTCGATGGACTTCATCCCGAGTTTGCCGACGAGTCACCGTGGCATGAATACAATCTGGGTAATTGTAGATCGTCTAACTAAGTTAGCTCATTTTCTCGAGATTAAGGATACTTGGGGTCCCGAGAGACTTGCCCAGTTGTTCATCAAAGAAATAGTGAGATTGCACGGTACTCCTAAGAGTATCGTTTCTGATCGTGACGGGCGATTCGTGTCTCATTTTTGGAAATCAGTTCATCGTGCCATGGGAACTCAGCGTAATTTCAGCACCGCTTTTCATCCTCATTTCGACGGACAATCAGAGAGGACTATTCAGACATTGGAGGACATGTTGAGGGCATGTGTCCTCAATTGGAAAGATGATTGGGAAGCCCAACTACCATTGATCGAGTTCACATATAATAATAGTTGGCATGCTTCGATTAAGATGGCACCTTACGAGGCATTGTACGGTCGTTGTTGTCGATGTCCTTTGTGTTGGGACGACTTATCAGAATCAATCGGAACCGAGCCCGATATGCTTATAGCCGCCCGTGAGAAGGTAGCTTTGATCAGGAGTCATTTGTTGACCGCTCAGAGTCGACAGAAATCTGATACAAATAATCGTCGCCGACCATTAGAGTTCGAGACAGGTGACCACGTGTTGGTCAAGGTATCCCCGAGTCGAGGTATCTTCCGTTTTGGGAAGCAGGGAAAGTTTAGTCCGAGATTCATTGAACCATTTGAGATTTAGATCGAGTAGGCGAGCTAACTTATCGATGGGCCTTACCTCCGGCGTTGAGCCGAATTCATAATGTGTTTCACATCTCTCAGCTACGGAAGTATGTTGCCGACTCGAGTCACATACTTCAGTTCGACGAAATCGAGATCGCGGATGATCATTCGTATGAGGAGCGTCCCATACGAGTCAGAGCGGAGAATCAAACAGTTGAGGAACAAGACAATTCCTTTCGTTAAAAGTTAGTGTTGAGACACGGAGTCGAAGAGGCTACTTGGGAAATCGAGGATAGTATGCGAGTGAGTTATCCCGATTTGTTTCACCCTTAGTTTTGTGGACGAAACTATTTTTAAGGGGGGGAGTATGTAATACCCGTTTGTAAATTCATTCATTTTCATTCAGTAATTGTCACTCGGTAGATTTTCACTCATTAATAATCATTAATCAATCATGTTCATTCATTCGTGTTCAAAGTTCGGACTAATGTTGAGTCGTGTATCAATATTGCTCATTTTTTCAACCTTGTTTGAGAATCGAGACGAGAATATTATCTTGATCGTTATAATTACTTCATTAATCGATGTTAATATTGGAGTTCATGCCATTTCAAATTTCCTTCTTGTTCGAATCATGCTATTGTTGGGTACATTTGCGGTTCTTGTGTATCTCTTTGAGTTTTCCTGGCGGGATATTGCTTTTCCCTACTTGTTTTAAGTTTCGGGATGAAACTTCTTTTAAGGAGGGTAGTATGTAATATCCGCAATTTTGATTTCCGGTAATTTCTTTTTTTTTTGGCGGAAGTCCATCTTAGCGAATCTATTGTGACCGTTTCGTTATTCCAAGAATGATTAATTCTACACTTTTTGTCATCCGAGTTCGTCTCGATGTCGTTCTGTTGAGTTCCGTGTTCTTAAGCGACTTTTCCACGTATGAGTTCGACTTTGTAAAATCACCATTAATTATTGAAAACTACAAAAACTCTGAATCATTTCAATATTTTATAGCATCAAGTTTGCTTTCTAATGGTTCAAACGGTGAGTCAATCGGAGTCCGGACGAAGAAGTTATGGTCGAAATAGCTAAGATCGCACTGTGCCTTTTTGATGCCGGGAGCGGTCAGTACATGGCCGCGGCCCCTTCTGGCCGGGCCGTGGCACAAAACTGTTTTTCTGGGCATTTTTGGCCTTGTGCCGCGGCACACTCAGCCCGTGCCGCGGCACACAGTGCATATTCTTCTACAACTGCGTTTTGTCGAGGAGAACAAGCTCATTTCTTCATTTCACTTTTTCCTCTCTTCCTTGGGGCGATTTTTGGGTGTTTCAACATCATCAAAACTCAGAGATTTCATATTCTTCAAGTTGTAGTATGGATCAACAACATATTTGTGGATTTTTCATCCTAATCTAAGGTAACTTTATTCAACCCTTGAATTCGATTTTGAGTTGGAGCATGATGTTTTGGATGGTATAATCATGAATTGTTATGGATATACGTATGATTACGAGTTTTTACGAGTTATCATCGGATTGTTGGAAGTTTTTCTCAAGAACACTTTGAAGGTTGACTTGGAATTGGGTTTTGCAATTTAATGATATCGTAAACTCGATTTGAGTATTTCGTTTAGATTATCGATTGTATTGATGGTGTTTTGGTGGTTTGGATCATTCAATAGAAGTTGGTTTTCGATACAAATGGGTTTAGTTGTTTAAGAAGGGAGTTTGGATTTATTATATCGATATCTTGAGTTGGTTATGATCACTTTTGGTTCATATATTTAGCGAGTTGTTGATAATTATGTTATTCAAGGTTGTTTGAGCGACCGGTAGTTCCCTTAGGACGTTGTTCGAGAGTGTAATACCCGTAATTTTTGATTCCGGTAATTTCTTTTTTTTCAGCGGAAGTCCGTTTTGACGACTCGCTCATGACCGTTTCGTCATTCTGAGAATGATTAATTCTGCACTTTTTGTCATCCGAGTTCGTTTCGGTGTCGTTTTGTTGAGTTCCGTGCTTTTTGGCGACTTTTCCGCACTTGAGTTCGATTCTTGCGAATCTCGTTCTAAACTGCTGTTTCGAGTTACCTGTAAGTCTGTTTAACTTTGTTAGACGTGTTGTGAACTTCGGTTTGGTTATTCGATCACGTATCGTGATTTCTGGGCGTTTTGGGCCATTTTGTAATTTCTTAAAAGTTATGGGTATCCGTATATGTAATGTCTCGACCCGTTTCTTGGTCGCGTATGATTAATTATGGTATTATGTTTTCATTTCGGGTCGTTGATGTCGTCCGCGAACTTTTCGTCGTGTTCGTTCCGTGCGTTTGAATCGAGTCGCCCACCGTGTTCGAGCACCGCCGACGGTTGCGGATCTGGCCGACGATTATGGCACCGGCCGGACGGGTACGGCAGGAACCGGCGTAGCGCACGCTACGGCCGGAAGGCTGCACGCGCTAACCGGCAGACGTAGCGCACGCTATCGGCCGCCTAACGACGCTATATCGGTCCGGACAATGGAGTCCGTGGGTTCTCGATTAGGCGGCAGTAGCGCACGCTACTATCGGCATTGCACACGCTACGACCGTGGTAGCGCGCTACGGCCGGAAGGTCGCGCACGCTACATGGCCGAGCCGCAGGGCGGTGGGCACCGGATCGCGGCACGGGCCGATAAGACGCTAGCTCGGCAGACTAGCGCGCGCTAGTCCAGCCCAGTATAAATGTGACAGAGCAGTCACATTTCCTCTCGTTTTTCATTTCCTCTCTTTCTCTTCCGTGGCTGGAGCCTTGGGGATTCCGAATCCATGTTGTTGAACAACAAATCCACGAAGTTCTTGAGTTTATAACATCAATCAATCATCCGTTATCATCCTTTGATCCAGAGAATCAAGGTAATCTTCCTTAGAACCCTAATTTCGTGAATTTGGGGGGTTTTCCATTTTTGTCCGATTCGTTCCGTGTTATTGCTTAATTCATGATGGGTATGATTAATCTTGGTAGTATTCTTGTGTTTAACATCATTTAATCCATTGTTCTTCGTCGAATCGAAGTATATTTCTTGATTTCCTTCAAATTGACTTTTTGGGGGATTTGTTTTCGATCTCGTTTTTCATCCGTTTTTGATGGATCGATTGTGGTTAAATGATGTTGTTAAACACATTATATGGATTGTATATCCATATTTCAACTTGGAATTTCGTTTTCGTGTTTTGTCGGGACGAATCGTGTTCTTGGCCGTTTTGGGGGAAATCCTTGAACTTTCGTCAATTGTTCTTTGAATTCAGTGGATTTGAGTCATACTTTGGAATTCATTTTCATTGTTATTGTCTTCGTTCGTAGTTCATTGTTGCGGATTGTCGTTCGGTGGAGTCGGCGGGTTCGTAGTCGGTTCGTGTCAACCTCCTTCGGTCGATTCTCCGCGTTGTTCTTATTCGAGGCAAGTACCTTGCCCATACTTTTCTTATTTTGTGGATATGATAATCGGTGATCGTCTTGGTGTGTTTGTTGGTTATTTGAAATGAAGTTTCAAAGGATTTCGGTTTGGCCTCGTTAAAGGCTCTCTTTCAAAACGCTTGTGTATTTTGTGAATGGTGTGTTTGGGAATTGATTACAATTTGATCATTTTGAACGTTAAAGGCTTTGATGATATCCCTGTTGTTTAAAGTTATGGAATCGTGTATTCCGTATTTAATCTTGTTATTAAGTTTTTGAAGAGTTTGATAATGGTGTCGGATTAGTGGCCATCTCTAGTAAGTATTCTTGGTGAACTTACATTCTTAGCATATTGGTATTGCATGAGTAACGTGTGTGTGTGTGTATGCTCACTATGGGTTAGATCTGACGGGGTCTCGGTAGGGGTCCACAGAGACGTGGATCCGCGAGCTTGCTTTTAACCACTATGGGTTAGATCCGACGGGGTCTCGGTAGGGGTCCACGGAGGGGTGGATCCACGGTTAATTGTGGTGCATTTTACAAATGTGATTTGATTATGGCATTTCCGGAAATGAGTGCTTTTGAACGATTTTCATGATTGCATGCATCGACTAAGTGTGTAAGAGGTAAGTTGTTCGTTTGGCTTACTTCGCTAGGATGGCACTAGAGTATTTTGTTGTTTGTGTTAAATCCTTTATTTGTGGATTTTGATGTTGGGAGACGAATCTTGTGGTCGTTCTTGTGTACTGTGAGTTGAGGAGATTTGGAGCTAAAATCCCAATGGTTTTGTAAAAGTCATTTTACGGATTTGGGGCTAAAATCCCAACGGTTTGGTAAAGGTCATTTTTCGGATTCCAGATTATTTTCGTTCGTGGAATGTGAATTGTATGACTCGTATTTTTGCACTTGTACTTGCACTAGCAAAACAGTGGAGTTTTGCTAACCCCCGAGTATTCGTGGGTGGATGTCTATTTTTGCATTCAGGTTTTGGAGCATAACACAGGGTCGGCACGAAGGATGATGAAAGATGATCGATACTAATCACATGAGGAACCATACATTGTTTATTGGTTCGGTTGTACTTTATTTTCCGCTGCTATATTTTTCCCGTTGTACGGGTGTGGTTGTGTTTTGACCCCTGCGTGGGCATGAGTTATATTTGAGTTGTATGTATTTACTGAAAGACCAAATCGGTTTACTGAGTCATTTTAGCCTTAAAGGCATGGTCGAGTTGTTATATGTTGTTACCAGCCTGGTAGATCCTTGAGGAAAGGTTCTACGGCGTGTAATATCCCTGGGCGGATTGGGGGTGTTACAAATATGGTATCGGAACTTAGGTTGAGAAAACCTAGGTTGTCGGGTCAAGTCGTGTTGTTTGAGTCTTGTTTCGTCGGATTTTGTCTGACTGAGTCGTGTCGCGACGCGTCGTTTGAGTTTGTTGGTCGTGATTAGTATCGTGGGGCGATCATCATCTTCGTGCGACCTGTGGAAGTAAGTCTCCCTTCTTTGTGTTGTGCCTCGTGTGACACGAGCTATTTTTATGATTATTTATTAAGTGATGGAATCCTTATGTGGATTTTGATTTCACGATATGTATTTAGTCGACTCTCGTATTTGATTTATACGAGGAGTGTCGTCGTTTGTGATGTCTTTTTATTGTTGTTTTTGTCCGTTGCTGATGATTTTCGAATCGATTTGCATGTTTTACAAGTTCTCTTGTGGAGGCTTTGTGCTTATACGCGTTCGACTTGTTCACTATCCAGTGCGGGGGGGGTCCTTAGAGGCCTCGAATGGGGTCAGTGGTTTTGGTCTGAATGTGGTATTTTTTTCGTTTATTTCCGTTTAAAGACATGTATTGTCCTGATTTTAAACGTTTTGATGCGTGTACTAGGAGGTGTTTTAGCGTACGTCGATATGTGTGAGTTTTGGGCATTCTGGCCTATTGGATTTTTGAAAACCTTGAGTATCTTAGAAAAATAAATTTCGAGACATACTTTTCAAATGAGTTATTTTCTTGTGGTACATCCAAGGTGCCGCAATATATTTCAAAAAATTTCTACTCGAGGACCAAAATGCTTTGAGATATTTTCAATGTTTTAGAAACACTTTTATTTAGACCCGAGGGTCGAATATTCTGAAAGTTTTCACTAAGTGAAAGTGTCCTCATTTTTATCAAATGCGAAATGGTTCTCCAAAGTCCCGATAACGATGTTTCACGTTTGTACTTTTTGAAAGGTGATACTCAAGATCAACCGGTATCCTTGTAAATTATTTTCAAAATGAGGTTTTCGTTTTTTTAAACCTATCCATTCCCGTTTGTGGGCTGGGTATGTATTTCATTATACAAATTTTGCCGATTTATTGTTTTTTCAAGAGTAAGGGTGCCAAGAAAACTTACGCATGCCTCAACTATGGTGAACTGGTCCAAGGGGGATGTACTATGCAAAACATGACCGCAATGCGCCTTTAGGTACAGAACTATTAGGTTAGGAAACAAATTATTCTCTTACTATATATTCTACTTCATGGATACTTGATTCTGGTACGAGTTCTCATATTTGTACAATGAATCAGGATCTTGAACAAAATAGAAGGCTTAGAGCTAGAGATGTTATTGTAACGGTTGTAAGCGGGCATAGTGTCGAGGCTACTGATGTTAGATCGGTTATGTTGGATTTTGAATCCATTTTTATTCTTAGTTTGAATGTTGTACTTGTTTTGCCTAAGAGGACCTAAACATATTTCACTAATACCGATCATGGACAGGAAGGGTTTCTGTTGGGATAAAATACCCTGAGTGTTTTGACCTACAGCCAGTATCCTACAATAATCTTCATACAGCACTCAAAGGACGTTCTTCCTACAAAGAAATGACGAGTTACCATACAGCATTTGGCATAGTTGGATACAACAATATGGTTGTAGATATTTTACTTAGGAAATATAAAATGTAAGAAAATACTTAGACCTTTAAACCGTTATGAAATAAGCAATTCTTTATTCACAAAAATATTCATGGTTTCGAAGGTGCATTTAATGCTGATGGAGACCGCGGTTAATGCAGCCGTAGATTGTGGACTGAAGAGAATTTAATGAAGGCCAAAAAGAATGCCGGGAGTATTAAATGCTAAGACACTTTAATTCAAATATTCATCAAGTCGCCAATCTGATGTGTCCACTGTTGGAAATAAAACGCAGCGGAAGCGAAGTTGGGGAAAATTTTGATAAAAGCATTTTACATCCACGAGCACAAAACCTATTTAGGCATGCTAATTAATTAACTACAAAGATTAATATGCCATTTAAATACTACTTATTATTTAATAAATAATCTTGTTGGTAAATTCAATATCCTAATATAGATCAAAAGATCATAGGATATTTACTTCTTGAAGTGTAGTGGCTGCTTTCTTGATCTCTTCCTCAAAATCTTTTAGAGTATGATCCCGCCTTAATCCGGACGTTGTTCGGGCAATGAGCTACTGAATCTTACTTGGATTGCAGGGATGGATCGGCCGAAACTTCTACCTCCCACAACTCTCAATTTTCTTCTCTTCGAGTAATTCCGATTTGTAGCAAGAATTAAAGTGTTATCTCAATTTTTTTGAATCAAAGACAAATCAATATCCACAATTAAGACTAAGAAGAAGAAATCGAAACCCTTGTGTTGGATGATGTATATCGCGGCCGAACCCCTTCCTATAAGTCCTATTTATAGGCTTTGGACTACTCTTGGGATATTAAGGAGGGTTAGTGTTAAGACTCCCAGTGCAAGCCAACTTTCTATATTAAGCCCTTCATAATATGGTTGAGTTCACTGATATCAATCCAGTCCACTAAAGAACTAATATTGCAGTTCCAACCCAAATTCCAATTTACGAAATGAGGCTCCTTATTTAAATATATTATTTTCCGTGTTTAGGATATCGAATGTCCAGTAATAAATTTATGCTATTGACAGCTTTAATTAATATATTTTTTTATCCAATAGTAGTGCCACTCAAACTTTATTATTATATCGAAATTAAATCCACCTATAGGGTTTAATATAATAAATTTTATCGAGCTCCACAAGGGATATCATCAACCCGCATGAGTCGGGACACAATTTTTAGTTATAATAGTAATTGTCATATAAATAATATTATTGCCCAATATACGAAGTAAATTGAGCCAATCACTGTCTCTCATCCATGGTAAATCAAAGCAATAAATATTATAAATACACAATTAAATATTATATACTTAGAATTAAGAAATAATAATTATCCGAGATTTACGTTCTTCTTACAGTCAGTACATAAGACACTATCTCACTGCGATCCAGTTTAACGTATGCAAATACGCTAATGCATGCTAATAGTCAAGACCAACTAATTCAAGCATACATTTACAACCTTTCAAATAATTTGTCTAGTAATTATATAGGTTGTGAACTATTATATTATTTTATAAGGCAATGATAATCTGATCTTCCGTGTGACACCAACACACCACATCATCTACAATATAAAATAATTAGGCATTTCATTCGCATAACCATAACGTGAATAAATATGCAAAACATGTGATTAAATGTAATTAATATTCTAATAGGTAGTTATTGGGAAATAAAATAGTACAAGCATAAAGTATGCTTTGCATTATACAACCCGAACAATCTCCCACTTAAACTCAAAGTATGTTTTTAAGTATACTATTGTATTACATAGTCTATCATATCACCCACTTATACTCAAAGCAATGTTGTCGTACACCGTAATCCTATTACTTCCACATGCCTCTCCAAACTGTTGAGGGTAGGCATTTCGTGAAAGGATCAACAAGATTATCTTATGATGCAACTCTAGCTACACCCACATGTACTTCCTTTACGAAGTGTCGTATGATTTGGTACTTGCGGTTGATATGTTTACTTGCCTTATGTAATACCACCGGTATTTCATGCTTTATTACTTTGTATTGTGTGGATTTTTGTAATGTGACGTCATTTCTATTTATGTATTCCATTGAGTGATATACAATTGGGCGATGTGGATGTAACGGAGGTGACACGCATTGACGCCGTTGGACGATCGTCGGTGCGAATATGACGGTGGCCAACATCTTGTTCCCCGATAATTGTTTGATCGTTGTGGCTCTTCTTCAAGAGGTATGTTGGATAACTCCTCTCCTTGATTCGGATTTTGATATTGTTGTTGATGTTTTACTTCGTATGATGACAGTTATGCTGGTGTTGTTGTGATTCTTGAGGTTATGTGAATTGTACGTTAGAGAGTACGATGATATATGCCTTCGATTATGTTGTTTGACATGAACATGATTATGGAATCATGGTGTTCTTGGTGTTCTTGTTATATATCGCATCAAAGAGGGAATATGTGATAGTATATATAATAGTTGTTATTATAAAACATGGGTTTGATAATTAAAGACCAATATTATGTGATTGTAGTAGTTGATTTCATATGTTCTTGATAGAATTTGAATCCTGACAATAAGGATGAACCCAGAAAGGTTATGGTTAATATTAGAACATGATTATCAATGGTATTGAACTATTTGGATAGTTCGGATTGTCGATTATGTCAGTGGTAATAATTTAGTGTGAATTTACAAATATGAACAAGGAGGAATCTTGTTAATTCACCTAGGAGGTTGAATTCGGAATAGAGAATGTTATGTAATATAAGCTGATCGTTGATATGATTATCAGATTACTAAATCGTATTGTAGTTTATTGATTTGGGTTGTTTGGATTTGTGTTATTCGGATATTATGGATCCGTTGGACTTGTTGATCGATTATATTGATTGTTAATCATGGTTATCAAACTTGCGGCTTGTATCTTGGATATGAATTCGTATTTGTCGAGTCAGATTATTCGGTTTGGTATATTGATCGAGGTATTGTTGAACTGTTGAGTTTGATTGGTTGATTATATCGGTCGTTGGTTATTATTGAATGTGTGTTAATTGATTACTCCAATAGGGTGTGATAATTGATCGTTGATTATGACCGTTGTGTGCGGTTGAGGTTTAAGAGTTCGTAGATTGCTTTTGGTCGGGGCTGAGGAGCTCGCAGATGAAAGCAAGGGAGTTTGTAACGGCTTGTTCGTATCGGTATCGAGGCAAGTTATGCTTGCTCAGTTCATAATGTTTAATAAATGGTTTTGATTTCATTTAATTTACGATTCATATAGCAATGATATTATGAATATGAATTGTTAGAATGATGGTATGTATATTATGCTTTGACTGGGATAAATCATAATGTATATGATTTAAAGATGTCTAATGGAAGCGGAGATGTGAATTATCCTTGGTCTATTATATGAAATGTTGGATATCGAGGACAGTTTACCATGCCGATATTGATCTCGAGGTGATGGATTGTTGATAGTGATGAACTGTACTTCGTTCCGAACTATTCGTATAATTTTGCATTCGTTCAGGGATGTTGGTCGTGGAAAGGTTAGTGTCTCCGACCTTGAGGTAATTTAGTATTGCTGAATTATGATAATTATCCTGTTGCATTGTTGTATATGTGTGTGTTAATCTTTCATGTGATGAGTGTGCATTGTTGTTTGGTGTACTTTGTGATGTGCTCTTTCTTTGAACTGTAATTTGATGGGCCGATGTGTTGAGGGATAAGACCTAAATGGCACCCACGTGCCGGAGTATTCCTATGTAGATGATTTTGTGACCCTTGGTTGTGACCTTGGGGTATTTTGTGATTGCATGTAATCTGTTGAGGGATAAGACCAGAATATGGCACCCACCATCCCGAGTATTCCTGAGTAGATGCTTCCGTGACCGTTGGCTGCGGACTTGGGGTTTATGTGCTAATATTATATGCATTGTCGAGCATTCTGAGAATCGTTGTCTGACAGGAATACTACATTGTGGTCGTGTCGGTCCTTCATGATCGAGCTATCGTTGCTCACTTGGGAAATCTTCCAATTCTTATTGGATATGCGTTTCTTCAAGTTTCGTTGTCATGTTACGTCGTGACATATCTGGAGTCAGATACGTTCTGATCAGTCATGTGTAGGATTTTCAGGGCGGGCACGTGTAGCATATGTTGGTTTTGACCTCATATTGAACCGTGCACACGAGACATACTTCGTGAGACTTATTAGGTACGAGACCAGACGTGTATTCGGTCGATACCCATGGGAGGCTTGTACACGGACACATTTCCGGGTCGGGCGTATCGTGACGTCCATCTTGAGTCATATTAACTGGTCGTTCGCAGTCCATGTATGTTCGGATATGTTCGATAGCCGGGTTTGTCTTCGAGATCCCATATGAGTGATTTGTATATGTTTGGCGATTTTATTCTCTCGTATATCTGCCCCTGTCTGTAACACCCTCAAGATATTCGAGGTATATTACAGCGCCGTGAATCCCTATATGGGACCCACCAGGCTGAACAGCATCATACACATCGACTCACATAAACGACAAAACAACACCATGTCATAAAGACGCAAAACAGAATAATCCACCCGGTTCAATCCGGTCAAACATAACATCATCAATCAACACAAACATATAGGCAACAATACAATCCGGACAAACGAGAACTCTTAAGTACTCGAGTACTACTATTAGCTCAAAGACCACAAAAGATGAAAAGATAAAAGACACTAAGACGTCACTTGTGCACAATCGTCACGCACGGCCATCATCCATGTACTGGTCCAGTACCCGCTCGTCTCGATGAACCTGACCTGAAATTCATAAAACGAATTTCCCCAAAACGGGTCCCCAGAGGGGTTAGCAATTACGCTAGTACAAGTAACCAGATGAACAACTTACATCTTACACATATAGTAAATGCATGCAATATAGAAAACCGTTCGAAAGCACTTGATACGACATTTAATATTCCAATCGAAGAAGCTCCAATAAAAATCGACATCCACGACGATACAAATCCGCATGGCCATGCATCATTATATTTGGGAGAAAAGAATACACGGATTGGAGTTACGTTGTTAATCGGAACAGGAGTAACGTAAAACTCGACGACGGAATCGGTCCGAAAGCATGAAAAATCGGCCAAGGCATGCTTGAAAGGGACCTCATTTGTCTTCATATCTTTCACAAGATAGTGAAGATCTCCTCCTTCCCCACCTCCTTTGAAAATCGGCCAAGACAAAATAAAAGACCCCATCTTCATATCTTATCAAGATCCATGAAGATCATGTCCTAAATAAATCTCCCAAACCTCCCCACAAAATCGGCCGAAATCTCCCATGGATAAAGACTTTCATCAAGTCTTTTTTAACATGTCAAAGTCATACACACTACATTCCAAGATACTTGAAGATTGTCCAAAATCTTACCTTCCCCACACCACACTTCGGCCGAACATGAGGAAGATTGGTGGCTCGTTTTTTTCTTGTTGTTTTTGTATCATTATCCTTGTATACTACTATATATAGTAGTCCATTTGGTGATTGTAAGATATCTTAAAAGTAATAAACCTTGTATTTCCTTTGAAATATACGTTGAACGAGTTCAACAAACTTTAGTTATTGTTTCGACGCGTCTCGAGATTTTAACTTGATCAATTCTCAATAGGTCTTGGGAAAAGATTACCTTTATCGAGTTATAGGTCTAGTTCGATAAAACACACCAAACTCCGTATATCATACTACCTCACGGCCGAATCCCATTAAATTCGTCCATCCCCTTGTAATTTTGATCAAATATTGTGAACGTGATAATCTTCCGTTGTGTTTTATACGCATTACTTACGTAATTCGTATCATAAGTGGTACCAGAGCCATTTGCCTCACAGTTCTCGACGTTACTCAAGAAGATGGCATTCACCGATGAAGAAGTAGCACAACTACGTGACGTTCTTCGTGGCTTACCGGAGCCCAGAATCCAAGCACGACGAGGACATGACACCATGCATGCACCACGACATGCGGATGAATACAAGACCAGCGAACTTCCGGAGTTCGTAGGCGGCACCGATCCCGAGGTTTATTTGGAGTGGGAAAGAAAAATTGAACGAATGTTTGAGTTCAAGGATCTCAATGACGAGGTACGTTGCAAGTACGCGATTCTCAAACTTGGCAAGGGAGCTTCCCTTTGGTTTGAGCGAATGAAGACACAAAGAATTCGTGCCGGAAAAGAGAAGATACGTTCGTGGGATTCCCTAAAAAGGAAACTACGAAAAAGATATGTCCCGGCTACACACAAGTTAAGCTTGTATCGAAAAATTTCTGACCTCACGCAAGGAAAGATAAGTGTCGAGGAGTACATCGAGGAGTTTGAAAACTTATCCTTGATGGGAGAACTTGAAGAAAGCGAAGAATTGCGGATGTCCCGTTTCCTACGAGGTTTGAACAAAAATATTGCTAATTCCGTGGAACTCTACCCCTATTCCGACTTTGATACTTTATGCGGACTTTGCATAAAGTTGGAAAATCAAAACAAAACAAAACTCTCTAAACCCGAATTCCCACCCAAATACGGAAATACCAACTTTGGCGCGAGTTCTAGCTCGTTTCCAAAAACTGTCACCACAAGCCAACCCGTTACTACCATTCCAAAAACTCCTATCACACCAAAAGAAACAAGCCTATCTAAAGTCCGGTGTTTCAAATGTCAAGGATTTGGACACTATCAAAGTGCTTGTCCAAATCGGAGGATTGTGACGTTACGAGAAGCCATAGCCGCCCGAGAAGAATTACTAGCCGAAGAAGAAAAAATTGGAGACGTTTTTAACTTAGAAGCTGACGAAGAAGAAGAATGCGAGGCATACGATGCCCCGAACTATGACACGAACCTCGTCCTTCGCATGTTACAAACGAAGGCAGCCCCAAGTGACGAAGAACAACGAGACCAAATCTTCCACACGAAGTGTCGTGTCGGAGATAAATGGTGTAGCTTGATCATTGACGGTGGAAGTTGTACAAACGTGGCATCAAGCGAGATGGTCTCAAAACTCGGTTTGATCACCACGGCCCATCCTAAGCCGTATGCACTCCATTGGCTCGATGATGGAAACAAGGTGAAAGTATCAAGGCAAGTGAAGGTCGGACTCACCATGGGTTCGTATGGCGATGATATTACATGCGATGTACTACCGATGGACGCATGTCACGTGTTATTAGGAAGACCTTGGTTATTTGATCGGGACGTACTACATCGAGGGAGGAGTAACGAGTATGAGTTACGTGACAAAGGTAAAAAAATTGTTCTTAAACCTATGTCACCTCAAGCTATCCGGACGATGAGTTCGAAAAAAGTCGAAGGACCGAAACTTACGATGTTTGCAAACGAGAAAGAAGTCGAACACGCCATTGACGATGGCGAACGTGTTTATTTGATGATGATCAAAGAGGTCCGAAATCTTGCCACCAAATCGCACCATGAGGAAGAGATAGATGCACTATTACACGAGTTTTCGGACGTATTCCCCGAAGACTTGCCGGTAGGATTACCACCTATCCGCGAAATTGAACACCAGATTGATCTTATACCGGGAGCTCCATTACCGAACAAAGCGGCATATCGTTGTAATCTCGAAGAAACCAAAGAGCTACAACGTCAAATTGATGAACTCATGAATCACGGATATGTCCGAGAAAGTTTAAGTCTGTGTGCGGTTCCAGTTCTACTTGTACCAAAAAAAGACGGATCATGGCGAATGTGTATTGACAGTAGAGCCGTAAATAACATCACCGTCAAGTATCGGTTCCCCATCCCGAGACTAGACGACATGCTGGACGAGTTACATGGCTCGGTTATATTTTCCAAAGTTGATTTACGGAGCGGATACCATCAAATCCGCATGCGAGAGGGAGACGAATGGAAAACGGCGTTTAAAACAAAGAATGGACTTTACGAATGGGTTGTGATGCCATTCGGCCTCACCAACGCCCCGAGCACTTTTATGAGGTTGATGAACGAGGTTCTCAAACCTTTCTTGGGAAAGTTTGTTGTCGTATACTTAGACGACATCTTGATCTACAGTCGATCCTTAGAGGAACATCTCGAACATTTGCGGCACGTATTTGAGACGCTAAGGGAACAGAAACTTTATGGAAAGCGGGAGAAGTGTACTTTCCTAGTCGAGAGTCTTGTCTTTCTCGGCTATGTTGTTTCAAAAGACGGAGTTTCAGTCGACCAAGAAAAGATCGCGGCAATCAAGTCATGGCCGACCCCAAAGACAATCACGGAGGTACGATCATTTCATGGCCTCGCTTCTTTTTACCGACGATTCATACGGGACTTTAGCACCATCTCCAGCCCGATCACGGAATGTCTAAAAAAAGGAACCTTTGCATGGAACGAGGCGGCCCAAAAGGCTTTTGAAAAATTAAAAGGAAAGTTATGTGAAGCGCCGATTTTGACGTTACCCGATTTTTCACAACCGTTTGAGGTGGAATGCGACGCTAGTGGAGTTGGAATCGGGGCAGTACTTATTCAAAGAGGCCATCCCATTGCCTATTTTTCGGAGAAATTAAGTGGCGCCCGAGTAAATTATTGTACTTACGACAAGGAGTTCTATGCTATCGTAAGAGCACTCGATCATTGGAGTCATTATCTACGTTCGAAACATTTCGTGCTGCACTCGGATCACGAGTCGTTGAAATACATCAACGGACAAAGTAAGCTAAGCCCGAGGCATGCAAAATGGGTGGAATTTTTACAATCTTTTCACTTTTCATCCAAGTACAAAGACGGGAAGAGTAATATAGTGGCGGATGCACTATCAAGACGGTATGCCTTACTGTCGATGCTAGATGTTCGTTTGTTGGGATTCGAGACTTTGAAAGATCATTACAGCGACGATTTAGACTTCGGGGAAATTTTTAACCGTTGTAAAACAGCCCCGTACGAGGAATTTGTGTTACAGGATGGCTTTCTCTTCAAGGGGAATAAATTATGTGTGCCGAGACATACAATCCGGGAATTGCTAGTTCGGGAGGCGCACGGAGGAGGGCTAGCCGGTCATTTCAGCTCGACCAAGACTGTAGAGGTGCTAAAAGAACATTTCTTTTGGCCAAAGATGTATGGTGACGTAAGCACAATCGTGAGCAAATGCGTCACTTATCACATGATGAAAAGTTCGTTCAAGTCGAGTACATACATGCCGTTGCCAATACCGTTACGACCGTGGGAGGATGTCTCGATGGATTTTATTGTGGCTTTACCTCGTACTCAACGAGGCAAAGACTCGATCATGGTGGTCGTCGAATCGCTTTTCGAAAATGGCTCACTTTATAGCATGCCACAAAACCGATGATGCAAGCAATGTGGCGGACTTGTACTTCCGGGAAGTAGTTCGTTTACACGGAGTTCCAAAAACTATCGTGTCGGATCGAGATTCCAAATTTCTGAGTTACTTCTGGAATACTTTATGGAGAAAAGTGGGTACTAAACTCCTATTCAGTACTTCACATCACCCACAAACAGATGGACAGACCGAGGTAACTAATCGAACCTTGGGAGCATTATTGCGAGGATTGGTAAATAAAACACAGAAGGATTGGGACGTTAAACTAGCTCATGCGGAATTCGCATACAACCGATCACCCGGTTATGCCACGGCCCATTCACCTTTTGAAGCAGTATACGGATTAAATCCGCACTTGCCATTAGACTTGATTCCCTTGCCGAGCAACGAGTTGGTTCACAAAGACGCCGAAGCAAAACTCAAATCAATGGTAAAGTTACATGAAAAGATACGGGAACGGATTAAAGAAGTAAATGAAATATACAAACGGAAGTCGAACAAAAATAAAAAAGCGAGATTATTTGATGTTGGCGACTTAGTTTGGATACATTTGAGAAAAGAAAGATTCCCAAGCAAACGGAAGAACAAATTGATGCCGAGAGCCGAAGGTCCGTACAAAATTGTGGAAAAAGTGAACGACAACGCATACAAAGTCGAACTTCCGGGCGAATACGGAGTACACGCGACATTCAACGTAGGTGATCTCTCGCCCTACCTTGACGACGATGGCATTACGGAATTGAGGTCAATTCCTTTCAAAGAAGGAGGGAATGATACGACATTTAATATTCCAATCGAAGAAGCTCCAATAAAAATCGACATCCACGACGATACAAATCCGCATGGCCATGCATCATTATATTTGGGAGAAAAGAATACGCGGATTGGAGTTACGTTGTTAATCGGAACAGGAGTAACGTAAAACTCGACGATGGAATCGGTCCGAAAGCATGAAAAATCGGCCAAGGCATGCTTGAAAGGGACCTCATTTGTCTTCATATCTTTCACAAGATAGTGAAGATCTCCTCCTTCCCCACCTCCTTTGAAAATCGGCCAAGACAAAATAAAAGACCCCATCTTCATATCTTATCAAGATCCATGAAGATCATGTCCTAAATAAATCTCCCAAACCTCCCCACAAAATCGGCCGAAATCTCCCATGGATAAAGACTTTCATCAAGTCTTTTTCAACATGTCAAAGTCATACACACTACATTCCAAGATACTTGAAGATTGTCCAAAATCTTGCCTTCCCCACACCACACTTCGGCCGAACATGAGGAAGATTGGTGGCTCGTTTTTTTCTTGTTGTTTTTGTATCATTATCCTTGTATACTACTATATATAGTAGTCCATTTGGTGATTGTAAGATATCTTGAAAGTAATAAACCTTGTATTTCCTTTGAAATATACGTTGAACGAGTTCAACAAACTTTAGTTATTGTTTCGACGCGTCTCGAGATTTTAACTTGATCAATTCTCAATAGGTCTTGGGAAAAGATTACCTTTATCGAGTTATAGGTCTAGTTCGATAAAACACACCAAACTCCGTATATCATACTACCTCACGGCCGAATCCCATTAAATTCGTCCATCCCCTTGTAATTTTGATCAAATATTGTGAACGTGATAATCTTCCGTTGTGTTTTATACGCATTACTTACGTAATTCGTATCAGCACTCATTTCCGGAAATGCCAATATCAAATCACATTTGTAAAATTCACCACAATTAACCGTCGATCCACACCTCCGTGGACCCCTACCGAGACCCCGTCGGATCTAACCCGTAGTGGTTAAAAGCAAAGCTCGTCGATCCACACCTCCGTGGACCCCTACCGAGACCCCGTCGGGTCTAACCCGTAGTGAGCATACACACACACACACACAATTTCTCATACACTACTACTATGTCAAGATTGTAAGTTCATAAGGATACTTGCCTCGATTAAATAGACGATGACACGAACGGAACGGAAGAATCAAGCACAACCGTGAGGAACCGACGAATGAACCTAACGATTCGAATAACACAATTACAACCACTCCTAAACGATTAAGGAAATGGAATACACCCGAAAACCCGCCTACGATTCATGTATATTCATACAAAAATAACAACGAGGGCGGACCACAACCAAACCCTCTCGATTTCGCAAAACCATGAAAATATACCATGAATCCGTAGGAAAACTAATTATACCAACAAGATTAATCATATTCATCATGAATCCACCAACAAAACGGAACGAATCGGAAGGAAATCCCAAAACCCCCAAATTATCCAAAAGTAGGGTTCTAAGAGATTTACCGTGGATTAGGACGAAAGATTCGTGTTGTTGTTGATATAATACTCCAAGAACTCAAGAAGGATGTTGGATGAGATGATTGGAGGAAGAAATCGCCAAGAGAATCGCTTCGGGATCGCCTTCGCCGCGGAGAGAGGAAGAAATGAGGATTTATGATTATCTCGGTCAACTCCCTGGTTTATATAGCCAGGGAGTGTTAGCGCACGCTAAAACCTCAAGGTTAGCGTGCGCTAACGGGATAAGATTCCAAACCCTACCGTTAGCGTCCCAGTCCAGTAGCTAGGTAATTGGCCGTTAGCGTGCGCTACTCGATACGTAGCGTGCGCTAATAACTTCTCGGTAGCGTGCGCTATCGACCAATAGCGTGCGCTACCTGGACATCAGTCGAGTCCAGTAGCCAAATGCCCAAAACTCACCTGACCCGTTAGCGTGCGCTACCATACAAGCGTAGCGTGCGCTAACTAGCATCTGATTGAGTTCAGTAGTAAACTGTCCAGTACTGGACAGTCACGCTAGCGCGCGCTACTGAACAACTTAACGTGCGCTAGTCTCCCGACATTAGCGTGCGCTAATCCGATAGTCCAGAGGCCTGGGAGTTGAACTGCCACCCCCAGGGTTCACTCGCTAGCGCGCGCTACGAAGTAAACGTAGAGTGCGCTACAAAGAGACTTCTAGCGCGCGCTATGCATAAAAATTAGTGTGCGCTAGGTACATAACATAAACGGTCCAGTACACCAGAATACGAACGAAACATCAAACGGAACACCTCAAAACGCATCATAGCATAGAATAGATCCACGGCAACCCCGAAACGGCGGTTCCGCACATCAATTACGAGAATCAGATCAAAAGATGACGAAAAAGTTACACTGAAGGATACACGAGGGTCACTACAATCGAGAATTACACCGGAAATACAATTACAAGGGAAAGAAAAATGCGGATATTACATTCTACCCCTCTAAAAATAAGTTTCGTCCCGAAACTTAAGAAACAAACAACTCGGGGTACCTAGCACGCATGCTATCCTCGGTTTCCCAAGTTGCCTCCTCGACACCGTGTCTCGACCACTGCACCTTGACCAAAGGTATGGTCTTATGCCTCAATCGTTTCTCACGATGCTCCAAAATCTTCAAAGGGCGCTCTTCAAAAGTAACATCCTCGGCGACATCAATCTCACCATAATCGATGATGTGACTAGGATCCGGGACATATTTCCTCAACTGGGAAACATGAAAAACGTTATGAACATGACTCAAGGCCGGAGGTAACGCCAAACGGTATGCCAACCCACCTACTCGCTCGAGGATCTCAAAGGGGCCGATAAATCTCAGACTCAACTTCCCTTTCTTCCCGAAACGAAAAACTCCCTTCGTCGGCGACACCTTTAGCAAAACGTGGTCTCCCACCTCGAATTCCAAAGGTCGACGACGGACGTCGGCATACGACTTCTGTCGACTCTGAGCAGTCAACATCCGTTCCCGAATTACTTCTATCTTCCGCCTCGTCTCTAAAATGACATTCGGCTCGGTCCCGACCAAATCGGACGCCTCATTCCAACAAATCAGAGATCGGCATCGCCGTCCATAAAGTGCCTCATACGGCGCCATCCGAATCGACGCGTGCCAACTATTGTTGTACGTGAATTTGATCAATGGCAAATGCTCCTCCCAGTCTCTACTCCAATCGAGAGCACAAGCACGCAACAAATCCTCGAACGTCTGGATAGTGCGTTCCGACTGTCCATCTGACTGGGGATGAAAAGAGGTACTCAAATGTAGACGGGTACCCAACGCCTTATGCACCGCCTGCCAGAAGTGCGATACAAAACGGCCGTCACGATCCGAAACAATAGACTTCGGAGTACCGTGAAGTCTCACAATCTGCGCGATAAACACACGAGCTAACTTCTCCGGGCCCCAAGTGTCCTTGATGCCCAGAAAATGTGCCGACTTGGTCAGACGATCAACAATCACCCATACAATATTCATGCCCGACCTCGATCTCGGCAAACTCGTAACGAAGTCCATCGATATATCTTCCCATTTCCATTCCGGAACGGGAAGTGACTGTAATAACCCAGCCGGTCGCTGATGCTCGATTTTGACCTGCTGACAAGTCAAATATCTCGCTACAAACTGTGCTACCTCCTCCTTCATATCATTCCACCAGAAATTTCTTCTCAGGTCCTTGTACAATATTCATGCCCGACCTCGATCTCGGCAAACTCGTAACGAAGTCCATCGATATATCTTCCCATTTCCATTCCGGAATGGGAAGTGATCAGAATAACTTGATGGTCGATGCTCGATTTTGACCTGCTGACAAGTCAAATATCTCGCTACAAACTGTGCTACCTCCTCCTTCATATCATTCCACCAGAAATTTCTTCTCAGGTCCTTGTACAATATTCATGCCCGACCTCGATCTCGGCAAACTCGTAACGAAGTCCATCGATATATCTTCCCATTTCCATTCCGGAACGGGAAGTGACTGTAATAACCCAGCCTGTCGCTGATGCTCGATTTTGACCTGCTGACAAGTCAAATATCTCGCTACAAACTGTGCGACCTCCTCCTTCATATCATTCCACCAGAAATTTCTTCTCAGGTCCTTGTACATCTTACTTGAACCAGGATGAACGGAATAAGGTGTAGCATGGGCCTCCCGTAAAATACTCTGTCTCAACTCTGAGTCGTTCGGCACACAAAGCCGACTCTGGAATCTCAAAATACCATCCTCGTGAATCACAAACCCAGGAGACTTTCCTTTAAGAACGTTCTCTCGGATTTGAGTAATCATCGGATCCTCTGACTGCTTCAGCTTAATTTCATCGATCAAAGATGACGAAATCTCTAAAGCACAAAGTTGCCCGACGGCTCCAGGCAATAAGACATCAACATCTGACTCGATCAAAGCCCTCCGAAACTCAGACTGAGATGTAATGATCTCGAGCATTCGCAACGCCACCGGCTTCCGACTCAAGGCGTCAGCCACGACGTTCGCCTTGCCCGGATGATAAAGGATTTCAAGGTCATAATCCTTAATCAGCTCTAACCACCTCCTCTGCCTCATATTCAACTCTCGCTGAGTAAATATGTATTTCAGACTTTTATGATCGGTAAAAATCTGACATGCAGAGCCGAAAAGATAGTGACGCCAAATCTTGAGCGCAAAAACAACTGCCGCTAACTCTAAATCATGAGTAGGGTAGTTAAGCTCGTACGGCCTCAACTGTCTCGATGCATAAGCAATGGTCTTGCCGTGCTGCATCAATACGCACCCAAGACCCTGACCCGAAGCATCGCTATAAACGGCAAAACCCTCGTTGCCACATGGCAACGCCAAAACTGGGGCTGAAGTCAAACGCTTCTTCAGTTCCTCAAAACTCGACTGCCTCTCGTCATTCCAGACGAACTTCTCGGATTTCTGGAGCAACTGCGTAAGTGGCCGAGCCAGTTTCGAGAAACCCTCAACGAACCTACGGTAGTAGCCAGCCAAACCCAAGAAACTACGAAGCTCCTTCACATTCTTGGGCGGTGCCCAATCCAACACTGCCTCGATCTTCTGCGGATCCACACGAACCCCATCGGATGAAATCACGTGACCTAAAAACATCACTTCCTTCAGCCAGAACTCACATTTCGAGAACTTTGCATAAAGTTGCTCGGTCCTCAAAATGTCTAATACTACCCGCAAATGATGGGCATGCTCTTCCTCATTCCTCGAATAAATAAGAATATCGTCAATAAAGACGACGACGCACTTATCCAAATACTCGATAAAAACTTTGTTCATCAACTGCATGAACACCGCCGGCGCATTCGTTAACCCGAAAGGCATAACCACGAACTCATAATGTCCGTATCTCGTCCGAAAAGCTGTTTTCGGCACATCGGATTCTCTCACCCGGAGCTGATAGTACCCCGATTTCAAATCAATCTTCGAGAATACCGTAGCTCCCTGCAACTGGTCGAACAAGTCATCAATTCTCGGCAAAGGATACTTGTTCTTGATGGTCACCTTGTTTAGTTCACGATAGTCGATACACAAACGTAGTGAGCCATCCTTCTTCCGCACAAACAGGACCGGTGCGCCCCAAGCTGAGGCACTCGGTCGAACATACCCCGACTCAAGAAGCTCACTCAACTGCTTCTTCAACTCTGCCATCTCTGAAGGTGCCATGCGATACGGCGCCTTCGAAATCGGAGCCGCGCCCGGCTCTAACTCTATAGCAAACTCAACCTCACGATCCGGTGGTAATCCCGGTAACTCATCAGGAAATACTTCCGGAAACTCATTAACGACTGGAATCGACGAAAGCTTGACTCCACCATCCTCCGCCTTCAAGGCATAGCACCAATAACCAGTACACCCCTTTCGCAGGAGACTCATCGCCTTCAAGGCATTAATGACGAATTTCTGATTTCCCCTCCTTCGCCCCGCGAAGGAGTGCTCGGTGCCATCCTCGGCTAACATGGTGATGATCCTCGTGCGGTAGTTCATGATTGCGCCATGCCGCTCGAGCCAATCATCCCCGAGAATCAAATCCTCACCCTCAATATCCACAACAATAAGATTAGAGGTCCAAGTCCTCTCACAAATAAGTCTGACCTGAGTCTAGAACCTCCTGATCACCAACGATCCTATCACCGCTAGGAAGCTTAACGATGAAGGGTTCACAAGGCATCAAACAGTCGAGACTCAAACGGCGCACACAATCCAAAGATATGAACGAGTGCGTAGCACCGGAATCGAAAAGCACACTGACAGGATGAGAAAGAATATAAACGGTACCTGTCGCCACGGTAGCCGTTGGGTCATCGGCTTTCCGCATCTCATAGACACGCGGGTGGTGAGCCGACACTGGAAGCTCCCCTTAGAGGGCTGACCACGACCTCTCCCCGACTAGCACTCGGCGGAGATTGAGGAGCAAGCGATCTCGATTCACACTTGGTTCCCTAGGCTGGAATGGAAGCCGGGCACCAAGAATTTTCTCCCTCTCGGCCTGAGCGGCCTTGTGGCCCGGCTGGCCACACTGATTACACGTCAGCAAAGGGCTCAAACAAGTACGACTGATGTGGCCTGTACGACCACAATTGAAACACTTCACATCACGAAAAGGAGCACTGGTAGTTCCACGAGGACCCCCAGCGGAACGAGCTGGACCACCGCCGGCGGGGAAGTTAGCAGATTGGGATCTCTGCTGACCCCCACTCTTGTGGCCCGAAAAGTTCCCAGCGGACTTCTGCTTCTTACTCTCGCGGGTCGCCTCACTCGCCGTCACAGACATATCATAAGCAAGGGCCCTGCTCTGGTAATCTTTCAATGTAGTGCATACGAGCCCCGACATATAGTCCCGAATCGGCAACTTCATCCGTCTGGAGAAATGGAAAATTTTGTCACTCTCCTCGACAACTTGGGTCTTCACATAACCCAACTCCTTGTTAAAATCAGCAATAGCTTGAGCTACGGGGATATCCCGCGGTTGAGCATCATAAAAAGCATGTACCCGAGCACGTGCGATCGCCACGGGCAATATTCAGTCTCCATCAACTCTTGAAACTCAGCCCACGAAGCAGCATGGTCTTTGGGCCCAACGGCCTCCCACCAGTCCGTAGCGTCCCCTGTGAGAAAGTATTGAGCAATAGGGACTTTACGGTCCTCGGGACAGTTAGTGGCAACGAAGACCTTAGATATCTCCTTGATCCACCCTTCCCAGCCAATCGGGTCTGAAGCTCCCGAAAACTGAGGAGTATGCATCTTGATGACATCTTGGAGCCAACGGTCCTCTCCGCCCCGATTAGCATAGGCCTGATCCGGGTTCTGAACCGCCTGGGCTATCGCCGCCATTTGATTCACCATTTGCTGCATAACGGCCGCAATACCAAGATCGGCACGCTCCTGGGAAGAAGCATGGCTATGACGGTCGCCCGTCGCCGGCTCAGAAGCGTGACGTGGCCACCCCACCGGCTGCCCCACGTCCCCGGCCGCGTCCACGACCACGACCGCGACCACGACCTCTTCCAGCATCCATATTGGAGTTAAATAAGTAGCAAAAGCCATACGAGGGTCAGTACAAGAAAAGAACAATCACAAGTCGAGAATCAAGGGTACGATACAAGGAATTAATGAACAGAGGAAGGAAAACTTACGGACCCGGTAGTATCTGGAATCATGGCGTGACGATGATGTGCAAAACAAAACACCACAAGACCCAATAAACCGACAAGCCTAGGTATCCATAAACCTAGAGCTCTGATACCATTTTCTGTAACACCCTCAAGATATTCGAGGTATATTACAGCGCCGTGAATCCCTATATGGGACCCACCAGGCTGAACAGCATCATACACATCGACTCACATAAACGACAAAACAACACCATGTCATAAAGACGCAAAACTGAATAATCCACCCGGTTCAATCCGGCCAAACATAACATCATCAATCAACACAAACATATAGGCAACAATACAATCCGACAAACGAGAACTCTTAAGTACTCGAGTACTACTATTAGCTCAAAGACCACAAAAGATGAAAAGATAAAAGACACTAAGACGTCACTTGTGCACAATCGTCACGCACGGCCATCATCCATGTCTTGGTCCAAGACCCGCTGTCTCGATGAACCCGACCAAATTCATAAAACGAATTTCCCCAAAACGGGTCCCCAGAGGGGTTAGCAATTACGCTAGTACAAGTAACCAGATGAACAACTTACATCTTACACATATAGTAAATGCATGCAATAAAGAAAACCGTTCGAAAGCACTCATTTCCGGAAATGCCAATATCAAATCACATTTGTAAAATTCACCACAATTAACCGTCGATCCACACCTCCATGGACCCCTACCGAGACCCCATCGGATCTAACCCGTAGTGGTTAAAAGCAAAGCTCGTCGATCCACACCTCCGTGGACCCCTACCGAGACCCCGTCGGATCTAACCTGTAGTGGTTAAAAGCAAAGCTCGTCGATCCACACCTCCGTGGACCCCTACCGAGACCCCGTCGGGTCTAACCCGTAGTGAGCATACACACACACACACACACAATTTCTCATACACTACTACTATGTCAAGATTGTAAGTTCATAAGGATACTTGCCTCGATTAAATAGACGATGACACGAACGGAACGGAAGAATCAAGCACAACCGTGAGGAACCGACGAATGAACCTAACGATTCGAATAACACAATTACAACCACTCCTAAACGATTAAGGAAATGGAATACACCCGAAAACCCGCCTACGATTCATGTATATTCATACAAAAATAACAACGAGGGCGGACCACAACCAAACCCTCTCGATTTCGCAAAACCATGAAAATATACCATGAATCCGTAGGAAAACTAATTATACCAACAAGATTAATCATATTCATCATGAATCCACCAACAAAACGGAACGAATCGGAAGGAAATCCCAAAACCCCCAAATTATCCAAAAGTAGGGTTCTAAGAGATTTACCGTGGATTAGGACGAAAGATTCGTGTTGTTGTTGATATAATACTCCAAGCACTCAAGAAGGATGTTGGATGAGATGATTGGAGGAAGAAATCGCCAAGAGAATCGCTTCGGGATCGCCTTCGCCGTGGAGAGAGGAAGAAATGAGGATTTATGATTATCTCGGTCAACTCCCTGGTTTATATAGCCAGGGAGTGTTAGCGCACGCTAAAACCTCAAGGTTAGCGTGCGCTAACGGGATAAGATTCCAAGCCCTACAGTTAGCGTCCCAGTCCAGTAGCCAGGTAATTGGCCGTTAGCGTGCGCTACTCGATACGTAGCGTGCGCTAATAACTTCTCGGTAGCGTGCGCTATCGACCAATAGCGTGCGCTACCTGGACATCAGTCGAGTCCAGTAGCCAAATGCCCAAAACTCACCTGACCCGTTAGCGTGCGCTACCATACAAGCGTAGCATGCGCTAACTAGCATCTGATTGAGTTCAGTAGTAAACTGTCCAGTACTGGACGTTACGCTAGCGCGCGCTACTGAACAACTTAACGTGCGCTAGTCTCCCGACATTAGCGTGCGCTAGACAAGATAGCGTGCGCTAATCCGATAGTCCAGAGGCCTGGGAATTGAACTGCCACCCCCAGGGTTCACTCGCTAGCGCGCGCTACGATGTAAACGTAGCGTGCGCTACAAAGAGACTTCTAGCGCGCGCTATGCAGAAAAATTAGCGTGCGCTAGGTACAGAACATAAACGGTCCAGTACACAGAATACGAACGAAACATCAAACGGAACACCTCAAAACGCATCATAGCATAGAATAGATCCACGGAAACCCCGAAACGGCGGTTCCGCACATCAATTACGAGAATCAGATCAAAAGATGACGTAAAAGTTACACTGAAGGATACACGAGGGTCACTACAATCGAGAATTACACCGGAAATACAATTACAAGGGAAAGAAAAATGCGGATATTACACTGTCGTCCTTTATTGATCTTGTTGGAGTTTGCCATATCGTTGGTATTCTTGTTTGTTATCGAACTTTATTGATCTTGTTGGAGTTTACCATATCGTCGTTATTCTCGTTGGTTATCGAAATTTATTGATCTGGTTGGAGTTTACCATATCGTTGGAATTCTCGTTCGTTATCGAACTCTATTGATCTCGTTTGGAGTTTACCATGTCGTTGGTACTCTTGGTCGTGTTGATCCTTTATTGATCCTGTTTGGGGTTTACCTTATCATTGGTATTCTTGGGCGTCGTTGATCCTTTATTGATGCTGTTTGGAGTTTACCTTATCGTTGGTATTCTCGGTCGTTGTTGATCCTTTATTGATGTTTTTCGGTCGTTGATCCTTTATTGGTTTTGTGGGAGTTTACCTTATCGCTGGTATTCTGAGTCGTGTCGATCCTTTATTTGATCTTGATGGAGTTTACCACATCGATGGCATTCTCATTCGTGGTTGGTCCTTTGGTGATCTTGTGTGGTGTTAACATATTCCCGTTTGACGCATTGGTTGTTTATCATTAATGCTTAAGTGAGCATTCACACTTTGTATTGTTACCCGGGACTCGTCATTGTCTCGAGACAGTTGATCTACAAATGTATTGTGTATTAGCGGTTCTATCATATTGAGATTCGATTGTGCGACCCAGCGGACAGAATTGGAGAGGGATGGATTATTCTATATTGAAAATATATTTATGTTTTGAGAATATTGGCATTGTTTCAATACAGTACAGATGGTTATATTTCAATTCATCCATCACTTGAGAATGCGGAGTGTGGATTGAGATAAAGGTTGATTTGATAAGAGTTACCACGAATTGGTAAGGTTGCTACGGTAGGAGTATATGGGGAGTATTCTTACCTTGTAGATATATTGATATGTAATTGTTTATGTTGATGTGATCGTTATCATTGTTGAGTATTGTGGTTAACCCCGTCGTGGGCTTTATCTTTTAGGTACTCGGAGATCGAGCTAGTAGCGGTCGTGAAGGGGTGAGCTTCCCGGGTGATACTGGCTATGGCATGGTTATTCGGGATTCGAGTATTTCTTTCTGGTCGTTATGGTTCTGCTACAAATGTATTTCATTATGATATATCCGTTGCATGTGTATCTTTAAATGGCTTTCGGGATTTTACTGGTTCGTGTATACTTTCAAAATGCCACTTTGTGTAACTCTGTCTTGTACTTCAAATTGTATTTTATGACGGTATTTGGGATCTATGTTTTGAAAAATATTTGAGTTTTTAAAATATCACCGTCTTCGCCTCTTTGGCGTGTTTGTAACGATTTTGAAAATGATTTTTAGCCTTGTGGGTTCCGGCGTAGGGCCCACGACGCTGTAATATCCCTGGTTGGCTTTAGGGGTGTTACAGAAGATGGTATCAGAGCTTGGGTTTCGTAAAACCCGGGCATGTGTGTTGTGTGGCTCTACCAGTATGGTAGTAGCGCGGCTTTTGAAAATGATTTTCTGACTTTTGAGTCAAACCGATTTTTGGAGGTTCCAAAATTTTGTGATATTTTCAAATTGCTATAATTACGATATTCATGTATGTTGTTATTGTGCTGATACTTTGTATGGGAGTTGTATGCTAGTATCACGGGAGATCATCGACTTCACGGACATGTAAGTATGTTCTTTCAGTTATTTGGTTTTGATGATAATTATTCGAGCATGGTGGCATGATTTTAAGATATTTCGGGATTGAGATATTGATTATGACAGGATGTTAAGTTCGAGTATGAAACTTATTTAAGTGGGAAGATATGTAATATCCTAGAATTTCGCTACGAATTTTTCGCATTGTTTTATCTGAGTTGTACTGTACAGAGTGGGACCGATGCAGTATGGATGAATAATTTTGGGAACTGTGACAGTTGTACCAGTTTATCTATCGAGGTTATTTTTAATTCTAGGATATTACACGATTGATATGTCCTTTGATATGTCCTTCCACGAATCGACGATAATATCCAGCAAGTCTTAAGAAACTTCGGACTTCTTTCATGTTCCTTGGAGGCTTCCAATCCATAATTGCTTCAATCTTCGGAGGATCTACTCGGACTCCTTTAGCTGATACCACATGCCTGAGGAACATTACTTCCTTCAGCCAGAATTCACACTTAGAAAGTTTGGCGTACAATTGCTCGCTTCTCAAAAGTTCTAATACAATCCGCAAATGCTGCGCATGTTCTTCCGGGCTTTTAGAATACACCAAAATGTCATCAATGAATACTACCACAAATTAATCCAAATATTCGATGAACACTCAGTTCATCAATTGCATGAATACAACAGGTGCATTAGTGAGACCAAAAGGCATCACTACACACTCATAGTGTCCGTAGCGAGTTCTGAATGCTGACTTTGGAACATCAGATTCCTTAATCCTCAGCTGATGGTATCCTGATCTCAGATCGATTTTAGAAAATACTGTTGCTCCTTGCAACTGTTCAAATAAATCATCAATCCATGGCAACGGATATTTGTTCTTAATCGTCATCTTGTTCAGCTCTCGATAGTCGATACACATTCGGAGCGATCCATCCTTCTTTCGGACAAAAAGAACTGGTGCTCCCCAGGGCGAAACGCTTGGCTGGATATAGCCTTTGTCCAGTAACTCCTCCAGCTGCTCTTTCAGTTCATACATCTCAGTAGGTGCCATACGATACGGCGCCTTAGAAATTGGTGTAGCTCCGGGTTCCAGCTCAAGGGTGAATTCTACATCCCGTCGTGGAGGTAGTCCAGGTAACTCATTAGGAAATACATCTGGAAATTTGTTAACAACAGGAATGGATGAAAGTTCCACAATTTCGTCTTCTTTCTTCATTGCATAGCACCAGTATCCGGTGCAGCCATGTTTCAACAATTTGACAGCTTTCATCGCCTTGATCAACTTTCCTGAGCTTCCTGGTTTCCATCCTTCAAACAGTACTTCGGAGCCATCGTCAGCGATCAGCGAAATATTACTCCTTTGGTAGTTTACAATAGCTCCATATTGATTAAGGCAATCGTCTTCGAGTATCAGATCGTCTCCTTGCATTTCTATCACAATCAGATTTGATAGCCACTCCCTGCCCCCAAATGATACAGGGAAGTCTCTAGTCTCTAAGTTCCCAACAATCCTCTCTCTACTCGGTAAACAAACAACATAAGGTTGACAAGTATGAAAACCAGAAATATTCAAACGATTTACACAAGACAAGGATATAAAAGAATGCGTAGCTCCTGTATCGAATAAGATGCTAACTGGCTGGGAAAGGATCTAGATAGTACCTGATGCGACAGCAGCATCATGATCGTTTGTCCTCCTCATCTCGTATAGACGTGGGGGAACAGATCCGACACTCGATGTCCCCTTTCGGTCCCATTGTCCTCTGCCTCGTCCGCGGCCAAAATTCTCAGGCATCTGAACACTTTGCTGCGTCTGTTGGATACTAGCTTCCTTCTGAACTGGCTGCGATGAACGGGTTCCATTATACTTGGTGGCATCCTTGCAAAACGTTGCACGGTGCCCTTTTTGTCCGCAATCAAAACATGTAACTGGAGTACGCAAACAATCACGCCAAAGGTGACCTGGGCGACCACAGTTAAAGCACCTCTTAGCTGTATCCGTCGTGGCCAACATTGTTCCAAAATTCTTTCCACTCTTAGATGGGTGCGGAGGTTTCTTGAAAGAATGAAAGGATGATTGGGCTTTGCGAGGCCCGCTGTTCTTGTGCTCTGTAAAAGTACCAGAGACTTTCTGCTTCTTCGACTCCGTAAATTTTTCCATTACTGCTTCCTTTATTTCGTACGCCAATGCCTTATCCTGGTATTCGCGGAGAGTGGTACATTCAAAACTGGACATGTACCTCTGGATTTCTGGTTTCATCCTCAAATCAAAATGAATCATCATCTCTGCATCTGTTCTGACCAGATGTCGAACAAATGCTAGCTGCTGGTTAAACGTCTTAATTGTTTCGGATACGGGTTCGTCTGATGGCTGAGCGGAGAAAAACTCCCGAACTTCGGCTTCCCTCACAGGACGAGGGCAGTACTGAGCTTCCATCATCATTTTAAATTCTATCCAATCAGCATCATGATCTGCAGGTCGGATAGCTTCCCACCACTCGGATGCTTTCCCTATCAGAAAGTACCGAGCAATAGGAGCTCTCCTGTCATCTGGGCAATTAATTCCAGCAAAAATTTTCTCCAATTCCTTCAACCAATGATCCCAAGTGGGAGTCTCGGAAAAGCCGTCAAATTTGGGTGGTTGCATCTTCGCTACCTCTTGCAACCATCGGTCACCTCGATTTCCCATTTCTGGGATCCTTTGATGTCCATCTCCCTGCTGAAATCCCACCGCCAACTGCATTCGGTCCACGACCTGAGCGAACTGAGTCATCTGGTTCACCACTTGACAAAGGATTTATGGTACAGCAGGTTCCGGTTCGTTATTGATTGATCGTTGCGGCTCGCCTGAGCTATGACTGGCCTGATTAGAAGGCAACACTTCCCTTTCAACATTCATTCGTCCGCGTCCACGACCGCGACCACGTCCACGTCCGCCTCTCAACATACTATAAGCATAAATATTCAATATACAGGAAACAACATCGTTCTAATGTTCAAGTATAAAGAGATACAACATGTAAAGAACGAGGTAGAGTTTAGGAACTTACAACCACCGTTCGCATGAAGACGTAGGCAGTACAATGATGTCATTCATGGCCGGTTACCTCAAAAGACGTAAATGACCCCAATTTTAACCCACTGGCCAAGATATCCATAATCTTAGATCCGATATTATATTCTGTAACACCCCCGATATATTCAGGAATATTACAGCGCCGTAAATCCTTTACATAAGAATTTACAAGGCTGAAGAAATGAAATGACAATAACAGATACCAACTTACCAAATCACTGAAATAAAATACAACAGTCTGGTTCAATACCGAGAATACAAATATCCAATGAAGGGTTATTAATACATCACCAAAATCCAAACATCATAAACCGACGACATACTCGAGTACTTATTGAAATAACCAACAAACAACAAACAGTAAACCCGGCCAGAACATCACTTTGCACCCTCGTCGTCATGCAGCTCCAGTGGTTGTTTCCCCGCTCTCCTGGATCCTGAACATATGCAAATGTTCACCCCCGAAGGGGTTAGCACAACGATGCTAGTACAAGTACAATAATCATACAATAGTGATATAATCAACAATTATATCATAACAAGTTTCTCTAACGAGAAATATCAACAACACATATCGTATCATAACAAGTTTCCACATACTGATGGTATTCCAACGATCTAGTGCACACAGCTATAGATTCCCATGATGATCCCGTCGGACCAACACATAGTGGAACTACCTGTCCAAATAGCTATAGAATCCCATGATGATTCCCGTCGGATCAACACATGGTGGACATATAATCACAACACATTTACACAATACAATCACATCATAACTTTCATAATATAAACAATTCTAATTAGAGTACTTTCCTCGGTTCGTTGATAAGAATAAAACTTTCACGAATATAAAAATACTCGAAGGTCATCCCCTTCGATCAATCACGTTGTTAAGCTCGAACCTTAACAAAAGAAATAATATAGAATTCATCTCATGCCGTACGAATGTTTAACAATCCAAAATTACGGTAGGAAGTCCTTAAAATGCAATCTGTCTGGATCGCTTAACGCACGCTACGCATCCTATGTAGCGTACGTTAATGCTACTCGTTAGCACACGCAATACACACAGCCTAGCGTACGCTAACCATGCACGGTCAATGCCTCACTGATCAGCCGACTGACTCGCCTGATGACTTAACGCACGCTAAGTTCCAAATGTGGCGTACGCTAAACATACTCGATAGTGCACGTTAATTTACGCATCTTAGTGCACGCTAAGCGTGCATGGCAGTTCACTGAAGGGCAGCAGATTGTACAAATGGTGATGAAGTATGCGAATTCCTCAGTGATTAATGTTTGTTATCCGAATATATGTTATGTTCATAAACTTATGAATGATCTCACGGATAATAACAACTTTGAGATACACATATACGTATAATCGTCACAACACCATAATCTATTTTGATTATAATTCTCATGCGAAGTTTGGTGATCTCCGGTTGGTGCATTAGATTCTACTATCATTATACACATTCGTACTTCATCTTGAGGTGAACTAACAATTCCAACTTATACGAAAGAATATTTCCTAAGATGATTCTTCCTTTAAGTCCTTATAACCGAAAATAATATCACCTCTAATTTATGATCACTAAGATAACATAAATCATACGGATATCCAACTTCATAATGTTTCTCTCATCATTTGAAGTACTTGGATTCCAACTACAAGGTTCCAACGATAATATCATAAGCATAGACATTCCCATCTTCTAAACATGATGTTTGTTGAATAATTCATTAATGAAATTCACTATCTCGATAGCATGATCATCTAATCCCTTAGAATCCAAATCTAAGGCTGGAGATAGATTGAACATACCTTAATATGACAAAAATACTAAACTGCAAGGTAGAATCCGACTCCGGTTGGTTATATGTCACTCCAAGGTGTTACTTCTCTTCAATGATCACTCACAAGTAATATCCAATATTCAAGGATCAAGTAGATGTGTTCTAAGTGTTAGGAGGATAATTATTGCTCTCTGGTCTCTCAATACTGAGGAATGAACGAAGGAAATGTAAGCCAAAAATGGAATGTTGTCTCATTTATAACATTCTGCACTTTAGCTAATTAGCTCACGCTACCATACAATACTTAGCGCACGCTAATAAGCGTTGACTCCAAATCTGTCCAGGTTCGTCCGCGGGAATCTTATCCGGACCCATGTCCCGACTGGCGCATGTGCTAGCCGCTCAGCTCAATAATTGAGTTCCTAGCACACGCAACTCCTACATACGTAATGTGCGCTAGTAGTGGCCGATAGCGCGCGTTAAGCTACATTCTTAGCATGCGCTATCACGAGTTTGCATGAAAAATTTTGCATGTTGTTATACTTATGTACAAAGATACCAATGTAAGAAATATCATACTCCAATTATCAAGATCACAAATCCGAATAATACAGGGTTCGAATACAGATGAAATACACAGTAATAAATCCGGATATTACAAAGGTAAATCTTCTAGAACCCTATTTTGGAGGAGATTTGGGGGTTTTCACATTTTCGTCTGATTCGTTCCGTTTTGTTGGTTAATTCATGATGAATATGATGAATCATGTTGATATTCTTAGTTTTCCTACGGATTCATGGTATATTTTGCGTAATCGAGAGGCTTTGGTTGTGGTCCGCCCTCGTTGTTGTTCTTGTGCGAATATACATGAATCGTAGGTTGGTTTTCGGGTGTATTCCATTTCCGTATTCGTTTAGAAATGGTTGTGATTGTATTCTTCGAATCGCTAGGTTAGGTTTTGCCGGTTCCTCGCGGTCGTGTTTGATTCTTCCTTTCCGTTCGTGTCACCGTCTTTTGATCGAGGCAAGTACCCTTATGAACTTACAATCTTGACATGGTACTATTGCATGAGAAATTGTGTGTGTGTATGCTCACTATGGGCTAGATCCAATGGGGTCTCGGTAGGGGTCCATGGAGGGGTGGATCCATGAGCTTGCTTTTAACCACTACGGATTAGATCCGACGGGGTCTCGGTAGGGGTCCACGGAGGGGTGGGTCCCCGGTTAACTGTGGTGCATTTTACAAATGTGTTTTGGATTATGGCGTTTCCGAAAATGTGTGTTTCTACCGATGTTTTCATGATTGCATGCATTGACTATATGTGTAAGGTGTAAGTTGTTCATTTGGTTACTTGTACTAGCGTAATTGCTAACCCCTTTGGGGACCCATTTTGGGGAAATTCGTTTTATGAATTTCAGTTTAGGTTCATCAAGACGAACAGGCGCAAGACCAGTACGCGTATGATGGCCGTGCATGATGATTGTGCATGGGTGGTGTCTTATTGTTTTCTACCCTTTTACCATTTGTCAACTTATAAACTAATAGAAGTACTCGAGTACTTAGGAGTTCTTGTTTGTCTGGATTGCAACGTTATCTATTATGTATGTGTTGGATGGTTGTGTTGTGTTTGACAGGTTGAACCGGGTGGATTATTTTGTTTTGCATCTTTATGATGAGGTGTTACTTTGTTGATTCCGCGAGTCGATGAGTATGTTGGCCGTTTAGTCTGGTGGGTCTCATGTAGGGATTCACAGTGCTGTAATATACCTCGAATATTTTGGGGGTGTTACAAGAACATGATTATCAATGGTATTGAACTATTTGGATACTTCGGATTGTCGATTATGTCAGTAGTAATATTTTAATGTGAATTTACAAATATGAACAAGGAGGAATCTTGTTAATTCACCTAGGAAGTTGAATTCGGAATAGAGTATGTTATGTAATATAAGTTGATTGTTGATATGATTATCAGATTATGGAATCGTATTGTAGTTGATTGATTTGGGTTGTTTGGATTTGAGTTATTCAGATATTGTGGAACCGTTGGACTTGTTGATCGGTTATATTGATTGTTAATCATGGTTATCAAACTTGCGGATTGTATCTTGGATATTAATTCGTATTTGTCGACTCGGATTATTTGGTTTGGTATATTGATCGAGGTATTGTTGAGCCGTTGAGTTTGATTGGTTGATTATATCGGGCATTGATTATTATCGAATGTGTGTTAATTGATTACTCCAATAGGTTGCGATAATTGATCGTTGATTATGACCATTGTGTGCGATTGAGGTTGAAGAGTTCGTAGATTGCTTTTGGTCGGGGCTGAGGAGCTCGCAGATGAAAGCAAGGGAATTTGTAATGGCTTGGTCGTATCAGTATCGAGGCAAGTTATGCTTGCTCAGTTCATAATGTTTAATAAATGGTTTTGATTTCATTTCATTTATGATTCATATAGCAATGATATTCTGAATATGAATTGTCGGAATGATGGTATGTATATTATGCTTGGACTAGGATAAATCATAATGTATATGTTTTAAAGATGTCTAGTGGAAGCGGAGATGTGAATTATCCTTGGTCTATTATATGAAATGTTGGATATCGAAGACAGTTTACCGTGCCGACATTGATCTCGAGGTGATGGATTGTTGATAGTGATGAACTGTACTCCGTTCCGAACTATTCGTATAACTGTGTATTCATTCAGGGATGTTGGCCGTGGAAAGGTTAGTGTCTCCGGCCTTGAGGTAATTTAGTATTGCTGAATTATGATAATTATCCTGTCCCTTGTTGTATATGTGTGTCTTAATGTTTCATGTGATGAGTGTGCATCGTTGTTTGGTCTTTGTGATGTGCTCTTTCTTTGAACTGTAATTTGATGGGCCGATGTGTTGAGGGATAAGACCTAAATGGCAACCACATTCCGGAGTATTCCTATGTAGATGATTCTGTGACCCTTGGTTGCGACCTTGGGATATTTTGTGATTGCATGTAATGTGTTGAGGGATAAGACCAGAATATGGCACCCATGGTCCAGAGTATTCCTGAGTAGATGCTTCTGTGACCCTTGGCTGCGGCCTTGGGGTTTATGTGCTAATATTATATGCATTGTCAAGCATTCTGTGAACCGTTATCCGACAAGAATACTACACTGTGGTCGTGTCAGTCCTTAATGATCGAGCTATCGTTTCTCACTTAAGAAATCTTCCAATTCTTATTGGATATGCGTTTCTTCGAGTTTTGTTGTCATGTTACGTCGTGAAATATCTGGAGTCAGATAAGTTCTGATCGGTCATGTGTAGGATTTTCAGGGCAAGCACGTGTAGCATGTGTTGGTTTCGACCTCATATTGAACCATGCACACAAGACATACTTTGTGAGACTGATTAGGTATGATACCAGACATGTATTCGATCGATACCCGTGGGTGGCTTGTACACGGACACATTTCCGGGTCGTGCGTATCGTGACGTCCATCTTGAGTCATATTGATTTGTCGTTCATAGTCCATGTATGGTCGGATATGTTCGATAGTCGGGTTTGTCTTCGAGATCCCATATGAGTGATTTGTATATGTTTGTCGATTTTATTTTCTCGTATCTAGCCTTGTGGTCCTTTATTGATCTTGTTAGAGTTTACCATATCGTTGGTATTCTCGTTTGTTGTCGAACTTTATTGATCTTGTTGGAGTTTACCATTCCGTTGGTATTCTTGTTGGTTATTCAACTTTATTGATCTTGTTGGAGTTTACCATATCGTTGGTATTCTTGTTCGTTATCGAACTCTATTGATCTCGTTTGGAGTTTACCATATCGTTGGTATTCTTGGTCGTGTTGATCCTTTATTGATTTTGTTTGGGGTTTACCTTATCATTGGTATTCTTGGGCATCTTTGATCCTTTATTGATGTTGTTTGGAGTTTACCTTATCGTTGGTATTATCGGTCGTTGTTGATCCTTTATTGATGTTGTTCGGTCGTCGTTGATCCTTTATTGGTTTTGTGGGAGTTTACCTTATCGTTGGTATTCTCAGTCGTGCCGGTCCTTTATTTGATCTTGATGGAGTTTACCACATCGATGGCATTCTCGTTCGTGGTTGGTCCTTTTTGTAACACCCCAAACTAGGTGGATATTATAGTGCCGTAGACCCTCAACTGGGACCCATTAGGCGGATGAAATCAATGAATTACAAAATATAAATGTAGTACCAAACCACATTACATCATCAACTACTCCGATGAGGAGTTTCAAGTACAACACACCCAGGAAAATACAGAATACATGTATATTTCATATGAAGCTAAAATATACAACACTGAATGAATAACAATCCAAACGAAAGTGCAGCGGAAAATACAAAACAAGAGAGTATGAAAAAATAGATGGACTAGGGGCCCCTACTAGTATCACTGGGACTCCTCACCATCAACGTTCTCTTCCCGTGCCTTCGCCTTGCCATGACCTGAAAACAATATTCCCCAACGGGGTCAGTTACACAGAACAACAATCCTCAAGAGTTGAACAATCACCATAATTACATATCTTAGTTATGAAATCAAGCTGAAGAGGGGCATCATAGTACGCCCGTAATGGTATGTGCAAGTGCACAAGACGAGTGTCCGGACATACCCGCCCTTGTACCTAATTATTCTCACGGAGGAAAACTTTACCGTGTGCACAGTCCATTGTGTCGGTGAACCCGATCACATGACCATTGCGTGCCCGACTAAACATTCCACACATCCCCACCCGGCCACGCAATATGAACCCGGAGGGTCACATGAACAAAAATGACCATAATGAAAGAATTCGACAAGGGTCAAGAATGACATACCGAGATGAATAAATGATGAAATGAATGATAACTCACGGAATTGATTGGAACCATCGTTCCTCATGAAATGAAAGACTAGTTTGATAATTACAATTCTCAACATGAATAATATACCATGAATGAATTATGAATATGAATGAACAACAACGAAAGGAATGAATATCCTTTTAACTGAGTAAGAATTAACTTACTCAACACCGGTGATGAAATGTCTTCTCACGAACTAATGTCTCTAATGGAGAGTATCGGTCGCCCGAACAACCTTGAATAATATAATTACATATAAACGCTCAATATACGTATCAATCATGATTATAACCAACTCAAATGTCGATACTACAACAATCAAACTCATTGGGGCATTCTAATGAATACGTTGTGAACATTCTCCCGTTGATTACAACTAATCCCCAAAATATATCGAAAATCAACCTCCAAAAGTAATCCAATCCAACAAAACTTCATTAATGACATCAATGATCCAATAGGAAACCACAACTCAAGGTTACGACAACATCAATCGGAAACCCCCAAAATATCCTAAGTCAAACCCTAAGGGTTCTTGAAATAATTCCACAAATATTCATCAAATCCGCAATATACACTAATAAATCTATAGGAATACATGTACTCAAGGTAGATAATCCATATCTAACATATTACAACATCATAGCATGCTCACACGAAGAGATCAGAAGGAAAACACTTGAACTCCGAAATTCTAGATTCAAGAATGATTACCTTGATTTGATGTGTTGGAAAGGATAAGGTGATGATTAATCCGACTTAGAAGCTTGAAGATGATGATAGGTGAGTGCAGCTCGAAAGGATCTCTCTAAATCTCCCGGAATCGCCAGAGAACGCCGAAAAACGAAGTTAGGCGTGAAAAATGACGAACTGGATTGGACTGTCCAATATATACTGGTCCAGTTTAGCGCACGCTATGTCCTGATATGTAGCGTGCACTAGCGGGTTAACCGGACAATCCAGTGAGCTCTGACTGCCTCGTTAGCGTAAGCTAAAAACTTGGTAGCGTGCGCTAACATCTTCCCGATAGCGTGCATTAACCAAAATGTTAGCGTGCCCTAACTGTTGTCTGATGCCCAGTAACTGAAGTCCAGAACCTACTGTCCTCTGGCTGGATTGAACCTTAGCGCGCGCTACCCAATTATTAGCGTGCGCTACCAACCAGCCCTTGCGTACGCTATGCACACTCTTAGCGTACGCTACAAATTATTTCAACTCAGTCCAGTACCCACTGGACTGCCTGTTCCAATACGCTAGCGGGCGATGATGGATCCCGATAGCATGCGGTACACACATCATTAACGTACGCTATACTCCAATTGTAACGTATGTACGAATCTCACTAATCCAGTCCAGTGCCTTCTGGACTGTCTGCCCAAATGCATTAGCGTGCGCTAATACTAAGAGGTTAGCATGCGCTACCTGTACTCAATTAGCGCGCGTTAAAAAGAGTACGTAGCATGCGCAACTCCTCACGCACAGTCCACCAAAAAAGTAATGATGAAGATAAACTCATCTCAAATCTCAAACAAGGTAGAAAGATGAATGATAACTGATCCAGGATTCCAAGTACGTCAAACAGTGAACACGATGAACGAACATGAATGATGAATGATTATTACTGAGTGAAATATTACTGAATGAAAATTAACTGAATAACAATGAATGAATTACAATCGGGTATTACATACTCCCCACTTAAAAATAGTTTTGTCTTAGAAACTAAGGGTCAAAAAAATCGGGACAACTCTCCCGCATACTATCCTCGGTATCCCAAGTAGCCTCTTCGACTCCGTGTCTATACCACTGAATCTTAACCAAAGGAATCGTCTTGTTCCTCAACTGCTTGATTCGCCGCTCTAAGATTATTACAGGATGCTCCTCGTACGTATGATCATCCGCGATCTCAATTTCATCGAACTGAAGTATGTGATTAGGGTCGGCAACATATTTTCGCAACTAAGAGACATGAAATACGTTATGAATTCGGCTCAAGGCGGGGGGTAAAGCCAATCGATAAGCCAGATCGCCCACTCAATCCAAAATCTCAAACGGTCCAATGAATCTCGGACTCAACTTCCCCCGCTTCCCGAAATGGAAAATACCTCCACTTGGGGATACCTTGGCTTGACCAAAACGTGATAACCGTTCTCGAACTCCAAGGTTCGACGAAGGTTATCGGCATATGATTTTTATCGACTCTGAGCGGTCAACAAACGACTCCTCATCAAAGCTACCTTCTCGCGGGCGGCTATGAGCATATTGGGCTCAGTGCCGACTGATTCTGAGAAGTCATCCCAGCATAGGGGAGATCGACAACGATGACCATATAAGGCCTCGTAAGGTGCCATCTGAATCGAAGCGTGCCAACTGTTATTATACGTGAATTCGATCAATGGTAGTTGGGCTTCCCAATCGTGTTTCCAATCGAGGATGCATGCTCTCAACATGTCCTCCAACGTCTGAATAGTTCTCTCTAATTGTCCGACAGACTGAGGGTGAAAAGCCGTGCTGAAGTTGAGCTGAGTTCCCATGGCACGATGAACTGATTTCCAAAAAGGTGACACAAATCGCCCGTCACAATCAGAAACGATACTCTTAGGAGTACCGTGCAATATCACGATCTCTTTGATGAACAACTAGGCAAGTATCTCGGGACCCCACATATCATTAATCTCAAGGAAATGAGCTGACTTAGTTAAACGGTCCACAATCACCCAAATTGTATTCACACCCCGCCGACTCGTCGACAAACTCATGATGAAATCCATTGAAATATCCTCCCACTTCCATTTTGGGATAGGAAGCGGTTTCAGCATACCCGCCGGTCGCTGATGTTTTATCTTGACTTGCTGACAGGTTAGGCACCTCAAAATAAATTCTGTGACTTCTCGCTTCATATTACTCCACCAGTAATTTGTTTCAAGTCCTTGTACAATTTTCTAGACCCCTGATGAATAGAATAAGAGGTAGCATGATCTTCTCTCAAAATCGAGTTTTTCAACTCGTCATTTGCCGGTACGCATAACCGATTCTTAAATCGCAAAAGTCCATCCTTGTGGATCAAAAATCCGAGGGCTTTCCCCTGAGTCACATCATCTCAAATACGCAACAAAAATGGGTTTGAGCCCTGTTTAAGTCTGATCGCCTCCTCAAGTGGCGATGAAATCTCCAGCATGCAAAGCTGGCCTTGTACACGCTGTAACCAAACCTCGATCTCATGCCTAAGGAATTCCTGCTGAAGTTCCTTCTGAACAGTTAAACGAGCAAGCATCTGCTCCTGAACGGACTTACAGCTCAAGGCATCGGCGACAACATTTGCCTTACCCGGGTGATATTGAATCTCGATATCATAATCTTTAGTCAGTTCCAACCACCGTCTCTGATGCATATTTAACTCCTTCTGAGTAAATATATACTTCAAACTATTATGATAGGTGAAAATCTGACAGGTGAGCCATAAAGATAATGATGTTAAATCTTCAACGCGAAAACCACGCCCGCTAGCTCGAGGTCATGGGTCGGATAGTTGACCTCATAAGGTCTCAGCTGCCGTGAAGCATAGGCAATCATTTTCCCATTATGCATTAATACACATCCGAGACCTTGTCCGAACGCGTCACTATAAACCACAAATCTTTCCATTCCTTGTGGTAAAGAAAGGACAGGCGCTGAAATTAAATGACTCTTGAGTTCCTCAAGAATCCGCTGACACGCGTTAGACCACGTGTATTTCTTATCCTTTCACAAAAGGTTCATCATAGGTTGAGCGATTTTAGAAAATCCTTCCACAAATCACCTATAATAACCAGCTAATCCGAGAAAGCTTCGGATTTCCTTAACATTCTTCGGAAGTTTCCAATCTCGGATAGCCTCCGTCGTCTGAGAATCGACACGTACTCCGTCTTCGGACTTCCAGAATTCACATTTGGAAAAATTTCATAGAGCGACTCTCGTCTCAACACGTCGAGAATCTGATGAAGATGAAGTTCGTGTTCCTCCCGGTCACGAGAATAAATCAAAATGTCATCGATGAAAATAACCATGAACCGGTCTAAATAGTCGATGAAAACTCGGTTCTACAACTCCATGAATACAGCAGGTGCATTATTTAACCCAAATGGCATCACCACGAACTCATAATGCCCATAGCGTGTTCGAAACACCGTTCTAGCGATATCTGACTCTCGAATTCGCAACTGATGATACCCAGATCTCAAATCGATCTTGGAGAATACTGAAGATCACTGAAGTTTATCCAAAAGATCATCGATGCGGGGAAGGGTATATTTTTTTCTTGATCGTCACCCTGTTCAGCTCTCGATAATCAATGCACAAGCGAAACGAACCATCCTTCTTCTTGACAAATAATACTGGTGCCCCCCCACAGAGACACACTCGGTCCGATAGAACCCTTCTCGGTCAAATCTTCCAGTTGATTCTTCGATTCCTGCAATTCGGTTGGGGCCATCCGATATAGTGCCTTTGATAATGGGGACGTTGTAACACTCCCAAACCACTCGGGAATATTACAGCGCCGCAGACCCTCTCCGCGAGGATCTACCAGGCTAAATACAAAACAATGCATCACTTCACATGCCGACATGGCTACGTAAAGGACCATTAGACCGATTTCGTCTTTTACCACAACACAATACATTAAACATATACAACTCAACTTAAAGCTCATACCCGCGCAGGGGCTGAAATACAATAACACTCCCATAAATCGGGGTAACAACACATCGGAGGGATAACCAACACGACTCTACCAAATACTTTACAATTGGTCTTCACGTGATTAGTATCTTCATCTCCCATCATTCTTCGTGTCGATCCTGTGATTTTCTCCCCAGCTACCTGCAAGTACCTGGACGCAATACAGACATCCACCCCATGAATACTCGGGGGTTAGCAAAACTCCACTGTTTTGCTAGTGCAAGTATAAAACAGAAATGCAAGCCATACGCAACATACTCCAAGAATATAAAACAATCTTGAATATATTTCCCGAGATAATTCACTTAATCAAAACAGTTTGATTTAAAAGAAAGTAGGAATAGAACCATGAATCTCATACAAACTATTTTACGGTCTCAGGAGTTTGAAAACATTTGGAATTAAGGAATTCTCAAGTCTTTCGAAAACACTTAGGGACACGGCCCAAAATCATCTTTCCAAAATACGATTCCAATAATAAAACGCGGATTCACAACACACGGGGTCCAAGACCCAAATCATAAGCCACATGGTCCACGACCCAAATCACCGAACACAGGGTCCACGACCCAAATCATATAACACATGTTCCTAAGGATTATTCGCGTCCCGTGCTAACAAGCCACGAACCTCAGATGCTCCCATAGAACATACCCGAGTGAATAACCCAATAAGAAACCATACCAAATCACATGTCCTCGTGACAACAGTCACAGAACCAATAACAAATCACAACCATAAGTTATCCCGGCATCGCGCTAACAAGCCACGAACCTCAGAGTCCCCGCAAGACATACCCGATGATAACCCCCACAAGTTATCCCGGCATCGGGCTAGCAAGCCACGAACCTCGGAGTCCCCGCAAGACGTACCCGGATTGGATAACCCTACGGTCACGCCCGACCCATACTAGCAAGTATGGATCCCGGAGATTCAGCAATCCTACCCAGAGGCACATCACTTTCAACGATCACATAACAATGAGAAGAACATCAAGCCAAGCAACAATTAAACATCACAACCTCCTTTCAAAGGAGTAACAACTAATATCACACCCAATACGTTCTTACCGAACAAGTACACATAACAATACATAATCCCCCGCAAGGGATTACGGTCTATGAAACTCACTCAAAGTGGTCATAGCATCTTTCAACATACAAAACCAGCACACATATTCCGAGAACACATATATTCACGAAGTACATGAATTATTGTTGAAAGACAACATTTATTGAGAACATACCAATCCCTTTTTACGTTCATTAAACATTGGGTTTCGCATAAAATCATTTATCAATAATTACGCCTACGAAACATGAAACGTATGGACAAGATACTTGCCTCGGTACCACTAGCAACGGAACAACGAACGAACATGGTCGGATAGACCTCGAACTTCCAAAAACGACCAAGAATTCGACAACCTCACGATCGCTACGAAAATAACATCACCACGGATAAATAACGTTAAACGGAGTCTGAATCAACCGGAAAAACAACAAGGATCCAAGGGTTCCTTCGAAGAAATCGGAAATCAAGTCCCGGGGGATAAAAATCGATATATGAGTTACAAAATCCGAAGATCATGGCCAAGACAACAAGAATACCAAAATCAATTCATCCACCACGGATTAAATTGAAGTATCACGAAGAAACCCCCAAAATTACATAACTAGGGTTCTACGGAAGAATTACCTCTATCCGACGAAGAACACGGATTGGATGATGATATAATTGACAAGGATCTTCCAATCCACCTTGGAAAAGAGTAGAGTAGGCCAAAGACGTCGCTCCCCGTTTTCTCCCGTCGCCAGCCGCCCCAAAAACGAAGAAAGGGTGAGAAATGATGATTAAACGCTGCTGTCCAGTATTTATACTGGACAGTTATTAGCGTGCGCTAACTAGACAGCATTAGCACGCGCTAACGAGGTCAACTCTCAGAACTACCGCAATTAACAAGGTTAGCGTGCGCTAGACACACACACGTAGCGCGCGCTAACGAGCCACGGATACAGCCCAGTAGCTCCTGGACAGACCTACACCTACCCGGTAGCGTGCGCTAGGAAAAAGAAATGGCGTGCGCTAAGCAGTCGATAGCGTGCGCTAGCTATCGACCTTAGCGTGCGCTAACAAAGCCCTAGTCACAGTCCAGTAGCTCCTGGACTACCTCTGGACTGCTGGTTAGCGTGCGCTACACATTCAGTAGCGTGCGCTAAACACCACGCAGTAGCGTGCACTATGCTTCAAGCATTAGTGTGCGCTACACCACAAAAACCCAAAAACTCACAAAGTGATCCGAAACGCCTCCAAACACATGTCCCAACAAGACACAACCAAACATAGCACAAAATTCCAACGATGAGGACAATGACAATCCAATAAAACCCTGAAAACTCAACGAATCCGGAATAAAGATCTCGGGTATTACATTCTACCCCCCTTAAAAGAAGTTTCGTCCTCAAAACTTGAAATATAGAACGAACGACGCAGAACAAACTCAGATAACACACGATATCCGTTGCCGAAATAACAAAACATAACGAACGAAAATCAACACGGCTAAACAATTCAACAGTACATCAATCAAAACACGATCTATTCGCTGAACCAATACGAAATTCCACAACCCAAGGGTTGAAAGATCGAACACAAAACTAATTTCCTGAACTTAAGGAAATTACGATGGAGTCCTAACGCTCAACAATCACGAAACGAGATCAACAAAAACCAAACAATCAAACGATTGAATTACAACGATCGAGGCACAAAAGTCAATCAGTCATGTTCGAATCATGACGAACAATAATACTCAAAACAACAACCCCAAAGTTCACATCTCGACTCAAGATAATATACGATCCGGTGAAGACAACAAGATCTGCATCCACATGAGATCCACAGGAAATGGAATAGCAATTGGAAAGTCACAACGACAAACGGGTTATTCTGAAATAATACCACAACTCGTTCGATCAACAAAAGCACAAGAAAGGACAAGTCCGAAAAATATCAACGAACATAAACGAGTCGACAGAGTCGAAAGTACAGAGTTCAAAATCTGATCCACTTCAAATAAAAGAAGTTAATCTCCGGAATTCAAAACAACAGAGCAAGGGAAATAACTCAACATACAACTAATAGACCACGCCCCTCAGGAACTACTCGGAGTCGATCCTGTTATCAATGCTCAAGTCCATGCCTCGGAAAGCTCGGTAACCATCTCGCAAAACTGAACCCGGTGTCCCTCGAGTCCACACCTGTAACACGTTACTGGAGGGGAAGGACAATGTGCACGAACATGTCCCGCCACATTAAAGTTAAAACATCTCCTGGCTTTACCAGGAGTCAAAGCAGACAACTTGGAACTCTCAGTTCCACGCATCGAGGGATGGATATTCACAGCGGAGAGACTACTACGTTGCAAATTAGAAACACCGACTCCCGTACTGTCCACACGGTCATCGGACTTCCTCTGTTTCTTCGACTCAGGCACAAGCTCCGACGATAACGAAGCTAGTTCACGGGATAATGCTCGATCTTGATAGTCCCTCAAAGAAGTGCAATTGAATCCCGACATATACACGCGAATATCCGGCTTCATCCGTCTGTCAAAGTGAAGGATCCTCTCTTCCTCGGTTCTCACCCGATCTCGCACATAACTGAGTTGTTTGCTATAATCGATGATAGCCTGCGACACCGATATACCTTGCGGTTCTGCCAAGTAGAATTCGTGAATCCTCTGCTCTCTAATCGGTTTCGGACAGAACTCAGCTTCCATAAATGCTTGGAACTCCGCCTACGTGACATCATGATCACGAGGTTTAACAGCTTCCCACCAATTAGCGGCATCTTTGTCAAGAAGGTACTGGGCGATAGGTACCTTCCGCTCTTCAGGACATCCGACAGCCTCGAAAATATTTCCCAACTGGAAAATCCAACCATCCCAGCCGAACGCATCCGCAACACCGGCGAATCGAGGGGGATTCATACGAACTACCTCGCAAAGCCATTTATTTACACCGACGTTCTGACTCGCGTCAATGCTACGTTGAACCACCTGGGTCAACTGAGTCATCTGAGTCGCTTCTTGTTGCAATATAGTAGCAACACCCAAACTAAAATCATTCCCAGCAACATTCTCTCGATTCTGCATCTGATCCCCGTGGCCATCAGCACCACGATTATGACCACGACCTCTGCCCCTCGGTATACTAACAAACAATAACCTATGGTAACGAAAGATCATAACACATAGCAAGATATTCACATTTCCGTCTATAATCATACCATTAAATCATATACATATTACGATTTAATTCAAGCTAGAGCACAGTATACAAAGTGTTATTCTGACAATCTTCATTAATAATGTCATTGTTATGTGAATTATAAATGCAATGAAATTAAAATCATTCACTATATCAAAATCATTTTCTGTACGGGTTCCGCGCCGGAACTCACCAAGTTGAAAACCATTTTCAAAAACGTTCAAAAATGCCAACAAGGTCGATGACGGTAATTCTTTCCAAATACTCACCAGAAGTCATTTTCCAAATACCAAATTCCGTCATAAAATACCATTTGAAATTACAAGACGAAGACGCCAAAACTCGATAGTTTCAAAATTTACGTTAAGTCACCCGACAAAAGAGTTAGGAAAAAGGGTTAACGAAATAACTCAAATTTACGAAATACCCGAAGGGTCATTTTAAACTTTACATACGCAGCGGATAAGAACACGGTTCAAATTACACACAACAATTGCTATTCCTGAACAGCACACATAGAGTACGGTCATAAATGGTCAGCCTTACAATTGCAAAAGTTAGACTGATGGCCAGAATGCAATTTTCGGGCTTCTGATCAGACCATTTAGTATATGATTTAACAGAGACTTAGCGTGCGCTAGCCATACCACGTTAGCGCGCGCTAGCTATTCCAATCCAGCACACATTAATGAACATATACCAAGTAATATCAAAAGTCGAAGGTTACAAGTAATCAACAACATACTAATCCAAACGCCAACAATTTACATCCTCACTACATATCTTTTAACCGAAATTCATGAAATCGAAAAGTCGAAGGCGAAAGTCACGTCTCAAATAAACTTTTGATAGACCTTGTTTGAGCATTTAAAAATCAAACTTTAAAAAATTTCAATGCAAGATGAAAATAAAATATATGTAGTTGAATTCTCAAAATCTTCGGTCTCGAGGTCATCATACGAAAATCAAATCATTTTTCCTCCTCGAAGGAAGTTTTTAAATAGAATTTACGTGACTTCCCCAAAACATTTGAAATTCAAATACCACATTGATAAACTTTTATTGAGTAACCAATCCAAAACATCACTCCTGTAAAAACGATTTCACACTAAGATGTATACATATATACATACATACCGGTACTACTCTTCATTCCAACACAATACGAGAATCAAATAAGTATGGAGTAAGTATTCACGAGGCACAATTAAACTCCACATAATAACACAAAATCACATAAACTCGTATAACACGAGACACAACAAAATAGGGAGACTTACATCCACAGATCGCACGAAGATGATGGTTGCGCCTCGATACTAATCACGACCGAAAACTCAGACGACGCGTCGCGACACTACTCAGTCAGACCGAATCTGACAAGACAAGACCCGGCAACAGACAACTCAACCCGACAGCCTAGGTTTCCTCAACCTAAGCTCTGATACCATATTCTGTAACACCCCAAAACCACTCGGGAATATTACAGCGCCGCAGACCCTCTCCGCGAGGATCTATCAGGCTAAATACAAAACAATGCATCACTTCACATGCCGACATGGCTAAGTAAAGGACCATTAGACCGATTTGGTCTTTTACCACAACACAATACATTAAACATATACAACTCAACTTAAAGCTCATACCCGCGCAGGGGCTGAAATACAATAACACTCCCATAAATCGGGGTAACAACACATCGGGGGGATAACCAACACGACTCTACCAAATACTCTACAATTAGTCTTCACGTGATTAGTATCTTCGTCTCCCATTATTCTTCGTATCGATCCTGTGATTTGCTCCCCATCTACCTGCAAGTACCTGGACGCAATACAGACATCCACCCCCCGAATACTCGGGGGTTAGCAAAACTCCACTGTTTTGATAGTGCAAGTATAAAACAGAAATGCAAGCCATACGCAACATACTCCAAGAATATAAAAAAATCTTGAATATATTTCCCGAGATAATTCACTTAATCAAAACAGTTTGATTTAAAAGAAAGTAGGAATAGAACCATGAATCTCATACAAACTATTTTACGGTCTCGGGAGTTTGAAAACATTTGGAATTAAGGAATTCTCAAGTCTTTCGAAAACACTTAGGGACACGGCCCAAAATCATCTTTCCAAAATACGATTCCAATAATAAAACGCGGATTCACAACACACGGGGTCCAAGACCCAAATCATAAGCCACAGGGTCCACAACCCAAATCACCGAACATAGGGTCCACGACCCAAATCATATAACACATGTTCCTAAGGATTATTCGCGTCCCGTGCTAACAAGTCACGAACCTCAGATGCTCCCATAGAACATACCCGAGTGAAAAACCCAATAGGAAACCATACCAAATCACATGTCCTCGTGACAACAGTCACGGAACCAATAACAAATCACAACCATAAGTTATCCCGGCATCGCGCTAACAAACCACGAACCTCAGAGTCCCCGCAAGACATACCCGATGATAACCCCCACAAGTTATCCCGGCATCGGCCTAGCAAGCCACGAACCTCGGAGTCCCTGCAAGACGTACCCGGATTGGATAACCCTACGGTCATGCCCGACCCATACTAGCAAGTATGGATCCCGGAGATTCAACAATCCTACCCGGAGGCACATCACTTTCGAAGATCACATAACAATGAGCAGAACATCAAGCCAAGCAACAATTAAACATCACAACCTCCTTTCAAAGGAGTAACAACTAATATCACACCCAATACGTTCTTACCGAACAAGTACACATAAAAATACATAATCTCCGACAAGGGATTACGGTCTATTAAATGCACTCAAAGTGGTCATAGCATATTTCAACATACAAAACCAGCACACATATTCCGAGAACACATATATTCACGAAGTACACGAATTATCGTTGAAAGACAACATTTATTGAGAACATACCGATCCCTTTTTTACGTTCATTAAACATTGGGTTTCGCATAAAATCATTTATCAATAATTACGCCTACGAAACATGAAACGTATGGACAAGATACTTGCCTCGGTACCGCGAGCAACGGAACAACGAACGAACACAGTCGGATAGCCCTCGAACTTCCGAAAACGACCAAGAATTCGAAAACCTCACGATCGCTACGAAAATAACATCACCACGGATAACTAATGTTAAACGGAGTCCGAATCAACCGGAAAAACAATAAGGATCCGAGGGTTCCTTCGAAGAAATCGGAAATCAAGTACCGGGGGATAAAAATCGATATATGAGTTACAAAATCCGAAGATCATGGCCAAGACAACAAGAATACCAAAATCAATTCATCCACCACGGATTAAATTCAAGTATCACGAAGAAACCCCCAAAATTACATAACTAGGGTTCTACGGAAGAATTACCTCGATCCGACGAAGAACAAGGATTGGATGATGATATAATTGACAAGGATCTTCCAATCCACCTTGGAAAAGAGTAGAGTAGGCCAAAGACGTCGCTCCCCGTCTTCTCCCGTCGCCAGCCGCCCTAAAAACGAAGAATGGGTGAGAAATGATGATTAAACGCTGCTGTCCAGTATTTATACTGGACAGTTATTAGCGTGCACTAACTAGACAGCATTAGCGCGCGCTAACGAGGTCAACTCTCAGAACTACCGCAATTAACAAGGTTAGCGTGCGCTAGACACACACACGTAGCGCGCGCTAACGAGCCACGGATACAACCCAGTAGCTCCTGGATAGACCTACACCTACCCGGTAGCGTGCGCTAGGAAGAAGAAATGGCGTGCGCTAAGCAGTCGATAGAGTGCGCTAGCTATCGACCTTAGCGTGTGCTAAAAAAGCCCCAGTCCCAGTCCAGTAGCTCCTGGACTGCCTCTGGACTGCTAGTTAGCGTGCGCTACACATTCAGTAGCGTGCGCTAAACACCACGCAGTAGCGTGCGCTATGCTTCAAGCATTAGCGTGCGCTACACCACAAAAACCCAAAAACTCACAAAGTGATCCGAAACGCCTCCAAACACATGTCCCAACAAGACACAACCAAACATGGCACAAAATTCCAACGATGAGGACAATGACAATCCAATAAAACCCAGAAAACTCAACGAATCCGGAATAAAGATCTCGGGTATTACAGACGCCCCAGGCTCCAACTCAATCGTGAATTCCACATCTCTCTGTGGAGGCAAACTGGGTAACTCATATGGAAATACATCGGCGTATTCTCTCACCACTAGGATATCCGCCAATGACACTGATGATTTCTCGGTCTTGGTCATATAACACCAATAACCAACACAACCCTGATTGAGTAATTTCACCGATTTAATCATATTGATTATTCTTCCGGAACAGCTCGGATTACTTCCCTGAAATACCCATTCGACTTCATCGTCTGAAATGATAGTGACCATAGGCTTACGAACACTAAGGATGGCATAATGACGATCCATCCAATCAATACCCAGAATGACATCATATCTAGGTAAATCTACCACGATCAAGTCTGCCAACCAAATATGACCATGAAGCTGAATCGAACAATTCTTAATCTCACGATTTCCGATAATTCTTCTACCTTTAGGTAGTCCGATGATATAAGGTTCACAACTAGTAGCACTATCCAGATGAAGTCTATTCAAGCATGACTCAGAAATGAATGAATGCGATGTACCAGTATCAAAAAGAGTACACACGGGTTGAAATAAAATTTCGAGTGTACCTGAAATCATTCGGGCCTCCGGATCGTCGACCCTTTTCATATCATAAATTCGAGGGGCCGACTCTCGAAACAGATGTTCCCGTCTGATAAGTATGGGCTCCACCTTTAGTTGCTCCCGTCGTCAAACGGCGCTGACTGAGTAGCCTGGTTTTGAACAGCTGGTTGCTTCGAGACCTGAGATTCCGCCGGAATATGCTTGGAGTCTCTTCGGCAGAAACGGACCTTATGCCGGGCAATCCCACAGTTGAAACAGGTGATAGTCTGCCTCGAAAACCTAGTGCTGAAATGACCCAGTGCTCCATAGTTGAAATAGGTGATAGCCAAACTGGCCGCTCGGGACTGAGATTCCGCAGGTTTATGTGCCGTAGGAGGTCGCTCAGAAAGAGTAGGGACCGTACGAGGCTTCTTGAAGGTTGCCTGACCGCTTTCAGACTGATTACGATTCTTTGACTTCTTGCTAGCATATGAAGGTTGTTGCTCAGCAATTTCCTTAGCAGTAAGCTCATCAGTAAGAGCTTTCTCGATTAAATCGGTCACAGTAGCGCATTGATGATTAAGCAATTGCATCTGGGCCATCATACGCTGCATAAAAATGAGTGGATCGACCCGGACACCTTCTGATTGAGTTGTATCAGGTTACGACTTCCTGACAGTGAGTGATTATTTTCCGGGTTTCGGCCCGCACCTCGGCCTCTCCCCCTGCGTCCTCTGACATCTCTTTCCATACTGAAGTAGGAATGCCATATGATAATTATAGATCTTGCATGAGTACTGTGTTATGATTACATTATGAAATGATAATGATGAGCATACGCGCTCTAATACAATGATTATATGAATGATCAACTGAGGTGACATGATTATCGGATGAAATATTGAAATGATTATCTTGAACAAGTTAATACGATTGATGATACAATTCACAAGATTAACAACTGAATAATGAAATTAACTGAGTGATTAATGAATTAATATGATTGACATGATCCAAATAAAAATGATGATTGAGGGTTGTTGACTGATGAATGATGAATGAGTGATTCTTATTGCCATAAATTATACAATGGCGTCAGAAATCTTACAGTTCTTTCGGTCTGAGGGGCTCGGCGCTTGCATGGGTCACACGTGACGCGAAAGTCCAATGATACTAGTATGATGAACGATGATTCCAAATGAGACATGACTCAGAAGGTAGTATTCAAAACCACGCTCTGATACCAACTCTGTAACACCCCAAACTAGACGGATATTACAGTGTCGTGGACCCCCGACTAGGACACACTAGGCGGATGAAATCAATGAATTACAAAATATAAATGTAGTACCGAACCACATTACATCATAAATTAATCCGATGAGGAGTTTCAAGTACAACACACCCAGTAAAATACAAAATACATGTATATTTCATATGAAGATAAAATATACAACACTGAATGAATAATAATCCAAACTAAGTGCGTAGGAAATACATAACAAGAGAGTATGAAAAAATAGATGGACTGGGGCCCCCTACTAGTATCACTGGGACTCCTCGCCATCAACGTTCTCTTCTCGTGCCTTCGCCTTGCCATTACCTGAAAAAATATTTCCCAACGGGGTCAGTTACATAAAACAACAATCCTCAAGAGTTGAACAATCACCATAATTACATATCTTAGTTATGAAATCAAGCTGAAGAGGGGCATCACAGTACGCCCGTGATGGTATGTGCAAGTGCACAAGACGAGTGTCCAGACACACCCGCCCTTGTACCTAATTAGTCTCACAGAGGAAAACTTTACCGTGTGAACAGTCCATTGTGTCGGTGAACCCGATCACATGACCATCGCATGCCCGACTTTAAATTCCACACATCCCCACCCGGTTATGCAATATGAACCCGGAGGGTCACATGAACGAAAATGACCACAATGAATATCAATGAATAATAATTCGACAAGGGTCAAGAATGACTTACCGAGATGAATAAATGATGAAATGAATGATAACTCACAGAATTGATTGGAAACGTCGTTCCTCATGAAATGAAAGACTAGTTTGATAATTACAATTCTTAACATGAATAATATACCATGAATGAATTATGAATATGAATGAACAACAACGAAAGGAATGATATCCTTTTAACTGAGTAAGAATTAACTTACTCAACACCGGTGATGAAATGTCTTCTCACGAACTAACGTCTGTAATGGAGAGTACCTGTCGCCCGAACAACCTTGAATAACATAATTACCAATAAATGCTCAATATACGTATCAATCACGATTATAACCAACTTAAGCGTCGATACTACAACAATCAAACTTATTGGGGCATTCTAACGAATTCGTTGTGAACATTCTCCCGTTTATTACAACTAATCCCCAAAATATACCGAAAACCAACCTCCAAAAGTAATCCAATCCAACAAAACTTCATTAATGACATCAATGATCCAATAGGAAACCACAACTCAAGGTTACGACAACATCAATCGGAAACCCCCAAAATATCCAAAGTCAAACCCCAATGGTTCTTGATATAATTCCCCAAATATTCATCAAATCCGAAATATACACTAATAAATCTGTTGGAATACATGTACTCAAGGTAGATAATCCATATCTAACATATTACAACATCATAGCATGCTCACACGAAGAGATCGGAAGGAAAACACCCGAACTCCGAAATTCTAGATTCAAGAATGATTACCTTGATTTGATGTGTTGGAGAGGATAAGGTGATGATTAATCCGACTTAGAAGCTTGAATATGATGATAGGTGAGTGCAGCTCAAAAGGATCTCTCCAAATCGCCCGGAATCGCCCGAGAACGCCGAAAAACGAAGTGAGGAGTGAAAAATGACGAAGTGGACTAGACTGTCCAATTTATACTGGTCCAGTTTAGTGCACGCTATGTCCTGATATGTAGCGTGCACTAGCGGGTTAACCGGACAGTCCAGTGAGCTCTGACTGCCTCGTTAGCGTACGCTACGAACTTGGTAGTGTGCGCTAACGTCTTCCCGATAGCGTGCGTTAACCAAAATGTTAGCGTGCGCTAACTGATGTCTGATGCCTAGTAACTGAAGTCCAGAACCTACTGTCCTCTGGCCAGATTGAACCATAGCGCGCGCTACCCAATTATTAGCGTGCACTACCAACCAACCCTTGCGTACACTAAGCACACTCTTAGCGTATGCTACGAATTATTTCAACTCAGTCCAGTACCCATTGGACAGCCTGTTCCACTACGCTAGCGCACGCTGATGGATCCCGATAGCGTGCGCGACACACATCATTAATGTACGTTATACTCCAATTGCAACGTATGTTACGAATCTCACTAATCTAGTCCAGTGCCTTCTGGACTGTCTGCCCAAATGCATTAGCATGCGCTAATAGTAAGAGGTTAGCGTGCGCTACTTGTACTCAATTAGCGCGCGTTAAAAAGAGTACGTAGCGTGCGCTACTCCTCACGCGCAGTCCACCACAAAAGTAATGGTGAAGATAAACTCGGCTCAAATCTCAACCAAGGTAGAAAGACGAATTATAACTGATCCAAGATTCCTAGTACGTCAAACAGTGAACATGATGAACGAACATGAATGATGAATGATTATTATTGAGTGAAATATTTCTGAATGAAAATTAACTGAATGACAATGAATGAATTTACAATTGGGTATTACACTTTGGTTATCTTGTGTGGTGTTAACATATTCCCGTTTGATGCATTGGTTGTTTATCATTATTGCTTGAGTGAGCATTCATACTTTGTATTGTTACCCAGGACTTGTCATTGTATCGAGACAGTTAATCTACAGATGTATTGTGTATTATTGGTTCTATCATACTGAGATTCGATTGTGCGACCGAGCGGATAGAATTGGACAGGGATGGATTATTCTATATTGAAAATATATTTATGTTTTGAGAATCTTGGCATTGTTTAAATACAATACATATGGTTATATTTGAGTTCATCTATCACTTGAGAATGCGGAGTTTGGATTGAGATAAAGGTTGATTTGATATGAGTTACCACGAATTGGTAAGGTTGCTACGGTAGGAGTATATGGGAAGTATTCTTACCTTGTAGAAACATTGATATGTAATTATTTATGTTGATGTGATCGTTATCATTGTTGAGTATTGTGGATGACCCAATCGTGGGCTTTATCTTTTAGGTACTCGGAGATCGAGCTAGAAGCGGTCGTGAAGGGGTGAGCTCCCGGGTGATACTGGCTATGGCTTGGTTATTCGGGATTCGAGTATTTCTTTATGGTCGTTATGATTCCACTGCAAATGTATTTCATTATGATATATCCGTTGCGTGTGTATCTTTAAATGGCTTTTGGGATTTTACCGGTTCGTGTATACTTTCAAAATGCCCCCTTTGGGTAACTCTGCCTTGAACTTTCAAATGGTATTTTATGACGGTATTTGGGATCTATGTTTTGAAAAATATTTTAGTTTTTAAAATATTTACCGTCTTCTCCTCTTTGGCGTGTTTGTAACAATTTGGAAAATGATTTTCAGCCTTGTGGGTTCCGGCGTGGGGCCCACGGCGCTGTAATATCCCCGGTTGGCTTTGGGGGTGTTACAAAAATGGGAACTCAAGTTTGCTCATTTTAGCACTTGAGGACCTCCTTTATGAAAGGTATCAAACAAGGCCTTGTGTACTTTGGTCCGTTATACCACGTTAGGACCTCCATCCAAATTGGTCCATTAATTGTTAACAGTCGTCCTACATGGCAGTTAAGTTACACATCAGCAATACCAAGTCGTTTGATTTTAAATATTAAACTGGTTAACCTACATGGCAGTTAAATTACACATCACTTAACCTAGTTACACATCTCATTGTCTTCGACCGGAAAGAGAGGGAACGGTGCTAGGGTTGATGGCGATTTAGACTTCATAGTTCATCCTTTGAATCTTGCACAGTACGACTTCTGATAGCTACCACCATTGCGATACGAGTACGAACAGTAGGAAGGTGACTATGTCGAGCTTGGTTAGGGTTTCCCCAACATATTTTGCGGCTTTTAATGCTAAGAGGTTAGATTCTATTACATACTATCTCTCGTGTTTTCAGAATCAAAGATTTGTACTTTGGTGAATGCTGTGATATTTGTATGACTTTGCACTAGTTTCGACAGTAAGCATATAAATGACATCTGGTAGTTGTGCGTCAATGAACTCAAGAGTTACATGGCTTTGCAAGAAAGAGTCTCCCTTACAAACTGCAAAAATAGAGTCTAATCGAGGGTAGAAATTCTATGGATGTGGTAATTATGGTGTTAAGGATAAGGCACATTGTTCCTTCTTCCAATGGGATGTGAATGACAATGAACGCAGAGGAACATTGAAAGTAGAGTATGTTGTTGCCCAAAATATTTATCCGAAGATTAATACTGCTGGAAGACGGAGAACAAACAACAATTGCGGGAGCACTTCCGAGAGAAGATAAATAATACAAGATTTGCCGGGTTTGTTAGGCCCGGGCTTGAATGCTCTCGCGAGATGATATTAATACGAATATTCGTGGATACAAGTATTAATGAGAGAAATCTAAATACAATGAGTGTAAAAAGACTCTGTTAATCCGGCTCTTGAGCGAAGCTCGGTGTTCTTCGTCCCTTCCGATCGTCTTCTCGATGAGAGAGGCCGGGAGAAGTAAGACCGAATGATAGCTGTTGCCAAGAGTTGGAGATAGCCAAGTGTTATGTATTTTGCTTCTGTATTGCGTGTGTAATGTCAGAATGCCAGAGAGAAATTGAAGTTCTGGAGCCTTTTGTGCGGTAAAAGTTCGGTCCCTTGGACGTGCTGGGAGCCATGTATATATAGGGGCAGCCGGGTCCTGTCCTCTAGCGGGCGATCGCCTTCCGGCCATTATAATAATGGGGCGATCGTCCGCCGGCCAATATTATAATGGGGCGATCACCCGAGCTGTTGGGCTAAAGTCCAAGGATGAGGCCGTGATCGCCTAAAGTCCAAAGCTACGGCAAAACACTGGCGGTCCAATGAGGGGCCAGCACGCGTCCGGAGTCAGCCACATGCGGCCCTACTGACAGCTTTCGGCAGCTTGTCGGCTGGTGGAGAGATTCTGCCAGGCTGTGGTCAATGGCCCGAGATTCGCGGATCTTGTCTCGGTCCTTGCACGTGGTGCCAGTCTTGAGGCTCGGCCTTTGCCGACTGGATGGCCATCGGCGCTGATCGACATGAGGCAGTCATCTCTAGCTGGTCATCAGAGGTCGCCATCGGCCAGTGGATGAGGGTCGGCAATGGTCGGTCACCAAGGGTCGGTCGGCAGGTGGCGAGGGATGGTCGGTCGGCAGGTGCCGAGGGATGGTCGTCCGCTTGTCGGTCGCCAGGAGTCGGTCGCCGAGTACCGAGTGACGATCGTATCTGAGGTCGATCGCTCGGCACCGGGACTTGTCCTGGGACCTTCGGTTGGCTGATTTAGCTCGTCTGCCGGGTCAAGGCTCGGCCGCCTGGTCGCTGATCGGCAGTTCTGCCTTGGCTGCTCGACAGTGACTCGGTCGCCCGACCTCCGAGGCGATCGCCGGTCGGAAGGTGTTAATTCTTGACACAACAATTGCCCCCCAGCTTGCTCCTATGTTGAGGACATGGGGCAAGGTGGTTCTTGCTGGCGATCGTGTATGGATGAGGACGGGCGATCTGAGCTGACTTAGGATTCGGACTTGGGCTATCATGGTCGATTGGCTAGCTATCTTTCGGTCTTGTACCTGCAAAAACAACATTGGCCGATCCCCCTTGGAAACTTGGTGGTTTCGCTTTGTTTGAGGAATCGTGCACAGTCGCGGATATCGATGGACCGACTCCATGACCGTGTCTTGATGCGCGAAGACATTGAGTGTCTCGTGACTCACTTTATTATGAGGGTCCTCTGTTAGGCTGCGCCTCGCCTCGTATTTAAACGAAGGGCGTGCGGTCTCGGTCTAGAGGAGTCCTTGTGCGGGGCAGCGTCGGATGAATCAACTCCACGCCCGCGGCTTGTTAGCTCTGCTTCCACCTCGGCCAGCCATGGAGATGGCCGACCTCGACGGTGTACGTTGAGACGGGGTTGTGGCATGGGTCCACTGATTAATGTTTGAGAGCCCTCAGACTACGCCGACCTCGTATTAAAACGAAGGGCGGGCGATCTCGGCCGAAAGGGACCTTGCATGGCCGAAGCAGCCGGTTCCATCGACTGCCAGGGCCATGGCTTTATGATGTGCGGTGGAGGCGATCTTATGCCTTAGTTCATCATGTTAGATGCTGGACTGTAAATGGCGATCGTGTCCGCCGGATTGCTGATTATGTAGCGTGATGATCGGTGATCGGGCCGGAAGACTGGCGATCGTCGCTCGGCAGCCGATCGCTTTATTCGCAGGTCGATATCGGTGATCGGGCGGGAGTTAGTCCCTCATTTAAAATGGTGGACTGTAGGCGGTGAGCGAGTCCTCCGGCACTGCTGGATAGTAGCGATCGGGCTGGGAGACTGGAGGTCGTCGCGCGGGCGCCGATCACTCTACTCCTAGGCTAAGAAGAAGCCTTTGCCTGGACAGGAAATCTGCGGCTCTAGCCCGTAAGGCTGCGTAGGTCGTCGGTAGGGTCTTCGTGAGATGCCTGAACATAGGCGAGAAGCCCTGAAAACCTCCTAGGACCGCGTAGAGGGCGGTCTCATCGTTTACGGGCTCGCCGTTGAGGATGATCACGTCTACCCGGTCGATGTAGTCCGAGTCGGACTCTTCTTCTCCCTGTTTGATTTGCATCATACAAAAGCGACCTTCTGGCCGGACGAACCTGGTGGCGAAGTGTTCCGTGAAGATGTGCGCCAGCTCGTTAAAGGAGCCAATGGACCGAGGTGGCAATGAGGTGTACCACCGGTGGGCGAGGTCGTCCAGTGTCAGAGGGAACATCCGGCACCTGGTCGCGTCCGATGCCCCACACCCGGTCATGTAGATGTTGAACTTCTTCAGGTGTGTCTGGGGGTCCGATCGCCCCTCGTACACGGGTGTTTGCGGGGGAGCGATCCTGTGCTGCACGGGGGCGAGCTCGATGTCGATCGCGAGCGGCTCGCTCGGCTCGGCGGTCGTCTTCATGGCGCCTGCCCCGGATTGCAGGAGCGCCTTCACGTCGTCGAGCTGACGTTGCAATGCGGCAATCGCCGCGGCTCGGTTGCTTGCGGATCGGCTTTGGGAGCGGGAGCCGAGGCGATCGTGTACCGATCTCCGGACTCCGCTGTTGCCGACCTCGGGAATTTGACGAGCGGGAGCCAGGCGGCTGGATGGCCTTCTGGAAGCCGGGTAGGCCGAGCTCCTGGTGATGGATTCAAAATCCGCTGCCTCTCGTAGGCCGGGCCGGATCGCCGGCCGCTGTCGGGTCACCGCCTGTGCGATCGAAGACAGACGTGCCCCGGCTGCCGAGCGCCTCTTCTTGCGGGCGAGAACCTCCTAGCGATCGCTCGGCCAGTAATGCCTTGAGCTTCCGTTTGGACTTCCGGCGGGAGACCGAGGGGGTGATAGCAGGAGGCGCGTCGAGAGCACTCTGTCGCTCCTGAAGGACGGCTATGGCCTCTTCGATCTGTTCATTGGTTCGGAACTGATCGAGCGAGAGGCTCGGGCCGCCGTCCCGGGACGGATCGAGCGCCTCGATCATGGCGGCTACCTTCCACCATCGGGCCGCGCTCGGACCGGGACGGAACGGGGTCCGGGCCGGTCGGGCGGCTTTCTTCGACGCGAGGCTAAGACATGATTTCGAAGGATTTCTTTGAAGTGCGTGAGTGTCACTTCAAGTATCTGCCCCGAGAACAGTGAGTGTTCTTCGGGACGGTAGGTATAAAAATTCGAGGGTTGGATCCCCTTCCTCTAACGCCAATTGTTGTTGCCCAAAATATTTATCCGAAGATTAATACTGCTGGAAGACGGACAACAAACAACAATTGCGGGAGCACTTCCGAGAGAAGATAAATAATACAAGATTTGCCGGGTTTGTTAGGCCCGGGCTTGAATGCTCTCGCGAGATGATATTAATACGAATATTCGTGGATACAAGTATTAATGAGAGAAATCTAAATACAATGAGTGTAAAAAGACTCTGTTAATCCGGCTCTTGAGCGAAGCTCGGTGTTCTTCGTCCCTTCCGATCGTCTTCTCGATGAGAGAGGCCGGGAGAAGTAAGACCGAATGATAGCTGTTGCCAAGAGTTGGAGATAGCCAAGTGTTATGTATTTTGCTTCTGTATTGTGTGTGTAATGTCAGAATGCCAGAGAGAAATTGAAGTTCTGGAGCCTTTTGTGCGGTAAAAGTTCGGTCCCTTGGACAAGTGCTAGGAACCATGTATATATAGGGGCAGCCGGGTCCTGTCCTCTAGCGGGCGATCGCCTTCCGGCCATTATAATAATGGGGCGATCGTCCGCCGGCCAATATTATAATGGGGCGATCACCCGAGCTGTTGGGCTAAAGTCCAAGGATGAGGCTGGCAGTCTGCCTAAAGTCCAAAGCTACAGCAGGCAGCCAGCTGGGCGGTCCAATGAGGGGCCAACACGCGTCCGGAGTCAGCCACATGCGGCCCTACTAACAGCTTTCGGCGGCTTGTCGGCTGGTGGAGAGATTCTGCCAGGCTGTGGTCAATGGCCCGAGATTCGCGGATCTTGTCTCGGTCCTTGCACGTGGTGCCAGTCTTGAGGCTCGGCCTTTGCCGACTGGATGGCCATCGGCGCTGATCGACATGAGGCGGTCGTCTCTAGCTGGTCATCAGAGGTCGCCATCGGCCAGTGGATGAGGGTCGGCAATGGTCGGTCACCAAGGGTCGGTCGGCAGGTGCCGAGGGATGGTCGGTCGGCAGGTGCCGAGGGATGGTCGTCCGCTTGTCGGTCGCCAGGAGTCGGTCGCCGAGTACCGAGTGACGATCGTATCTGAGGTCGATCGCTCGTCACCGGGACTTGTCCTGGGACCTTCGGTTGGCCGATTTAGCTCGTCCGCCGGGTCAAGGCTCGGCCGCCTGGTCGCTGATCGGCAGTTCTGCCTTGGCTGCTCGGCAGTAACTCGGTCGCCCGACCTCCGAGGCGATCGCCGGTCGGAAGGTGTTAATTCTTGACACAACAGAGTACAAGAGTTATCGAGAAGTATGGTTTGAGGAAAGGAATAGTGAATTAAAGGGTGAATTGGCTGACTTGAGAAAGGAACTTGAAATTGAAAATAAGAGTATCTCAGAGTTGAATATGAATTATAATATGTTGGTTTTAATGATCAAATTTTTTTCTGTTGACTGCTTGTTTGATTTGTATTTTATTTGCTATGTTAAGTTGATGAAATTGTGTTTCCAGAGACTTTTAGTATAATGAAGGATTTATATGATTTGTGTTTACACACTGAATGTCAATTGTACTCTGTTTTATGTTTATAATTTCAAATACTCTTTTTGGCAAATTTGGGGTTATATTCATGATGAATGCATAGAAAATTATCTTAGGTGCTTTTAAATCAGCATCATCATCACTTTCAATTGCAGTGTTATTATCACTAGACTGCAATGGTTCGGACTCATAACCCTCATTAGGTGCACTAGATTCAACATGGTCCATTAGCAATGGAACTGATTCAGTTATTTTTGGATCAGTCCCCAATGATGCAAGTTTATCTTTTACCCTTCTAAACTTATCCATTTCTTTTTTCATTTGTAATAACTTCTGCCTAATGGAATGCAATTCCTCCTCATCATCTGAACAATGTTCCATACTGTTTATTGTTTAGTATATTTTGAGTAATATTTTTTAGTATTTTATGTATATAATTGTGTGTTTTGTGTAATAATTTATTCGTTTTACCATGTATTTATATTAGTTCATTTTGTTACAATTTTCTATAATTTTATGTCATTTTTGGATAATTAATTGGAATTAAATTATATCTCGGAGTTAACCAACCTAAGACAAGACAGATCAATTGGTTCAAGGGCGATATTTTTACAAAATTCAAATATAGTCACGACTGGTCTCACTTTATTCGCCTCTGCCGAGACGATCGCTTTAAAAAAGTTCATCCGAATCCGAGTTCGTATGAAGAAGTTATGACCGTTCGAAGGACAATTAAATAGACGGACCATATTGTGCCACGTGTCAACACCTGATTGGTCCGGAATTTCAACTCTGTGCTGATGTCATGGATGACATCAGCACCTCATGGGCAGCCGTGAATTATTGGGAGGTGGAAATTTTTAATTGTAAAAATGATTATTTTATTAATTTTGAAGTAGTATAAATAGGGGATGAATGTGTATTGTTTTGGGGAGGAGAAAAAAGGAGAAAAAAATAGAGAGAAATTATTGTAAGAGAGAGAAATAAAAATAGTGTGTAGTAAAATTATATTTGAGTAATAATATTATGAAATATTTATTTATTTGTATTGTTATTATGAGTGACTAATTTTTTTTACTGGGGTTATGATGAAACCATGTCTATATTATTATTAATATTTATATAATAATTCCAAATAAATATTTTTAATGGTTATGATTTTCGCTTCAATAGGGGAATATTATTTCATCAATTATATCATGTATTTTTGATAGTTATAAATTCCCCCTTGCTTTGTGATTATTGATATTAGTTAATTTCTTTGATTATTTGTTTTCCATTAAATTGGATACATATAATGCTTAGAAATTACAATTTTTAAGCGAAGGAAAATCTATATTTGAATTATAATTTTGTACTTATTGTCAAATCTATAGGAAAATAGTGAGATTGATTTCAGAATCTATTCCTGAATTTCTTAGAATTAAAATATAAAATAAATAATAAATAGACATTGGTGGACTTTAAACCCTAGTAAATTATTTAAAATCAATTTACCTAAAATCTACTTAAAATTAATGTTATTTGTTGCAATTATTATAACCATAAAAAAAATCAAATTATTTGGGACTAGGTTAGAATTTAATATAATTTAGTTCAAAACGATAGGAATAATTTGACTTCACTATTATAGTCCTCCCTCTGGAATCGACCTTGCACCGCATATCTACATCGAACAAATCGTGCACTTGCGAGTATAAGACTAAAGAATCAAATCAACAAGTTTTTGGCGCCGTTGCCGGGGAGGCGCGAACGAAGTACAAGAAGACTGTCGTAACCAAGTTAGTTAAATTTTTCTACTAGTTATTTATTTTACTGCTTTTTTTTATTATTATCTGTCTTTTTAATATCCGTTTTAGATTGTGTTAGTTGTAGAATTTATTTTATTCATAAAAAAAAATCTGAAAAATAATAAAAACTTTTAATAATAAATATAAGTAATAATAATAAAATCTACTGTTCATTTTCGTAAAAATAATAATAAAATAATTAAAAAATTAAAAAAGTCCAAAAATATATAAAAATATAAAAAATCTGAAAAAGTTTAAAAAATTCAGAACTTATTTATTTTTATTTAAAAAAAAAGAGATCTGGAAAATACAAAAAAGTTTCAGATTTTAAGGTAATATTTTTGTAATTTTGGTATATTAATATTATGAAAATTAAAATTTTTAATTTAAATTCGAAAAAAAAATAAAAAATAATAAAAATAAATTAAAAATAATCTGGAATATTATTTTCCGTAATAAATAAAAATCTGAATTATTTTATTTTATTTTTAAAAGTAAAACCTGCTAGTTTTATTAAAAAATTTAATTTTCATAAAAATCTAAAAAAAATCAATTAAGAATTAATAATTTAAACAATCTGGAATATATATAATAAAATAAACTTTCTGAACTTTGATTTTTTTTAATAAAAACAGAATTTATTTTTTTTAAAATAAATCACAATATTTTAATAAAAAAGGGAAAATACTAAAAAAAATTAAAAACCTGAAAATTTAAAAAAAAAAAACAGAAACGAAAATTTGTAAAAAAAAAAACTATTTATATGGTTTGCATAAAATAAAAGTTTGTAATTTTAATTTTTTTTAATTACCTTTTTTTTTTAAAAGGTAAAAACTGTTTTACCTTTTATAAAAACTTTTATAAAAACTGTTTTAAAAACTGTTTGCATAAAAACTGTTTTAAAAAAAAAATCTGAATTCTTTTTTGTGAAAAAAAGTAAATAATATATCTGGATATATATATATATATATATTTTACCTCAATATTATTAGTCTAAAATATAATAAAATTATAATAAATATAAAAATATAAAAACGAAAAAAAATATAAAATATAAAAAAACAAAAAACAAAATCAGAATTTTTTTTTATTTTTTATATCTTGTCTTTAGTTTTAATAGAATCTTGTAGTGGTAATTTAGATTGTGTTTTTAGTTGTTATTTTCTATTTACATTATTCTTAGACATTTAGTTTAGTTGTAATATTTCTCGTCGTACAATTTAGTTTATCAATAGATATTGCTTCCGTATATCAATTAGTAAATTTATTCCTTTGCAATCTATTACATCCTATAATTTTAGTAATAATTATAATAATTATCATTATTATTAATAATAATAGAAATATAAAAACTCAAAAAAAAATAATTAAAACAATAAAATCCTTTAAAAGATTCAACAAGGGATTGATATTTTTCACTCACTACTTTGTTCGATTTGAATAGAGAAAAGCTAAATATCAATCTTGTACAAACTGATTTTGAAAATCGATTGAATTTTGGCAAAAAGGCCTCCGTTGTACATGCCGAAGAAAGTTGGATTTTAAGTGCGACCGTTGTGACGCCTCCAACGATCTGGAAGTTCGATCGACTATCATAATTTGGTTTGTATGCAATGTTAAAAAAAAAATGTAATATCGGTGAATGCAAGTTTGGCAACGAAATAATAAAGGTCGATTAACGAGAAGAAAATTGTCCTTAACTAAAATTGAAGTTCAACAAACGAAACCGATACCAAAAATGGACGAAATCGAAAATCGGAATAATCAAGTTGCAAAAGAAAAAACTTTAATAGAATATTTTTCTCCAGTGAGTGCTAATTCTCCCTCTTGCATAGTGTTGCCTACGACTAATGCAACTCATTTCGAACTTAAACCATCAATAATTCAACTTCTTCCATCTTTTCACGGTTTGGAAAGAGAAGATCCGTATATACATGTCAAGGAATTTCTCGATATTTGTTCTACTTTCCGATTCCAAAATTTCTCTGATGAATCTGTCAAACTTAGATTATTTCCATTTTCTCTCAAAGATAAAGCAAAATTCTGGCTAAATTCTCTTCAAGCAAGAACAATTACTAGTTGGGACCAACTAGTGAATAAATTTCTCGCAAAATTTTTTCCAATGTCCAAAACTGATAGTCTTAGAAGAGAAATATCCGAATTTTTCCAAAAAGAAAATGAAGAATTTTACGAGTGTTGGGAAAGATTTAATGATTTAATCCTTAAGTGTCCCCATCATGGTTTTGAAATATGGCGTTTGGTAAAATATTTTTATGACGGTTTAACTCCAAACAATCGCCAATTAATCCAATCAATGCATGGTGGAAAATTTCTTCACCTTATTGGAGACGAAGCTTGGAATGCACTTGAAAATATGTCAATTAATTCACAACAATGGAATTCACTCGACTCTAGAGCCAAATCGATGCATACGACCCCAAAAAAAGGTGGAATTTACGAGGTTAAACAAGATGTTGAAATAAAATATACAATAGATGATTTAGTACGAAAAGTGGATGCGTTAGTCTTGAAGCAATCCATCCCCTCGTCAAACTCAAAAAATGAATTTTGCATTTCATGTGCGGAATCATTTCATTCATCTCAATCTTGTCCCTCTGGTCCACAAAATCAAGAAATTTTTAATGAAGAAGTCAATGTGTTACATTCATATGGAAAATCTTCAGACAGTCCATTTGCTCCAACTTATAATCCAAATTGGAGGAATCATCCAAATTTTTCCTGGAAGCAAAACATGCCTCCAATGAATCAAGGAGGACATCAAATGAACATGTCAAATCAACAAAATGTCCGTCCTAATCAATATCCTCCAAATACTTATCAGTATCCTTCTACAGTGCCAAAGAAACCATCTTTGGAAGATACATTGCAACAATTCATTCAATCTACTCAACAAATGTTCCAATCAACTCAACAAGCTGTACAATCAAACTCACAGGCTATTTCTAAGCTTAAAATACAAATTGTCCAACTTGCAACAACTTTAGCTGAAAGAGAAAAGGGAAAATTTCCGAGTCAGTCCATCCCTAATCCTAAAGGACAATATGAAGTAAACTCTTCTAACGCAGAAGTTCAGTCCATAACTACCCTTAGAAGTGGAAAAGAAATACAAAAGCCTGAATATGATCCGGAAGAAAAATCAAATGAACCACAAGTTTCAAAACCAAAAGATTCTAAGGAAAAAGAAAAGCCTTACGTTCCAAAAGCTCCATTTCCTGAAAGACTTATTCCAAAAGATAAAAGTGTGCAATACAAATATTTAAACAAGTTCGAATAAATATTCCATTCCTTGATGCTATTAAACAAGTGCCTGCTTATTCTAAGTTCTTGAAAGATCTTTGCACTGTAAAAAGAAGAACAAATGTTCCAAGAAAGGCATTTTTAGCTGAACATGTTAGCTCAATAATCCAAAATAGAACTCCCGTTAAGTATAAAGATCCTGGTAGTCCTACAATATCTTGTGTCATTGGAGATCACATCATTAAACGAGCCTTGCTTGATTTAGGAGCCAGTGTGAATTTATTACCATATTCTGTTTATACACAACTTGGATTAGGGAGCTAAAATCAACATCGTGATACTTCAACTAGTGATAGATCTATAAAAATACCTCGAGGAATCGTAGAGGATGTTACGATTCAAGTAGATAAATTCTACTTTCTGTTGATTTTATAGTCATAGACACGAACTCGTTGAGAATACCAAAGATCAATTCCACGACATTTTAGGAAGGCCATTTTTAGCTACTTCAAATGCATTAATTAAGCAGAAATGGCATCATAAAATTTTCTTTTGGAAATATGATATTGAACTAAATATGTTTAACATTTCTCAACAACATGATGATCTTGATGATATCTGTGAGGTAAATATGATAGAGAGTATGGGTCCTTATTTCTTTCCAAAAATGGATGATGATGATGATCTTTTTGAAAGCTGTCTTGCTCATTTTGGCTCAGATTTTGACATCGACAATTCAATTAATGAAGTAAATTCTTTACTAGAGTCTACACCATTATTGGATAATGATAAATGGAAAGCTAAAACCGAACCACTTGAGAGCCAAATGAATAATGAAGTAACTATTGAGGATTCAAAGATAGAGCTCAATCCATTACCTGAATCTCTAAAATATGCATTTTTAGAACCATCAGAAACCTTGCCTGTCATCATAGCATCTGATTTAGATGAATAACGAGAAGATAAGTTAATAAATGTTCTTAAAGAACATAAAGAAGCAATAGGCTGGACCATCTCCGATATTAAAGGTATTAATCCTTCTATATGCATGCATCGAATTCACCTTGAAGAAAATGCGAAAACTTCCCGAGAATTTCAAAGAAGACTAAATCCTAATTTGAAAGAAGTTGTAAGAGCTGAAATAATCAAACTCTTAGATGTAGGGATCATCTACCCTATTTCTGATAGCTCTTGGGTCAGTCCTGTTCATATAGTTCCAAAGAAATCTGGCATAACTGTAATCACGAATGAAGAAAATGAACTTGTTCCAACCAGAATTCAAACTGGATGGAGAGTCTGTATTGATTACAGAAAATTGAACTCTATTACAAGAAAAGATCACTTTCCACTTCCTTTTATTGATCAAATGCTAGAAAGGTTAACCGGCCATGCTTATTATTGTTTTCTTGATGGATATTCCGACTATAACCAAATTCCCATTGCTCCTGAAGATCAAGAAAAAACCACTTTTACCTGTCCTTTCGGAACTTTTGCTTACCGACGAATGCCATTTGGTCTGTGTAATGCACCTGCTACTTTTCAGCGGTGTATGATGAGCATTTTCTTTGACATGGTTGAGCCCTTTTTGGAAATTTTTATGGATGATTTTTCTGTATTCGGGTCTAGCTTTGATGAATGTTTACACCACTTAACCCAAGTGTTGGTTAGGTGTAAGGAGAAGAATCTTGTCCTAAACTGGGAAAAATGTCATTTTATGGTTAAAAAAGGAATTGTCTTAGGACATGTGATTTCTGAAAAAGGAATTGAGGTGGACAAATCTAAAGTTGATTTAATATCCAGTCTTCCACCCTCACGAACGATTAAAGAAATTCGGTCATTCTTAGGCCATGCTGGTTTTTACCGTCGATTCATCAAAGATTTTAGTAAAATCTCAAGGCCATTATGTAATTTACTTTCAAAAGACACACCTTTCGTATTTGATGATCATTGTCTAAAAGCTTTTAAGACACTCAAATCTATGTTGAGCTCTGCACCTATCATCAAATCTCCAAACTGGAATCTTCCTTTTGAAATAATGTGTGATGCATCCGACTATGCCGTCGGTGTAGTATTGGGTCAAAGGGAAAATAAATTGCCAACTGTAATATATTATGCAAGCAGAACTCTAAATGATGCCCAATTAAATTATTCTACAACTGAAAAAGAATTGCTTGCAGTCGTTTTTGCTTTAGACAAATTTCGACCTTACTTGATTGGTTCAAAAGTCATAATTTACTCCGATCATGCTGCATTAAAATATCTTCTTTCTAAGAAAGATGCTAAACCTCGCTTGATCCGTTGTATTCTATTGTTACAAGAGTTTGACTTAGAAATTCGAGATAAAAAAGGTGTTGAAAATGTTGTTGCTGATCATTTGTCTAGGCTAATCGTGAATTTTACTGATAAAGAACCTCCCATTAATGAAACTTTCCCTGATGAACAACTCATGTCTATTTCTCAAATACCTTGGTATGCAGACATTGTCAATTACCTTGTTACTGGTAACATGCCATCTCATTGGAATAATCAAGATAAAACAAAATTTTTAAACGAAGTAAAAAAATTCTTTTGGGATGATCCATATTTGTTCAAATATTGTCCTGATCAAATTATTAGGAGATGTGTGCCAGAACATGAACAACAAAATATCATTTCCTTTTGTCATGATCATGCATGTGGAGGTCATTTGATCAACCGAAACTCCTTCTTTAGAAACGATGTAGCCAAGAAAGGCTACACTCTCGACTAGAAACGAACACTTCTCCTTTTTCCCATAAAGTTTTTGATCCCTAAGGATCTCAAAGACTTTCCTCAAGTGCCCGGTATGCTCTTGCAATGATCGACTATAAATTAAGATGTCGTCCAAGTATACGACGACAAATTTTCTCAAAAATGGCTTAAGTACCTCATTCATTAATCGCATGAAAGTACTTGGCGCATTTGTAAGGCCAAAGGGCATGACGAGCCATTCATATAATCCATGTTTTGTCTTGAAAGCCGTTTTCCATTCATCTCCTTCCCGCATGCGAATTTGATGATAGCCGCTTCTCAAATCAACCTTCGAAAAAATCACCGAACCATGCAACTCGTCCAACATATCATCAAGTCTCGGAATTGGGAACCGATATTTGATGGTTATGTTGTTCACGGCTCTACTATCTATACACATCCGCCATGACCCATCATTCTTTGGAACAAGTAAAACCGGAACCGCACAAGGGCTCAAACTTTCTCGAACGTACCCGCGGTTCATTAGTTCCTCGATTTGCTTTTGCAACTCCTTTGTCTCTTCGGGGTTACATCGATAGGCGGCCTTGTTAGGGAGTGATGCATCCGGTACAAGGTCGACTTGGTGTTCAATCCCACGTAAGGGTGGCAAACCCGGCGGTAAGTCTTCCGGGAAGACATCCGCAAATTCTTGTAGCAAGGTATCGATATCTCTCTTGCCTTGCACAATCACGTCAACATCTCGTGTTTCTTTAATCGTCAATAAATACACACGCTCTCCATCGTCAATAGCGTGTCTCACCTCTTTCTCACTAGCAAACATGTTAAGCTTTGGTTTCTCCATTTGATTAGAACTCATCGATCGAATGGCTTGGGGTGCCATCGGTTTAAGCACAATCTTCTTGCCTTTATCTCGTAATTCATATTCGTTACTCCTTCCTCGATGCAAAACATCTCGGTCAAACATCCATGGTCGTCCCAAAAGTACGTGGCATGCGTCCATCGGGAGTACGTCACATAACACATCGTCTCCATATGATCCCATGGTTAAGTTGACCCGTACTTGTCTCGTCACCTTCACTTTGCTTCCATCATCGAGCCATACGGTCTCGGGTGAGCCGTAGTAGTTAGCCCGAGCTTGGTGACCATCTCGTTTGATGCTACATTCGTGCAACTCCCTCCGTCTATTATCAAGCTACACCACTTTTCTCCGACTTTGCATTTGGAATGAAAGATTTGGTCTCTTTGCTCCGTATCACTTGGAACGATTTTGGTATGTAGTGCTCGAAGCACTAGAGTAGTATCATATTCCGGAGTGTCATAAGTCTCGCAATCCTCATTCTCTTCCTCGGCCTCCATGTTAAATACGTCACCAAGGCCTTCCTTCTCGTCCTCGACCAAAAGTTCGTCTCGGATCGCAAGAGCTTCTCTTAGTGTCACCACCCGTTTGTTCGGACATGCATTTTGGTAATGGCCGAATCCTTGACACTTGAAACATCGTACCTTCGCCAAACTTGTTTCTTTGGGTACGTAGGGAGTCTTAGGTGCCGTGACAGGGACATGACTTGGTGTGGTGCTTTTAGCACCCGAACTCGAACCGGCACTTGGATTCTCGAATTTGGAAGGAAATTCGGGTCTTGAAAACTTCAATTTATTTTGAGCTTCTATCTTTATGCATAGTCCACATAAAGTATCGAAATCTTCATATGGATATAACTCCACCGTGTTGGCTATGTTTTTATTTAAGCCACGTAAAAAACGAGACATCTTTTGTTCTTCGTTTTCTTCTAGTTCTCCCATCAAGACCAAACTTTCGAACTCTTCAATATATTCACCGACACTTAGTTTGCCTTGCATGAAGTCGGCAATCTTCCGATATAAGGTTAACCGGTGTGATGATGGCACATACCTCTTACGAAGTTTTCTTTTTAAAGAATCCTGACGGATTTTTGCCTTTCCCTCCCGAGTTCTTCGCGTCTTTACTCCTTCGAACCAAAGAGAAGCACCCTTCCCTAACTTGAGAATTGCATATTTGCAACGTTTCGTCGTTAAGGTCTTTGAATTCGAACATGCGTTCAATTTTCCGTTCCCACTCCAAATAAGCTTCGGATCGGTACCTCCAACGAACTCCGGAAGTTCGTTTACTTTAAACTCATCCGCATGGTGTATTTGGCGTCGTCATCCCGCGTCTTGCTTGCATACGTGGTTCCGGTAGACCGCTTAGTGCGTCCCGGAGTTTCATCAAGAAATCGGGATCGGAGAAATCCATAACAAGAATCAAGAGATAGCTTTGAACAAGAAATCTTCAATAAAATTGCCAAGGAAATAGCCTTGGGCTCCGATGCCACTAATGATACGAATTACGTATTAAGATGAACGTAAATTCGCCGGAAAATGCAGCGGATATATTTTGTTACCTCACAACACTCGTATATATGTAACACTCTTAAGAAATAACCGAAAGTAGGGCAACTCGGCTTACGTAAACAAGAACAATATGAATGATTTATCAAACTAGACCTATAGTTTGATAAGGTAATCTTTCCTCAAGACCTATTGAGAATTGATTCGATTAAAACTCGAAAACGCGTCGAATTATAATCAAGGTTTCGATGAAAAGCATTCACCAAGAAAACACAAGTGTATTCTTATTTTCTTCAACATACAATATCCATAATGAAAGCATCAACAAGACTACTTATAGCATGGTAGTCTTCTTAGCAACTAAGGAATCAAACAAGATCACATGATCTTGAAATGAAAAACAAAACACAAGATAAAATACAAGGGAATCAAATCAAAGGGAGGGGGAATCACACAACAAAATGAATATAAGACACCCCACATAACATGCAAGTCTAATCATGACATGTGAGGGGAGGAAAAACAACAAAAATAAAAAAATCAGCAATAATGGCATTTCTTTGAGTGCAGGACACGGCCGTGCCGATCGGCACGGTCGCGGCTTGGTGGCCGGCAGGAGGACTCGGTATGTCGCCTGGCACGGTCGGGTTGGTCGGACAATGGGATTTGTACTATCCGGAAGAGTGTGACTCGGCCGTGTCGCCTGGCACGGTCGGGTTGTGTCGGCACGGGCCGTGTCGGACGACACGGTTGGGTTCGGTCGGCAGCGAGATTTCATTATCCAGGACACCTCGGCACGGGCCGTGTCGGATGACACGGCCGGATTCGCTCGGCAGTGATTGGCCAGTTCCAGCAGGCAGTGATCGGCCAGTTCCGGCAGGTGGTGGTCGGCAGTGATCGGCCAGTTCCGGCAGGTGGTGAATTTTCCGGCCGGTGGTGATTTTTCCGGCAGTTCGTCCATTTTCCGGTCGGTTGTCGACCTTCCGGCATAGCATGACACGGGCCGTGTTATATGACACGGCTGAGACCGAGACTCCACGTCTTATGTCCGTTTTCTCGCCTAAATACGTAGTAGCCCGTGCATGGCGTGAAGTAAGGTCATTTAAATCGATCCTTACTTCGTCTTCTTCGTTCATATCAAATGATTCCGTATCATCTTCTCCCGCTTTCCATAAAGTTTCTGTTTTCTTAGAGTTTCAAAAATGTGCCGCAAGTGCTCGAGATGCTCCTCTAAGGATCGACTGTAGATTAAAATGTCGTCTAAGTATACGACAACAAATTTTCCCAAGAAAGGTTTGAGAACCTCGTTCATCAATCTCATGAAAGTGCTCGGGGCATTAGTGAGGCCGAATGGCATCACAACCCACTCGTAAAGTCCATTCTTTGTTTTAAATGCCGTCTTCCATTCGTCTCCCTCTCGCATGCGAATTTGATGGTATCCGCTCCATAAATCAACTTTTGAAAATACAACTGAGCCATGCAACTCGTCTAACATGTCGTCTAGTCTCGGGATGGGGAATCAATACTTGACGGTGATGTTATTCACGGCTCTACTGTCAATGCACATTCGCCATGATCCGTCTTTTTTTGGTACAAGTAGGACTGGAACGGCACACGGACTTAAACTTTCTCGGACATATCCGTGACTCATGAGCTCATCAATTTGACGTTGTATCTCTTTGGTTTCTTCGGGATTACAATGATACGCCGCTTTATTCGGTAATGGTGCTCCTGGTACAAGATCAATTTGGTGTTCGATTCCGCGGATAGGTGGTAATCCCACCGGCAAGTCTTCGGGAAATACTTCCGCGAACTCGTGTAATAGTGTATCTATCTCTTCTTCGTGGTGTGATTTGGTAGCAAGGTTTCAGATTTCTTTGATCATCATCAAATAAACACATTCGTTATCGTCAATGGCGTGTTCGACTTCTTTTTCGTTTGCAAGCATCGTAAGCTTCGGCCCTTCGACTTTTTTTGAACTCATTGTTCGGATAGCTTGAGGTGACATAGGTTTAAGAACAATTTTTTTACCTTTGTCACGTAACTCATACTCGTTGCTCCTCCCTCGATGTAGTACGTCCCGATCAAATAACCAAGGTCTTCCCAACAATACGTGACATGCGTCCATCGGTAGTACATCGCATGTAATATCATCACCATACGAACCCATCGTGAGTCCGATCTTCACTTGTCTTGATACTTTCACCTTATTTCCATCATCGAGCCAATGGAGTGCATACGACTTTGGATGAGCCGTGGTGATTAATCCGAGCTTCGAGACCATCTCGCTTGATGCCACGTTTGTACAACTTCCACCATCAATGATCAAGCTACACCATTTCTCTCCGACACGACACTTCGTGTGAAAGATTTGATCTCGTTGTTCTATGTCACTCGGGGCCGCCTTCGTTTGTAACATGCGAAGGACGAGGTTCGTGTCATAGTTCGGGGCATCGTATGCCTCGCAATCTTCTTCTTCTTCGTCGGCTTCCAAGTTAAATACGTCTCCAATTCTTTCTTCTTCGGCTAGTAATTCTTCTCGGACGGCTATGGCTTCTCGTAACGTCACTATTCTCCGATTTGGACAAGCACTTTGATAGTGTCCAAATCCTTGACATTTGAAACACCGGACTTTAGATAAGCTTGTTTCTTTTGGTGTGATAGGAGTTTTGGAATGGTAGTAACGGTGGACTTGTTGTGATTTTGGAAACGAGCTAGAACTCGTGCCAAAGTTGGCATTTCCGTATTTAGGTGGGAATTCGGGTTTAGAAAATTTTGTCTTGTTTTGAGTTTCCAACTTTATGCAAAGTCCGCATAAAGTATCAAAGTCGGAATAGGGGTAGAGTTCCACGGAATTAGCAATATTTTTATTCAAACCTCATAGGAAACGGGACATCCGTAATTCTTCGCTTTCTTCAAGTTCTCCCATCAAGGATAAGTTTTCAAACTCCTCGATGTACTCCTCGACACTTAGCTTTCCTTGCGTGAGGTCAGAAATTTTTCGATACAAACTTAACTTGTGTGTAGCCGGGACATATCTTTTTCGTAGTTTCTTTTTTAGAGAATTCCACGAACGTATCTTCTCCTTACCGGCACGAACTCGTTGTGTCTTCATTCGTTCAAACAAAAGGGAAGCTCCCTTTCCAAGTTTGAGAATCGCGTACTTGCATCGTACCTCGTCATCGAGATCCTTGAACTCAAATATTCGTTCAATTTTCCTTTCCTACTCCAAATAAGCCTCGGGATCGGTGCCGCCTACGAACTCCGGAAGTTCGCTTGTCTTGTATTCATCCGCATGTCGTGGTGCATGCATGGTGTCGTATCCTCGTTGTGCATGGATTCGGGGCTCCGGTAATCCGCGAAGAACGTCACGTAGTTGTGCTACTTCTTCATCGGTGAATGCCATCTTTTTCAGTAACGTCGAGAACCGTGAGACAAATGTCTCTGATACCACTTATGATACGAATTCTCTCTCGGTACAGCAGAAGACTCTTTCACGTCTGATGGCGAAACGGCACTCGGCCGAAATGAATCAAACCGCTCTGGCCGATTCGAGCAATGACAACTCGTCGATCTGACGCCGAACAAAGCAACAACTCGTCGACATAAGACTTCCGAACAGCAAGGCTCGCTCGATATAGCAATTCGAGCAATGACAACTTGTCGATCTGACAAAATAAAGGTGGTGGCGAAATTATATGGGTTTCGGCCGTGAGATAGGATAGTGTATGGGTTTGAATGTGTTTTATCGAATTAGACCTATAACTCGATAAAGATAATCTCTCCTCAAGACCTATTGAGAATTGATCAAGTTATAATTCGAGACGCGTCGAAATAATAACCAAGGTTTTGTTGAACTCGTTCAACGTATATTTCAAGAGAAATACAATG